>JARBWK010000001.1:112560736-112907660 GCA_030556195.1 Anolis apletophallus
TGTTCCGGACAATTGAATCACCTACTACAAGAAGCCCACCTCCTACCAATTGTCGAGAAGTATCTTCGGTGCACGAAGATATGGGCACAGCCTCTGAGGAAGGGGTCCCAACTAAGGAGGGTCCTCTTCCTCAGACTGATGTTCTCCCTGCCCAAGACCCCCCCCATTTTCCAAGGCAGCTGGAGGGCTGCTCATCATGGAGTGGGATGCTCTATTGCATCTCTGGAGATCTTATCCTCCAGCCTCACTTCCTCTCTGTGCTTCTCCAGGTCTGCTACCTTGGCTTCAAGGGAAGAAACACGTTCCCTGAGAGCCAGGAGCTCACTGCCGCGAATGCACACCCAAGACTTCTGCCCAGCAGGCAGATAGTCATACATGTGACACTCGATGCAAAAACACTGGAACCCCCTCCCACTGCTGGCTGACTACCTCCAGTTCTTATTAATACGTTTTTTTGTAGATTAACTATTTTGTTGTGGTCTTAATTTACTTAATTTAATTTTTTACAAGTCTTTGGATATTTCTTTTCCGACTTGTTACAAGTACCTCACCTTTCCTCCAATGCAGTGTTTCCCAAACACAGGTCTTCTAAGTGTTTTGGACTACAGATGCAAGAGTGGCCAAAACAGCTGAGACTTAAGTTTGGGAATCATTTATTCATTTATTTATTATTTCGATTTGTATACCGTCCTTTCCAGTTGGCTCAGGACGGTTTACAATATATCGAACTACAACAAGAAGCATAAAAACAGTAAAACTATAAGACAAAATCCACATAAAAGCATAACACAGTAAAACTGTAGGACAATTTCACAATAATCCACCAAGCCAGGATAGTTATAGGCTGAATGCCTGCCGGAAAAAAGCAATTTTGCATGCTTTCCGTGCAAATTACAGCTTTATGGCTGTAATAGGTTCAATGTGACAAGCCTGATTCTCTTCCTGTATCTTTTATCCTCACAATTCTGTCATGTAAGTCAAACTGCGAAAAATCAGAATGAACAAGATCAAAGTCAAACTTGTTTCAGTCTCCTAAATCCCAGTCCAACATTTGTCCGAACACTACACTATATTGATGTAGGGAAGCTATAAATGTATGCTTTATTGACAAAAAATACAGTTTGGGCATCTACAAACGTCTTTTTTTTGACGTCTCAGAGATCAGATAATAATCTGTATAAACATCACTGTGCTAAACAACAACTTCCTCTCAGACTATTCACTCAGGACACAGGCAACTCCCAGAGTTCTTCATCTTAAAAGCTTCAGTATTTGATGCAATAGTACAGGGCTGTCCAACTGGCGGCCCGGGGCCCGTATACGGCCCCCAGCCCCTTCTCTACAGCCCCCTACCCTTTAAAAAAATTGCTGTTTAAAGTTAAAAAAATGTTTTTTTGTTTTTTTGTTTTTTTTATTATATTTATTATTATTATTTAATATATTTTTTCATGGCGGGGCGGGGCAGGGAGAAGGAGCAGGCTCCCTCCTCCTCCCTCCCACCCCCCCGCCAATCGGCGCGCACCGTCTTTGTGAGGCGGAGATGGCGTAGGCGCCGCGCAGATGGCGTAGGCGCCGCGCAGATGGTGCAGGCGCCTCGCCCGCCCGCCCGCCGCCTGGATCCAGCGCGTTTGGAAAGTTAGGCCGAAGCAGGGGGCTTAAGGGGAATATGGGGGTGGGAATATATGGGGCAGTTTAATAACAGTAATAAATGTATTTAATTTGTAAATAAGGGGAATATGTGGGTGGGAATATATGGGGCAGAAATATAATAATAATAATAATAATAATAAATGTATTTAGTTTGGAAATAAGGGGAAGGTGGGGGTGGGAATATATGGGGCAGAAATATAATAATAATGTATTTAATTTGGAACTGAGGGCTGTTTTGCTGGGGTGGGCTCCTTTCTTCCTTGCTTTAATTCTTGCTTTTATGTTAGTTATTTATATTTATTTCCCTCCCATATATGTTCCCTTCCTCAATCCATCTCTCTTCAGATATTTATTTATATTTATATTTATTTCATTCAGTTCCATTTTTAAAATTTATTTTATAATTAATAATGCAACTAGTAATTGTAAGTAAATTGGAGCCCGGGGAGGGGGCGGAGCCGGGGGAGGGGGTGGGGCCAGAGCGGGGGCAGAGCCGGAGCAGGGCCGGAGCAGGGGCGGGGCTGGGGGCGGAGGCAGAACCTAAGGCCCCCCAGGTGATCAGTGACCGGAATTCAGGCCCCCGGTCCAGTAGAAGTTGGACAGCCCTGCAATAGTAGATGTAATATAGTGGTTTGAATGTTGGACCATGACTCTGGAGACCAGGTTTCAAATCCCCTCTCAGCAATGAAACCTACTGAATGACCTTTCACAGCTCCAGAGTCACACTTTGCTCAGCTTCAGAGAAAGGCTTTTGGCAAGAAAACTCCATTAAGTCAGAAACAACTAGAAGGCACACAACAACAAAATAACAATATTACTATCTCACTCTGAATAATATCTAAGATCAGAAAATATCACCTATATCATTCTCTGTTTCTATGAAACACACATGATCCCCCACCTCTGCCTTGCTGGACTGAGAGAGCTCTTTGTCTGGAGTCTGGGGTCCCTTTATTACCTTCAGGACGCCTGAGAATGTGTGAGCTTCTCTCCTCAATCAATCCCACAACTGTCAACAAATGGGAGGGTTTCTATTTCTATCCCACCATTGGGGCCACCATATGTTGGATTTCCAGACTTCATGCATGGGTTCCGCTCTGTATCACACTAACTATGGTATATACCAAGTATGTTTTTTCCACTTAGGCAGTCACTCCATGCCCACCAAGAGGACTTCTCCCATGCAATCCCACAACTGTGGCCAAATTTGAGGTCTTTACTCTTAACCTACCAAATGCAAAGCCTTCCATAGTGTTCAAGTTTATATACATTGTAATATCAATATCTATCACCATGCCTGGGCAGTTTGTGAGTTTGGGATAACTTAGGCCCCTTCTACACAGTTGCATAAAATCCAGATTATCTGCTTTGAACTGGATTATAAGGCAGTGTAGACTCAGATAATCCAGTTCAAATCAGATCATGTGGATTATCTGCCTTAATATTCTGGATTATATGGCAGTGTAGAAGGGTCCCTAGATGCAGTCTTCTCTTCCTTCAATGGAGACTGGCAGACTAGTCTGACTTTTATCTTTTCTCAGTTTATTTTATATGCTACCTGACCTAGTTACCTTTAGACAGCACATCTATCTGATCCAATAAAACTAAAGTTCTCTAGTTAACCTTCTCTACATAAACAATAACCTCCAGTCAGGCTCTTGGAGACAATATTAAACAAATCAGGTAGTGTTAAATCTTACGTTTTGGCTGCCTCCCATCACATCAGCCAGATGATTGCATCAGCCATTGCTCTGAATACATCTGTTATACGTTTATTATAGGTCAGATAATTGTTGACATTCTTGTATCTTTGTTTACACTTGGGCAGGCTTTGTACCTGGAATCAGCTTATCCCTATGTTCTCAGTAACATGCACACACTCTATAATTCACCGAGCTTTCTGCGTTATATTTTATATATCTTTTATGTCTCATAAATATCTTGTTCACACCTGGGGGCTTAAACATTCTTTTAACCCATGATGTAGCATTGGGTATATAAAAAAGGAATATATTAGGCTGCATATTCATATTGTTTGGTCAGTATCTGTTGCAAATTTGGTCTGGAGATCATTTCCAATACAGATGGACTCTTCGTTCATGAGGTTTCCTCCAGCAAGAAGTTGGTGATAGGGCTGCCACCAGTCTATATATGTTGTGAACTGAGGTCTATATATTATGTTATTTTTTATGTTGGAAACAGTTAAGAACAACCCAGTAAGGTACCAGGTTGACTTTAAAATGGCAGCATAAGAGAAAACTGTTGAGAGATTAGATGAGTATGGGTCACTTGTTTTATGGTAAGTGGAAAGGAGAGAAGCCCTCCCTTTACTGTCAAAAGAACAGTATTCAGATCCTTTATTCACATTTTAAAAAATGAAATGGGAAAGTTACAAACCTTTTTTTAAAAAAAATAAATAAATAAATGCATTGGCTGGTTTTAAAAAATCCCCCAACAGGCCAGAGTTCATTAGACAGTCATTCCTTCAATATTTAAAAAGCTGTTAAGAATAAACTGAACACAGCTGGGAAGTGACCTAAATTCCACTTGCTCTACATTTGATTAGAAAGTGGATTTTTTTGCCTGCCAAGAATGTGACCAAGGCCGTTTGCTGCTTGTAAGAATGCTTTTCTCAGCAGAATTTTAAAAATCATACAGTTAACACTGCTTAGTCTGGTTTGCTCTGTCAACTTCAGCATTTGAAAATGTGCTTGCCAATGCAGAACAAAAGCTATACAGAGACGTGTTTGCACAGGCCGCTGATCCTGGAAAAATGGAAGTGGGATTGCTTTGTTTGGTATCAAAATAAGCACCGGCCTTAGTCATTCCCATCCATGGGAAATGTTTACCTATCCCCACCACCCCGGTATCTCTACAATAAGAACGATTGCCATAAACAGAATCGTAGCACTGGATTCAGCAATAGTCACGACCAGATTCATGACCTTTGGCTGTGTGTCAGCTTCCCACTAATTCGTGAGGTTTTTGTTTGTCCACTGCAGCATGCCAAGCTCATATTTGTGCTAAAAATATCCTTGGTGACTTTAGGAACTGTTCCATGAATTAAAATTTCAGTTTCAGACCTTAACCTTCTTTACATGTAGTGGCTGTGATTTATTTATGAATCCTTTAGTCCTTTAATTATGTTGTAATACTTCTTTGTTCTTTCGGAACTGTTCCATTATCTGGGAGGAGACCACTAGGGGGCACAAGGGAGAGAGAGAGAGAGCCTAGTTCATTTTATGGGTGGGGTGGGGTGGAGGAGTAAAACTATTCCTCCTGTGTACCTGTTATTCCCCTCATCCGTGTCACTGTTGTGTAAACAACCCTTGTTTATTATATAGGAAAGGGGGATATAATTGTCCTCCAACTTCTCCTCCCACCACACACATAAAATGGACTATCCTTCTCTGTCTAGGCCCCCTTTTGGAGTCCGCCCGGATAATGGAACAGTATCATTATTTCTTATCCAGCATCTCTGAACTACTGTTAAAGACACATTTGATAACAGTACTGTTTCTGAGGTTGGTGTCCTTGTGTTTAGTCTTATATACTGACTAGCTTATGTATCCACTTGTCTCTCCATTGGCGCCCACTTGTCGCGGGGGAGAGGCTTGCGTACCCTAATGAAGTTGTGAGCTATGCTGGCGGTGGCATAGCCACCGGTAGGGCCTCCCATGCCGGACAGGTCATAACCAAAGGTTCTGACAAAGAGCGTCAACAGGTAGGATGGGCTTTTTAGCCTTTTGGCAACTATCCTACTAGAAGAAAAACTCTAATTTCGAACCCGGGCAGATGGTGCTCGTCTAACCCTGTAAGGTTTAGAGAAGGAAACTCAAATCAAAACTACGACCTGAGGACCTTGCTGCTACTGTCCTAAACTTGCTAGGCCCCGGAAGACGAACCTTTGGTTTAAAGGGTGAGGCCGGTTCTGTGCAGGCTGCGCTCCACCAGGAAAATCCATTGCACAGGCTCGAAGGGCACATCCAACCTCCTTAGTCATCAACGCACTTGTAGAAAGCATGGGATGAGTTCTTCCTAAGAATCTTCGTTCGCGAAGTAATGCCAGACAGAGACATATGTACCCACTATTGCTCAGGCAAGCATACATTTTCTAATGGGACAAAATGGGCACATAAGCTAGGTACTGTATTAAGACGTTGTCTTGAGTGCCCCTTTTCCCCTTGCTGCCTGGGTTTGTATTTTCTTTGTGTCTTTTTCTTTTCCTCCTCCCTTTCCTTCTTCTCTTGCTTTTCTTCATACACTTTTCTACCTCTGCTTTCTGTCTTTTGTTCTCCTTCCTTTCTTTTCTCTTCTTTTTTCTCCCCCAATTTTTGTCCTTTCCACCTTAATTTCTCTTTCTTTTTCTTTTCTTTGTTTTCCTTCAACTGGCTTCTTCTTGGAAATTATAGTCTCAGCATCAAGCCAAGGCACACACTCACAAACACACACCCCTTCCAAAATATAAATATTCATTACATTGCTTACTTCCTCAAGGGGTGGATGTACCAATTGTGGACGCTGTGACTATATTTTTTTTATTCTAATGTGGTCATTTTTATGCCAGGAGCTAATCTTTTCTGTCAATGTACTGTTCTCTTCTGGTTGCATCATATATTCCTATAAGCCAATAGGCAATCTTTTTTGTCTATACACTGTTGGTTTTTAAACTTTTTGTGGTCCTCACTCCAAAATAGGGTTGATATTATAGCTGAAACCCTGCAATGGTTAATGAAGGAAATGTGTGCTTAGTTTGATTGAGATCCATCAAGTCGTTTAGCAACTTTGTGGGTTAAGCAAGCAAATAAACATATTTTGCATTCTATATATATGACTGTGTTCATGCCCTCTAACTGCCCTGATTTGGCAGAGACAGCCCCAATAAATCATCCACAGTGCAATTTCCCAATTTGTATAAAAACAAGCCCAGTTTCTCTTTACAACAATTGCTACAAATAGAGTTCAAAATGTAAAACCCTGAAGCTGGATCCAGACAGGCCTTTGTCCCAAAAACATCCACATTTTTTTAAAAAACGGATGTTTCTGGGGGCCTGTCCACACGCACCCCAGAAAGCGTGCACTTTCTGGGTGGGTGTCCAGACGTTCTCTCATGACTAGCCTGAGAGTATGTCCGGAGGCCTCCCCCAAGCCCCCAGACCCCTTTGAAAAGTAAAAAGAACTTACCAGGCCTGCAGTTTCCCCCGGAGCAGCTCTCCCGGTGCATACAAATGATTCACCAGGAGAGCGGGGGGGGGGGGGGTGTGCAGGCCCGGATTAACCCCTTTTGGCGCCCTAGGCCACACTCTGGAATTATGCCTCCAAACCAATCTGGGATTCTCGAGTCGGTGGGCGGGCGGGAGGGCCTACTACCTCGGCCAAGCCCTCCCATACAGGCTGGGCCCAATGTCGCCCGGCCTCCCTCCCGCTGGGTGTTTTGGCCACTTGTTCCGCCCAGACACAGCAGGCGCCTTCCTTCCTCCCCTCAGCCGCTAAAGCCGTCTCAGGCATTACCTCTCTCTCTTGCCACTTTCCCGCTTCACCAAGAGACCCCCCCCTCCTCCGCCCTCCCGTGACCACGGCCCGCCCACCGAGAGCCCCCATTGGCAGAAGGTGCTGCTCTGCAGCTTTGATTGACAGGTTGCCAAGAAAGGCTGGGAGGAAGGCCTGTGGTGGCGAGCAAAAGGGAGGCGGGGCTCTTCTTCGTCAGAGGGAGTGACGTCACCGCAGGCGTGAAGCCTCCTCCGGGAGGGCTTCCCTCCGCCTCCTCCTTGCCCTGCCCTCCTTCCTTGGGCGTGAGGATGAGTCAGACAGAAGCTCTGCCCCCGGGGCCGCTGGCGGGCATGCACGCACGGCAGGAGGGCGCGAGCGCCTCTGCCTCCTTCCCCAATGTTCCTGGTTGCCTCCCGAGGAGGAGGAGGAAAGAAGGGAAGCCCCTGAGGCCGCTGCCGGCCATGCGCGGCACCCAGGAACATGGCGGAGGAGGCAGAGGCGCCCTCCTGCTGCACACGCATGCCCGCCAGTGGCCCCGGGGGCGGGGCTTCTTTCCGCCTCATCCTCCTCCCGCCCTTCTTTCTTGACAAGGGGGTGGGGTGATGACGAGGGGGGGAGCCATTCCCTCCTCCCCCACCCCCTTGCAGCGCTCTCCCCCGCCCTCCCCCGAGAGAGAGAGTAATCATGCCGCATGTTGCAGTTTTGTTTGAATTTTTTTTTTGGTCCTTGATCTGCCGCCCCCCTAGGCCTGTGCCTGTAGGCCATGGCCTAGTGTGGCCTTATGGGTAATCTGGGCCTGGCAGTGTGGGAGGACAGTGGGTATTCCCAGTTTACTGGGATTATTAAGCCCAGTAAACTCTGGGAATGGAAGGCATGGAATAAATCCACTATCAAATTAATTCGCTAGAAGGATGGTTTGTAGCGAATTAATTCGGGACTGTCCAGAACGTTGTCTGGACAGACCCTCCTTTATTGCGGAAGTTCCCACAAAAAATACCCTGTCTGGATGGGTCCTGAGAGAGGGGAGAAAAGGTGCTTATAGTTATCTTAGGAGGGGAGAGGATGGAGTAAAAGAGGAAAGGAGAAATGGTTCCCATAAACTTGGGGAAAAGGGGGTGGAGATGGTGGAGTCTTGCCCTTCCCAGTAGGTCCTTTCCTCCCTTTTTCTGGGTTTTGTAAACATACTCCATGTGTTCTGTGTTTAGAATAGTAATGTTTGTGTGTTTCCCCATTCATAACTTTTTGTCCTCTTGTAACCTGGCCTGACCCTTTTTACCACACTTTGATGTTGCCCAACCATGAGTGTCCTAGTTTTCATCTGTGTAATGTTAGAGGGCATGGTTCAGTTGGTGATAGAGGAATTATCCATTTTAATTCTCAAAGATAAGAACATTCCTCAATGGAGAGACATTCCTGGGCTTTCAAAATACTGCTACTATTATTTCATAACTATCATCATCTTTTATTAGCAGCATTAAATTAGGGTCTTCCTGCTACATCTGTTTATGTATTTTTACATATAGTTTGAATAATTCCTTATTTACAGGTTTTTTTCTGATCTAACCTAAATTGGCATGGGTTTAGGAAACAGGATGTCAACATTTTACTGTAGATAACAAAAAAAGAGTATTTTTCCGCCCACCACAGTGGTTGCTGGTGGGTTTGACTTAAATATTCTTGAAATGTATTAATAATCTACAAAAACTCCACTTCCCCCTTCCGTTCAATAGAATGTAATATCCAGTTGCTTTTCAAAGTATCAACTCTAGTTATCAGGCATATGATTATCTCAAAGGTTGGTGCTGAACCTGCTTTTCAGTGCTGAGAAGGCGAGACTCCAGAACTCTATAAACAATGCAAAAAATATACAGATGGGGATTTTGTTCCATGTAATATATAATTTATGAAGGGCCCAGTGTTCCGTTTTGTGGTTTTGCTGTGGAAAACCTCCCCTAAATGCTGAGTATATGGAACTGAACAAATAACTTCTTAGCAGTGCTTCAACAAGAAATTGATTTTTTTCTGATTTTCCTCCTGACTACATAAAGTACTAGTTCAGACTCGTTAAAGAGAATATTGTTAAAATTCTTCTTCCCTCCTTCATGCCTGAAGAAGAAACATATTTTGTCCCCACCCCCTTCTCTGAAAACCCTGGGGCATGGAAACAGCTGACCGGAGTTGCTTGCAAGGACATTGTATTTCATTGGAGAAATCGCAAAAGTCACCTAAAGTCACATGCTATCCCATAACCATGGATGATTTATTACAAACCTGTATGTGTTTGTGTGCCTCCTGAGAAGTACTGCAATTTAGCAAACAAAACAGAACATTGGGTTCTTTCCAGTTGCAAATGGATTGAACTTTTCTTAGAGTGGTGGCACATTCCTAAATCAACCCAAATTCTTTTCCTCCTCAGAATTCCTACTATCTTTCCAAGATAATCTGATTGGAATCTTCAAATTTTGGAACTGGAAGGGTTTCCTAGTCCAACGAAGAAGCAGTGATGTAGGCATACCCTCCAACATTTCACTAATGACACATGAACATGCGCAGTCAAGCAACACTAGTATGTGGTGAAAATGTTATTAATGAATAAGAAGAGGCTACAGTAGTTTGCTTCCCACAAATCTTATGGGGAAGTGCAAGATTTCACCCCTTCCTCTCCCCACTGCCGAGTTAAACAAATGCAAAGTACTTTTGCTTGTAGAGCTCCATTTGCAGTAATTTAAGCAAGTGAACAACAAAAGAGGAAAGTGAAAAAAGAGATTAAAACTGGGTCATTTTAAAATCAGATAGAAAAGTAGGATAACAGAGGATTAATTGAGATTATCTATGCCAGGCTGGGACTTTATGAAACTGCCTTATGTTGAAAGGCACCTTTGGCCACTGTTTGAAAGGGCTGGCATATTGCCTGATTGGCCTGGTTTTAACAAGGTTTTAGGCATATTATCTGGTATCTGATTGGAACATTCACTGGATTGAATTCCAAGAATTCGTTTTCTAAAACCAAGATGTGAGATAAAAAGTACATCTTGATTGTTTGCAAGGTATGAGTCTGTAATTGCCTCCTGGTTTTTATTCACTGAGTGAAACCTTGCAGTTTGATAAGATTTAAATTGTAGAACCATCCTGTCCCAGTTCCCATGGTTGAATGTTGCAATTGAAGGTAAGAGACTGATTGCAAGTCGTCAACTTTTTGTTTTTGTTTTTTACTGAGCTGTGTGAAAATCCTGCATATAAAGTTATGAAACTCAGACATAGGAATGAAAATGAGGAGGAAGCCATTTTAGTTATGGTAGTGAACTCAACAGATTCTTGTGATACTGTATACAGAGTTGAAAAGACCACAAGGGCCATCCAGTCCAATTCTCTGCATTGAAGGAAAACACAATTAAAGGACCTCTGACAGTGTTTAAGAACTAACCAATTCCAATTTTTGTTTAAAAATTATCCAGAGAAGGAAACAATGTCATACTCCAAGAATGCATCTACACTATAGCATTAGTGCAGCTTGGCACCACCTCAACTAGCATGGCTTAATACTATGTAACCCTAGGAGTTGTAGTTTTTACAAGGTATGCAACCTTCCCTGACAAATAAAATGCTGGTGCCCCACCAAATTATAGCTTCTAGGACTCCATAGTATTGAGTTATGGTAGATAAGATGGTATCAAAATGCATTAATTCAACAGTGTCCATACACCCTAAGACTACTAAATTGTGTTTGACATAAGCTTTTGTGGAAAATAAGCTTTTGTGTTTCTGTTGATTCAGACTTTGCTGCTTATCCCATCTCATAGATACCTTCTCCACTGCCTATCACTTCCCTGTCCTTTTGGGTTTTTTTTAATGGCACCTTGGCCCTGCCAGCTACATTTGGCAAGGAAGAGAAGGGGCAGCTGCCATGTGAGCAGGAGGTGGAAATGGAAAGGAAGCAGGCACAGCAGTAAAGGGAAGTAGCAAATGCTATCACACTGTAAGGAAAGTCAGCCACATGGGTGGGCGAGAAGCGGAATGGGCAGGTATTGGATGAACTGCAGAGAACAGAAAGCCAAAAGGAGTAGCAAGTAGACACAGTGCCAAGGCCAGGAAGGGGAACTGGAAAGAAGTGAGTTTAGGCAACAATCGTGGGATCCTCTCAATAGGGAGAAAAGCACAGGTCGCTGTGTTACGTCTCCTGGCTTTTCACTTTTGCAAAGGTTACAGATGGTGTTTGTGTGTCATCGATAACGAATGATGTTATTAAAAGAGGGAAATCATAACCCTTACGATAACTGGCAAAAGAGTCAATTGAAAGAGAGAAATGATCACTTTTGATACACTGAAAGGTTAAAATGGACAGGATGTAGAGCAGTGGTTATATATCTTTAAGTTAAGTTGAATTGATCCTGTTAAATTGAATCGATCCTGTTAAATTGCTCTGTTTCCATGCTATTTCCTATGCTATTATACATTTCTATCCACCTTATTGAACCACCTCATTCTTTAATCAATTCGCATAGTGGTCCTCTTTCCCCCTCCAAAATTAGTCTGTTGTTGCTTTCGATGCTGTTTTATTCTTGTTACGTTGTTTATGCTGTTTCAAATTGTTATTGTTCATTTTTAATTATATTTTGCTTTGGGCTTGGCCCCATGTAAGCCGCCCTGAGTCCCTTTGGGGAGATGGAGGTGGGGGAGAAAAATAAAGTTCTTCTTCTTCTTCAGTGGTTCCCAACCTGTTGTCTGTGGACCACCAGTGGTCCCCAAGAATGAAAATATGGTCCGTGGACTCACCATCATTACACCATTGTCTCGAAACCACGTGGCAATGAGAGCTACTGGTCTCGTGAAACCATCTTATAGTCCCAAGGAAACAGGGATGTCAGGAAGGGAGAGGCTGACTATCCACAAAAGATTACTACTACCACATTATCTCTAGATTATTATGGTTTCTGTGGGTGAACAGATGTGGATGGCATATGTTCTGTATCAGAAACTAGAGCTGATGTAGTCTATCCAATGCAATTTTCCGAATCAACACCCTAAATTACCAAACCAAATCTAAAGTTGACCATAAACTGATTCAAAACCCTTTTGGTACTAATGTTGGAAAGTGGTCCCTGGTCAAAAAAAAGTTGGGAACCACTGATGTATGGAAACAGAATTTCCTTAGTTAAAGGGTTGTGGACACTTCTTTATACAGATCAGGTTGCTGATCTATCCATCTCTGTAATTCATCCTACTATATTTTTATATTGTATTTAAAAAAGCTAATCTGTTCCTCTTACTCATTATAGTCATGGGGGAAAAGGTTAAGCTATTGTATTACTGGTTGTGTTGTTCACTTTTCCATTGTTTTCAACAACATGAACAATACTTGAAAACTTCTTGTCAAACTGCTTCTTAAAATGCCCCCACAATAACTAGGAGCTGTTACTCATTATACCAGTAAAGTATCTTTACTCTTACTTCTCACATTGGTTTTATGTATGACTTTATTCCAAACTCATGACAAACCAGTAGTTTGTGGGGGTGGGTGCTCCACTTCTGCCATCTCCTCCGTCTTTGTCCCACAGTTGTAGCCCTCCATTTTGCAGGAAAAAAACTACAAAAAGCTTCTTTTTGGACAATCTACTGGCCCTTGGGAGCAAAGGAGTGTGGGCAGAAGAACTGCATACATACTCAAGTTATTTATTAATGTAATGGACACATTTTAATTTCAAAATTTAAATATAAAAATATTCAAAACATTTGGCAAATCCATTTTTTAAACAAAATGTCTACTAGATTTTAATTTCCTGAGACTGACAATTTGCTCAGTTTCTGGGAAGTCCATGCTTCCTTTATTCATGCTTTCATTTCTGTGTCATCAGCAGAAACTCTGCCACTTCAGAAGCCTCGTGATTTGTGAATGACGTCATTCACTACATTTTGTGCCCATTCAAAAGCAGTAGTTGCCTGCCAGCTTTGTAGGAGAGAGAGATGGGGCAAGCTTGCCAAGGTGATGGATAGTGTTCCAAATTATCCATGAGTCAGATTTGGGCCTTGGACATGTACCAGTGCTGGTCTGCGCAAAACGTGAGCAATGGCGTATTGACTTTTGAAGGTAAAGTCAGAAAACTGGCAGCAGAACTCCTTTGGCTAACACTGTCACCACATTTCATTCAAAAATACAAACCAGCAGAATGAGAACAGTGACCAAACAGAAATAGTATGAAAAACTAAAGGGAAAGGTCAAACCTGTGTTATTAGTTCTTAAAAATAAATTGAAACTATAAACTACAAGGTTAACACTATTGTACAAAGCTATGGCACGACTTTGGTACAGTTCTAGTTCCCTGTGATTAAAAAAAAGAGGATCCATTTTCATTGCAGAAGGAACAACAATAATTTAAAAAAACAATTGAAATGATCAGGAGAAGTTGGAGCACATTTCTCTACAAAAAGAACTGTTCTAGTTTATGAAAGGAGAGGCTTGTTGGGATGACAGGTTAAAGGTTTTTAAACTATTGGAAAATATCAATGACTGTGACAGACTGATAGTGACATCAACACACACCCATTGATAGTCCAAAAAATGAAAAGAGAAGAAAAAAGGTACAATATAAGAAAATAAAAGAAATCAATGTTGATAATCCTTTACTCTTGTTAGAGAAGATGTCAAAGTTGGAACTTTTTTCTTCTACTTCACTTCCAGAATATGTTCCGCCTCCCTCTATGTCTTTGACGATACAATAGACTCATATGTAAAACTATTTAACTAACATGGCTTCATAACTTACATACTATATTCTGTGATGTTTCCTATCTTTCTCTTCTTTTTTCCCTTTTTTAATAGTTTATTTGAGTTTTCTCTCTCTTTCTTTAAAACAAAATAAAAACTTATTTGCACTTTAAAAGGATAGTCCAAAAAACAGCCCACTATCAATTGGCTTAATATCTGGTTGCGATGGCAACAGCCTGTTTAGCTACCATAGGCTGTCAACATACTTTTGTTAAATATGAAGTATTGCCTTAGGGCAACCTAACATATTCACACAAAACCTGGCATGAATCTATAATAATACATTGCACAGCTTTATGCTGCATACTGTTATAGCTGTTCAAAACTGGCTGGCCTGAATGAATGCCCATTTTCAGAGGCTGTGCTGTTTACAGGAAGTGACTACTCGGTGATCGTTTTTCTTATTAATTCCATACTGCAAGGAAGTATCATTGCTTAATCATAACATTTAAAAAATAAAATGCTTGAATTTCCAACAGTAAACTATTAGGGAGTTAGGAAATTTTCTTAATAAATATCTAAAAGTAACATAACATAAATGTTCTTATAGTTTCTACTAATGTACTGCTGGAAATTATAGCAGAGTATTTTTTAATGTTCTTATTAAGGAATTATACTTCATTGCAGTATGGAATAATAATCCATGTTTATTCTAGACTACTGTATTTTCTACTACAGAAAAATAATCCTAACATCTATACTATAGTATGAGTTATCTTCCTTTATAGTCAGTGTCTTGTCTTTTCATTCAGTTTAGGGGGGAAATGGGCCAAATAAAGAACTATATGTCCAGATAAGTATCATTAGTGTTCTACAAAATTATATAAATAATTAAATACAGTATGTATTTGTAGGAAAAAGTCGATGTGAATAATCTGTATTTTCCTCCAAAATTGACAGGTTATTATATTCACAGTTGAGGTGCTAGGGGGAGGAGGGGATGCAATGTTAGAGGTGAAAGAGAATGGAAATGTAAAGGAAACATGCACAAAATAAAGTGAAATGATTTCTTTTCCCTTCCTGCAGAGTCTCTGCGATGGACCAGCCACAGCCAACCTCCTCTTCTCTCTCTCTCTCTCTCTCTCTCTCTCTCTCTCTCTCTCTTTTCTTTTTTTTTTACAGTTAAATGTCTATAGATATACGCTGATTGGTACCAGTGCATGTACAAACCAGGTCTGCAATCAAAGCCAATCAAAAATTCATTTACATTTCTTGTTTTGAACAATTCACTTTTCTGGAGCTCACCACCTCTGCAGGAAAGCCACCCCCAACAGCTGGCTGGTCTGCCTAGGGCCAGCCCCCCATCATTTTCTCCTCCCCCGCCACCAGGGAATCTCCATGTGAGGGTGGTGACGTCACAGCTGCACTGACAAATCAAGGTGCAGATTCAAGCTGGTCTCTCTGCCAGTCAATCAGGGACAGGAGTGGGCAGAGCAGGAAACTTGAATAGCTGTCAAATGTATATAAACCCGTGTCTATACAATTTGTGGTTACGCTTGTACTTTTGTCGCTAGCCATACTTGCATCCTTTCTGGCTGAATTGCGAATAAACCCCTTGGTCAGTGTGTACTTTGATTGGGTACATCAGGATTTAATGTAAAGGATTGCCAGGCACGGGCCCTCCTTAACTGCAGTCCTAGTCCAGATTCAACCTCACCAACTACACATGGTAAGTCCCATAGCCAAGCAGAGATTTGAATTTTGGTTTACTTGTTTCAAGTCCAGCACTTTAAATATGATTAATTATTGGCTTTTGCAAATCAGCTGTGTTGTTGACGTGTGCCTTCAAGACATTTCTGACTTATGGCGACCCATGGGTTTTCTTGGCAAGTTTTGTTCAGATGAAGTTTGGTTTCATCTTACACTGAAGCTTAGAGAACATAGATCACCTAAGATCACCTGGGAAGTTTCCAAGCTGAGCAGGAACTTGAATTCAGGTCTCCAAAGTCTTTGGGTGCATCTACACTGTAGAATTAATGCCGATTGATCCCATCTTAACTGAATTGGCTGAATGCTTCACAATCCCAGGAGTTGTAGCTTGGAACTGTAACAATTGTACAAAAGTTGAAACATAGGCTGGATCTTCACTGCCAGATAATGAAATTTAAACTGCATTATATGACAGTATAGATCCAGCTGGAATGGAAAGACAGTGTAACAATTAGTGTTGATTTTACTCTATAAATTGCAAAATATACAAATCAAATCTGTGGATTTGATGAAGTAGCAACCCTGACAAGCCTAGTGTTGTTTCTAATAGACACCCTTTTCATTATTGTTATTGTTATTATTATTATTATATTTATACCCTGTTTCATCTCCTCTGAAGGGGACTCAAAGTGGCTTAACATAAAAGCATCAGCATAACCATTTCAAATATACAAATATTCAAACAGGATTAAATATAATTAATATATATTTTAATTGGGGATTTTAAAAATCCCAATTAAAAATCATGAAAACAAATCCAAAGTTAAAAACTACAGCAACCCCCTGACTAGATTTTGAACTTCTTGATCTTTAAATCCTATTTGAATAAAAAGGTTTTAGCCTGCTGTTGGGAGGGCAGCAGGGAGGGGACCATTCTGGCTTCTCTGGGCAGGGCGTTCCAGAGTTGGTGGGCAGCCAATGACAGAGAAAGCCCACTCTCTCATTCCCACCAACCAAGCTTGAGATTGAGGTGGGACCGAGAGAAGGACCTCTCTTGAAGACCTCAGGGCCCGTGTAGGTTTGTACAAGGGGAGGTGTTCGGCCAAATAGCCTGAACATGAACCATCCAGAGCTTTAAAGGTCATAACCAGGATTTTGAATTGTGCCCAGGAACTGCTGCAACAGGGGGGCTTAGCAACCTGGCTACAGCTCTTTGGACCATCTTTAACAATAAACCTTCGTGCCGGCAGGACTGAAGACCAACAGGTCAGAAGTTTGAATCTAGGGAGAGTGTGGTTGTCAGCTCCAGCTTCCCATGCACTGATATGAGAGGAACCTCTCATAAGGATGGTAAAACATCAAAACACCCGGGCATCCGCTGGGCAACATCTTTGCAGATGACTAATTCTCTCACACCAGAAGCAACTTGCAGTTTCTCAAGTCGCTCCTCACGCACACACACAAACCCTCCAATAATTTAACTGATTTATGAGGCCATAAACATCTCCAGGAAGTATGCAAAGAATGAGGAAGCAACAGCTCCTCTGGAGGCCAGAAGCTGGAATGTTAAATCGCCTCTGAGTGTCTGTCTATATATGCTGTGTATCTATGGCATTGAATGTTTGTCATGTATATGTACATTGTAATCCACCCTGAGTACCCTGCGGGGTGAGAAGGGCAGAATATAAATACTGTAAATAAATAAATAAATAAATAAATATGATTGGCAGGTGCTGAAATGTCTACTTCCACAAACCACCACAAGTTCATCTTCTGATTCGTACAGATCAGACTGTTTTAAAAGAGCACAGAAATAGGAACGGCTTGATATGCTTCTTGATTCGATGGGAAACCTCTTTATTGTAGATGTTTCTTTGTTGGACTACAATCTACTAAACCCCTTTTCTGAACTAGAAACCTGGAGCGGTACTATAAACAAGATGCAAGCATGAAAAACATTTTGTTGACAGCAGCTTTTGAGAGTGACGGGGAAGAAGTTAGGTAAATTTTGCATATTACAATCTGGGCCCTTAAATGCAAAAAGCTTGAGAAGAAACCCCGTGATAGCAGTGGCCTTACATAGGTCATGACTCATTCCTTACTACCATTAATAAGATGTATACCCTAAGACTGGAAAATCAATATCACATTTCAATCTTGCATTCTCATTTCTGGGCACTGAAAAAGTAATTGGTTAATGCATTATATTTTTATAATGAACAACTAGCAATACTTATTAATCTTAAAATTTTTCCAGTAACTTGCTGTTTATTCATCTAGAAATTTCATTCTGTGTTGTTTACAAGAGATGACTCAACAGTAGTACTGTTTTTTTCCCAGCTGTAAAAGTATGTGGACTATTTATATTTACTTTCTTGAGTATCTTAGCAGCAGTTTTCAAAAGCATTCTAAGAGCAGTGGAACTGATGGAAAGCTCAATGGGAGATGTATATTTACAGGTCTGGTAGCAGATGAATTTTGAGTGAAAGGTAGGCTTGCTCATTGTTTAATCTTTCTCTGCAAAAATGCAAGCATAACGGGGTGTTGGGAATTATTTTCCTTTAAAAACAAATGAAACATCATTCTGTGCCCACTCAATAATATGGAAAGAAACCTAGCTCATAAAAGGTTTGGATTGGAGTGATTTACTCATAAAAGGCATTAGAAAATGGTGTTGTGATAGTCCCAGAACATGCGTTTTTACTGGAATATAGTGTGATCGTACTTACCCTTGACAAGCAAATAAGTGATAGGTATATTTACTTATGAAATGAGACATATGAAACTAATCTAGAAGTTTTATTATCTAGCCTTCTTTTTGGGTGTGCATAGATGGTAGGACAAAGCAAAGTGGTGCAATACGTAAGTGCTTTTAAAAAAATATTACAATCCTAGCATTAATACAGCTCACACTAATTTTGGGTGGAGTTATAGGCACTACATAAGTACAGCTTTGTTGTGTCATGCTAAAATGAATGGAAAGTAACAGGCTAGTAGATTCCATAAAAATAAAGGCAGCATGGCAATTTTGTGATTATTCACACCCAATTGGAAGGCATTTCTCTTGGCATTCTGTAGTGTAGATAACACTTGTAATGTATGGGTGGTGAACACAGCTTAGACATAACAAGTTACAAGAAATGTAATGACTGGTAACTGATTCTCTTTTCTAAATATCAAAAAATGTAATGAAGTGACCTTTCAAAATCAGAACAAGTAGCAAGGTTGTTTTACTTGTGTGACAGATCATAGTTTTTACTTTCATGAATTTCTTTTCAAGACCGTATTTAGAGATATTTAATAAGAATTTCCTGCTTTATGTAATTTACTTATTTATTTTAGGACTTTCCCTTCCTCAGAAAAGTAATAAAAGATCATTATTTATTAGGGAGGAAATAACAATAAGTACCATCAGCTTTCTGTATTCTACAAATTCAACCATCCACAGCTTGAAAATATTTTTTTAAATCCAAAAAGCAAACCTTGATTGTTTTTAATTTAAGGGGCTCCATTTTGCTATGCCATTGTGTATAATGGGGACATGAACATCCACAGATTTTGGTTTCTGTGGGATAGGTGGGTCTGGAACCAAAACCCCAGCAGATGCCAAGGGCCGTGCCAGTACATGTATTTTGTGCGCATTTAAGGAGGGCTTAGAGAAAACCTCAGGTTTTCCACTTTCGTGGCTGTACTATGACCCTAACACCTGCAGAATTTTAGAGCTGATTACTCTCCTAATTGCTGTAATTTTAAGACATGGTTTAGTTTAGAGTTGCCCCTGAATCACTCTGATGCCATTCTCATGTGTGTTTCAGCATGGATGCAGAGCAAACCTGATCAGTTCTGGAAACAGGCACGAGTGTCTGAATAGCAGGCAGGAATATATGGATTGCTATGAGTTTACCCCCCAAAAAAAACCCCCAACCTCACAGAAACCCAGTTATTCCAGCCATGAAAGCCTTCGACAACACGGGAATATATGTTTTCTATTTCTGGGCCCTTTGGCTTCTTTCCCAGCAAACCACAGATTTCCACTGCCTATGCGACTTGTCGTGATCATGTTACAGATTGGCCACCAGGGTTTGGATACTTTTTAAAACCTTTTAAAATTAACTAAGTTTTATTAATTAGTGACCAGTTTGGATTCCATATTACATTATGCTTGGACAGTAACTGATTACATTACAGTAGGGCCTTGGTATCTGTTGAGGTTTTGATTCCAGACCCAGTGGGTTCTTGATAACTTTTGGTTTGTTGAACCTTAGCTAGTCTATAAATCATATTTTCAAATTAGTTACAAATTCTGAGTCTGCTTTGAAATGAAACAACAAACCACAAAATCGCCACAAATTGCAATTTCCAAGACAATAGGGAAGGACACAAAGGAGGATAGTTATGATATTTCCTGAAAGCATTTGCTTTTGAATTGTTTGAACATAAGAATTTCCTACTTTCCAAAAGTTAAATAAATGAAACAAAGCATGCAAGGAGTTCACAGTTTCTCCCTCCCTGCCTCCCTTAACTTTTCTAACATTTGCTATGGCAACCGTTAGGTTGGAAATGTTTCCAAGCATTAGCAGTGGCAGAATTTTTTTTAGCACATAGCGTCCAGGGACATTGATGGTGCCAAGGACATGGATTACATAGCACAATACACTGCAAAAGATGCCACAGTTATTTTAGATCCCTAATATTTAGAAGTGTACTATTGCTTTAGACCAGCATTTAAGAGAGCTGTATTTATGAGGCTCCCTGTGCCCCTACATTGCATCTTGGGGCATTTTAAAGTATATTTTATGTGAATTTTTTATTTTAATACATGAATGATCTGGGAGCGGTGAAGGAAAAGTGTCTCCGAACACTCGAAAATGTTCTACACCTCACTAGAGATAGTTTTTATCTTGAAGGGCAATAACGCATCTCCCCTTATGTACCATCTAGGACGTTAAGATCGTCTGGGGGGGCCTGCTCTCGACTCTGTCTGCATCACAAATGCATTTGGTGAGGACGAGAGACAGGGCCTTCTCAGCAGTGGCCCCTAGGAGGTGGAACGTCCTTTCCAGGGACATTAGGTCAGCCCCCTCGCTCTTGGCCTTCCGAAAAAAGGTCAAAATTTGGCTGTTTGAGCAGGCATTCGAAAAGGCAGTGTAACTGACATAGCATTGGAATTACTGGACTGCGATATTGGATTTTGTTTTATTTGGAGACAAAATTTTATTTTTATTATTGTCATGTTTTATTTTATTGCTAATGTTTTTAACTGTATTAAGTGCTGTTTTTAGGATGCTGTTGGCATTCAATTGTAAACCGCCCCGAGTCGCCTTCGGGCTGAGAGGGAGCAGTATACAAATGTGCTAAATAATTAATTAAATAAATAAATAAATAAAGAACAGTGCCCTAGGCATTGAATTTTTGAAACCTGTATTAATTTGAATGTGGCTGAATAACAGTGTCCATAATGAGGGCTGGTGCGGCCATGTCGTGATTGATGGGGGGAAATGCAGTACTAATATGAATCACAGTGTGGATGCATCCATATTCCATAGGGCAGGGGTGTTATGTGACTATTAATACAATTTCAATGCTGTGCATTTTGAATATCTGTGGCAGTAACTGGGGTGTGTGTGTGTGTGAGGA
Source organism: Anolis apletophallus (assembly GCA_030556195.1). Taxonomy (NCBI): domain Eukaryota; kingdom Metazoa; phylum Chordata; class Lepidosauria; order Squamata; family Anolidae; genus Anolis; species Anolis apletophallus. The sequence goes on from JARBWK010000001.1 coordinate 112,581,927, forward strand.
AATCCAGGGCAGTTTTTGGACAGAATACAATGAATTGCAGCCAAATTATTCTGCCAATATAGCCAACTCCTAGGACTTTAAAGGGAGCTAGACAAGATTGTGAAATGTAAAGTTAGGATCATACAGAGTGTTTTAAAAAATATGGACTCAATTGGAAATCATCAGTGCAGTTTGACCCTACTTTAACAATCGTGACTGGATGCCATGGAATCCTGGGATGCTATAGTTTTGTGAGGCCTTGGCGCTCTTTGGCAGAGAAGGCCTTTAAAAGCCTACAACTCTTAGGATTCCATAGCACTGAGTCATGGGCAGTTGTGTACACTCAGTCAAGGAAGCCTGAGTCTGTAAACCTTGAGGAAAGCTATTGAGGATTGGGTAAATTAGACCCCATCTGCACTGCCATCTAATCCAGTTCCAGAATGCAGATTAATTGGATTATACAGCAGTGTAGAACCATATAACTCATTTCAATGTGTCTCGATGCGTCAACATTGACCAAAAAATGCAGTTTCAGATGGATTACACTATGTAACAAAATTTGAAACAGTTTATGTTTCTGGTTTGAAAGTCTTACTTCCTGTTTAATTGTGCAGGCCTTACTTTGAAAGTAGTTCTTATACTCCAGAAACCTAATTTTTGTGGCTGCCACAAACTCTGTTGTATTGGATGAGACTCTTTGAGATATTCATTGAAAAGCTAGAGCAAAATGTGCTGCAGGATGGCTCACATAAACAAAGTTTCTGTAGTTTAGGAAACTTTCCCTAAGTTTTTATGATTGAACTTATTAGGAAATCGTCTTCGGGGAGAATTAAAATTGTAGATGAATCACGAGTCTCTCTAGACCAGGCCTAGGCAAGCTTGGGCCCTCCAGGTGTTTTGGACTTCAACTCCCACAATCCCTAACGGCCTCCTAGCTGATAGGAATTGTGGAAGTTGAAGTCCAAAACACTTGGAGGGCCCAAGTTTGCCCATGCTTGCTCTAGATCCAAGAGTATGGGAACTTGACTCCCAATGGGGTTAATTAATGGTTGTACATATGACTGCTATATTTGTAAACACAGTTTTATCACTGAAAGTTTTAGATATTTAGGTTGTGATAAGGAATATATTGGGTTTTGATCTATTTTAATTTTTACTTTGTAATCTATTTTAATTTTTACTTTTTATTTTCTTATTGTATTGTTAGCCACTTTGAGTCATCTCGCGTTGCTGTGGGAGAAAAGTGGAGTAAAATTGACTCAAATAAATACAATAAATGAATGTATAACAGGAAGAAGCATCATGTCACATAGTGCAGTGTAGATGGGGACTTTGAGGTCTCTTTTTCATAGTTTTCATAAAGTGAAGTTGACTTGACAGTAATTTTAAAAAAAACTTGCCAAATTTAGGGCCCTTCCATACAGCCATATAACCCAGAATAGCAAAGCAAAAAATCCCCCAATATCTGCTTTGAACTGGGTTATTTGAGTCCACACTGCCATGTTTAATTGCTGTTTTAATAATTAATTTTAACTGTATGGTTTAATCGTATTTATTTATATAACTATATAAATACTCTCCCAAAAGAGATTAGATTAGCCCTTACCCTTGAATCTTTCCATTCTAGTCTAAAAGCATAGATTTTTAAACAGGCCTTTAGCCTCAAGTAGGCTGAAATGGGCCTATATTAGGTTGACACTTTGGCACTTTAGTTGTGTACCGATGGCAGCTAGTTTTAACCACTGATGGAAAATGTTTTTAAATTGTGCATTTTATTTTATGTGTTGATTGTGCTTGTTTATAACTTTCATGGAATACTTATGTGCTATTGATGTTTATACTATACTTGCAGGGCCTTGTTAGCTGCCCTGAGTCCCTTTTTGGGAGATGAAGGCAGGAGAGAAATAAAATTTATTATTGAGTTGCTGTGAGTTTTCCGGGCTTTATGGCCATGTTCCAGAAGCATTCTCTCCTAACTTTTCACCCACATCTATGGCAGGCAGCCTCAAGAGGTGTGAGGTCTGTTGGAAACTATGCAAGTGGGGTTTATATATCTGTGGAATGTCCAGGGTGGGAGAAAGAACTCTTGTCTGCTTGAGACAAGTACGAATGTTGCAATTGGCCAGCTTGATTAGCATTGAATGGCCTTGAAGCTTCAAAGCCTGGCTGATTGCTGCCTGGAGGGATCATTTCTTGGGAAGTTGTTAGCTGGCCCTGATTGATTCTTGTCTGGAATTCCCTTGTTTTTGAGTGTTGCTCTTTATTTACTGTTCTGATTTTAGACTGTTTTTTAAATACTGGTTTTGTTCATTTTCATGGTTTCCTCCTTTCTGTTGAAATTGTCCACATGCATGATTTTTTTTCATTATTTAGTTTATTTTACTGTTTTTTTTATTTTGGTATGGTTTCCTCCTTTCTGTTGAAATTGCTGCCTGCATTTTTAGTATTATTGGTTGCCCTGAGTCCCCTTTTAGGGTGAGAAGGGCGAGATACAAATATGTGGAATATATATAGAGTCTCGCTTAACCAACCTTTGCTTATCCGACGTTCTGTATTATCCAACACAGTCCAGGGTGGGAAAAAGAAAGTACCCTTGTTTGTTTTGGTGCTAAATTTGTAAATACACTAATTACTACATAATGTTGCTATGTATTGAACTACTTTTCTCTTGATTTGTTGTGAAACATGAAGTTTTGGCCCTTAATTTGTAAAATAATAACATAATTATAACGTAATTTGATATTTAATAGACTATCTAACATTTTTGCTTATCCAACATTCTGCTGGCCCATTTATATGTGTATATATGTGGTTTTGTGCATGCATTGTAAGGTTTTTTGGCTTTTAAAGTCTCTTCTGTGTTTTTCAATGTTTTTATCAGTGATGGTCACTCGTTGGCCTGATAGGTGTCTTGTGTCCAAATTTGGTGCCAATTGGACCAGTGGTTTTTGAGTTATGTTAATCCCACAAACAAACATTGCATTTTTATTTATATAGACTAGCCATCCCCTGCCACGCGTTGCTGTGGCCCAGTTTGGTGATCTGAAAAATAAAGGAATGAGAAAGTGTTGGCTTCTAATATATGTAATTTCTTTATGCTTGTAGGTAAACAATATTTCTTGTTGTTTCTTTGTAAGTGTTGATGAGGAGATTGTCTGGAACATGCAACACATAATTGTCCTTCTTGGGGGGTCCCCTTCAAATCTATGATACTATATCTGTCTTAAACACATCTATGGCTGGATGGCTTTTTGTCAGGAGGTCTTTGATTATGTTTTCTTGCCCTGGTGAAGGGAGTTGGACCAGGTGGCCTTACGGAAGCATTTTTCAACCTGGGGGTCGGGACCCCTGGGAGGGGGTCGTGAGGGGGTGCCAGAAGGGTCATGAAAGACCACAAGAAAACATAGTATTTTCTGTTGGTTATGGGGGTTCTGTGTGGGAAGTTTGGCCCAATTCTATTGTTGGTGGGGTTTGATTGTCGGTGAACTATAAATCCCAATAACTACAATTTTTAAATATCAAGGTCTATTTCCCCCAAACTCCATCTGTGTTCATACTTGGGCATATGGAGTATGCGTGCCAAGTTTGGTCCAGATCCATCATGAGTCCACAGTGCTCTCTGTATGTGGGTGAACTACAACTCCCAAAGTCAGTCATTGCCTACCAAAGCCTTCCAGAATTTTCTGTTGGTTGTGGGAGTCCTTTGTGCCAAGTTTGGTTCAATAATAATAATAATACACTTTATTTATATTCCGCTCTTCTCACCCCAAAGGGGACTCAGAGTGGATTACAGGTACACAGTTAGCAGACAATCCTTGCCGTGTCCACATACACACATATAGACGAACAGAGGCAAACTCTGGCCACCAGGGGGAGCTGACACACTCCTCATCTCTCAGCGTTCCCAGCGTCCCTTGTTGTTCCTTCCGCATTCCTCAGCGTTCCTGGAGTTCATTAATGGCCTCATAATTCAGTCAAAATTTCCCTCCCCACTTAATGTGGGACTAGGGTTGCCATTTTTGATATAAGAAATATGGGACATTTACAGGATTTTTCACAAAAATAAGGGACACTTCATTAAAAACTTGAAACTCAAACATTAGGTATAGTTTTATTAACAGAATAAGATAATGATTGAAACTCACAAAAGGAACCGACTCACACCCTCTTAACACTACATGGTATGTTTCTTCATGCTTTGTCATGCAGAAAAAACATTATTAGAACTACCTTATTTTCTCCATCTGTATTTAGTACTTGGCTTTGCTGACTTTAAAAGTGCACTGTCTAAACATTAAAATAAAATAAATTTTATAAGACAGTACATATTCATGATTATTATTGTCAATAGTTAATGATATAGTATAGTATGGGATGCACAGCATTGTATAGTATTGGGATGCACAGCTAGGTCTATTTTAAGACTAACTCTCAAGCAACCAGAAACTATCTTTATCCAACATGATCCAACATTCCCCTTGGGTAACGGTTAATTAGTCTACTGTACTTTGAAAAAGTCCTGTATCGCCTCTTCCTTCCAACGGGGACGCAGGCTGCCCTGAGAGTTGGAATCCCCGGGCAGGCATTGCCGTGGAAACCACAGCGCGCACCTTCCTCTGGTCAACCCCGCCCAGTCCTGTCCTGCTAGTCAAAAATAAGGGACAGGGCCTGAAAATAAGGGACACAAATTTTAGGGCCAAAATAAGGGACGTCCCTTAGAATAAGGGACATATGGGAACCCTATGTGGGACCTTTATCTCCTACTTGACAGATGCGACTGTATTTCGGGCTGCAAAGGTCAACAGCAGGCTACACTTAAAGGTCGAGCACCCACCTCGACCTGGGCAGGCCTCAAACCCATGACCTATTGGTCAGAGAGATCTTATGCAGCTGACACTTAGCCAGCTGCACCAATTCCATCGTTGGTAGGGTTCAGTATGCTCTTTATTTGTAGGTGAACTATAAATCCCAGCAACTAGAATTCCCAAATGATAAAATCCATTTTTTTTAGTGATGGTCACTCCTTGGGTTAGTAGCATATTGTGTCCAAATTTGGTGTCAATTGGTCCAGTGGTTTTTGAGTTCTGTTAATCCCAAAAACGAACATTACATTTTTATGTATATAAATTTCTGTTTCAAAGCAGGGAAAAATGGGATTTTTACTCAGCTATGTGGAAGGGGCCTTTTAGGCCCCCACCCAGACTGTTATATAACGCAGTGGAAATGCACTGAGCTGCATTATATGCGCCCACACTGCAGTTCAACTGCACTCCCACGGCAGTGTAGACTGTGGTTACCTAACTCCCGCGTCACCGCCACCCATTCAGAACGCGCCCGGAAGGCGCATGCGCGGAGCTGGGGGGACTGGCCTTTCTTCTCCCTTCCTAGCGGGGGAGGCGAGGAGGAGGAGGAGGAGCCGTCCTTCTCGGCGTCAGTGCGCATGCGCGCGTGTTGGCAGGCGGCCGGGCCCCTCCTCTGGCCTGTCACTGGGTAACAACGAGCCGGGCCGCGGCGGCTCTCTGGTCCCTTCCTCCGCCTCCTCCTCCCCCCGCTCCCCAGCACCACCGCCGCCTCCGCCGCCGAGAGGGGGGCCGAAGGGGCCGAAGCAGCAGCAGCAACAGCCGGAGCAGGGCGGAGAGCCGACATGAGGCAGGAGACCAGCCGGCCTTGGCGGTAGAAGAAGGTGAGCAGGCGAGGGCCGGGCCCTCTGAGCCTCCTGTGCCTTTGGGGTCCCGCCCAGGCGCCCCCTTCCTCCTCCTGAGGGTCTCCCCCCCTTCCCCCGTCGCTCACCCCTCTGCCTGCCCCACAAGGGCCTTTGGGGTGCCCCTTCCCTTCCCCAGCTGGAACAGCAGAGAATGGACATACAGCCCGAAAAACTTACAGCAACCCAGTGATTCCAGCCATGAAAGCAGACCATCATCAGCTGTGTATTCTATGGCCAAACAGCTCTTTCCGCCTGGGAAGTTCTCCCCAGTATTTAGGAGGCGTCTCTTCCCGGCAGCCTGAATGCCTTGCTCCATTGTGTCCTCCTCTTCCTCTTGAACCTCTTCCAGTCGAGAAGGAAGGAAGGAAGGACCTCATGCAACCTTGGTCTCTGGCACTTTCCCCAGCCATCTCATTCTTCTCTGCCCTGAATTGCCTCCTCCTCCGTCCTCGCACTCTCTTTGTTTCACCATTCAGGTTTTTCCCTCTCTGTTGTTGCGGTGCGCCCTCGGGCTGTTCCTGACCTATGGCAACCCTGAGGTTTGGGTTGTTCAGCTATTGCTTTTGCCTTTCTCCGAGGCTGAGAGTGTGAACATAAGAACATAAGAAGAGCCATGCTGAATCGGACCTCAGCCCATCTAGTCCAGCATTCTGTATCACACAGTGGCCCCCAGTTGTACACGGGGATCTCGAGCAGAATGGAGGGCAAAACCCTGACCTGCTCCCGACCCCCACAGCCAGTACCCAGGGAAATCCTGCCTACCTCAACCAACTCCGAGGTGGCACTTGAATGTCCTTTTCAGTAACTACTGATTCCCTTGGTATCCATGAATCTGTCTAATCCTGCCTTGAAGTTGTTCAGGCTGACCGCTGTCACAACCTCCTCTGGAAGTGAGTTCCATAACCCAATGACCCTCTGGGTGAAGAAATATTTCCCTTTATTAGTCCTAGTTTTCCTACCTTGGAGCTTCAGGGAGTGCCCCCTAGTCCTAGTGTTTTGTGACAAAGAAAATAGTTTTTCTTTATTCACCTTTTCTATCCCATGCATGGCTAGGTCAAACGGGGAGTCAGGCTCTGCTCAGCCCACACTCAAAGCACTCACCAGGCATGTAGCCAGGGGGGGGGGGACTTAGGGGGCTTCACCCCGAAATTCTCAGGGTGGTCCCCGAGAAGGCCTTACTGGTACATTATTTAAACTGTTATGTTTATTCATATCATGATCTGATCACCGTGCTCAATATATCCCACATTCATTAGGGTTATTGGGATAACAATACAAAAGGTTTGGTGGGGTAGACCCTCTTTCACCCAGTCTCAGCCCCCCCTCCCAACCAAATTCAGCCCACCCCGAACCACAATCCTGGCTACGACCCTGCCACTCACCCACACTTGCTCCTTCTACCTCCCCCTGTTTTCTTTCTTTTTACTTAGTCTATGGCGCAGTGGGCTCTCTCTCTCTCTCTCTCTCTCTCTCTCTCTCTCTCTCTCTCTCTCTATCAGGCCTGGGCAAACTTCAGCCCTCCAGGTGTTTTGGACTCCAACTCCCACAATTCCTAACAGCCGGTAGGCTGTTAGGAATTGTGGGAGTTGAAGTCCAAAACACCTGGAGGGCAGAAGTTTGCCCAGGCCTGCTCTCTCTCTCTCTCTCTCTCTCTCTCTCTCTCTCTCCTCTCTCCATTACTTCGCGAATGAAGATTCTTAGGAAGGACTCATCCCACGCTTTTTACAAGCGCGTTGATGACTAAAAAGGCCAATCTGAGATAGGCAACTTCGGTTGCAGAAAGCACAGCAGAGAGTCTCCTTGGGCGATGTTGTTTCCAAGTTGCGGTTCTTTCTGCGTTGTCGTTTCTCTTCGAGACCCATTCGGCGTGTCTTCTCGAAAGAGGCCGCGGCATTGTGGATAGCGCGTCTCCATGCCTCCCGATGTGAGGCCAGGGTGGACCATTGTTGGTGATCAATCTGGCTGAGCCTGAGCAAACTTCCACCATCCAGGTGTTTCAGGGAGTCCTTATATTTTGGGGTGGGGGGCGTCTCTCTTGCTCTGACCCATGGCGAGTTCACCACAGAGTAATATCTTTGGGAGACTGTGGTCCTCCATCCTAGAGATGTACCCTGCCCAGTGCAGCTGTGTTCTCAATAGCATGGCCTCAATGTTGGTGATCCCTGCTTGCTCAAGGACAGCAACATTCGTCACATAGTCGGTCCAGTGTATATTTAGGATTGTGCAAAGACAGCGCTGATGAAAGCGTTCGAGGAGTCGTAGGTGTTGGCGATAGGTGACCCATGTTTCAGTCCCATAGAGGAGAATAGACAGTACGATAGCTCTGTACACACTGATTTTGGTGCTTTGCCTCAGGTGCTTGTTGCTCCAGACTCTTTTGTGAAGCCTTCCAAATGACAACATACTTAAAAACATAATAAAAACAGATTAAAACCAGAGTAGAAATTAGAGCCTTAGAGCTTGAATGCCTGTCAGAACAGGTTGGTCTTACAGGCCCTCCGAAAGGCCTGTAGATCAGTTATTGCTCATGCCTCCTCCGGGAGGGCGTTCCAAAGGGTAGGTGCTACTACAGAAATAGTACGCTGCCGCGTCGATGACAAGCGGCAGATCTTAAGTGATGGAACCTCCAGTAGGTTTTGATCCATGGACCGTAGTGGTCTCTGGGGAATGTGCAGGGAAAGGCGGTCCTTCAGGTCCACTGGCCCCAGACCATGAAAGGCCTTAAAGGTTAGCACCAGCACTTTGAAGGCAATCTGGTACTCGATGGGGAGTCAGTGCAAACACCGTAGGACTGGTGTGATGTGGCACGATAGTATCACTCCAGCCAGCAGTCGAGCTGCAGCGTTTTGCACCATCTTCAGTTTCCGGATTACCGACAAAGGAAGGCCAATGTAAAGGGCGTTACAGTAGCCCAGTCTCGAGATGACCGTGGCCTGGATTACTAGGTCAAACAGGGGGGTCGAACCCTGCTCAGCCCACACTCAAACCACTCACCCACACTTGTTCCTTCTACCTCCCTGTTTTCTTTCTTTTTACTTAGCCTATGGCGCAGTGGGCTCCCTCCCTCCCTCCCCCCCTCTATATATATCAGGCCTGGGCAAACTTTGGCCCTCCAGGTGTTTTGGACTCCAACTCCCACAATTCCTAACAGCCGGTATGCTGTTAGGAATTGTGGGAGTTGAAGTCCAAAATACCTGGAGGGCCGAAGTTTGCCCAGGCCTGCGCGCGCTCTCTCTCTCTCTCTCTCTCTCTCTCTCTCTCTCTCTCTCTGTGTGTATATATATATATATACATACATACATACATACACACACACAATAGCAGCCGATTAAAGTGCAGAGCTGCTGAACTTGTTCACTGCAAGGTGGTTCAAATATGGGGGTGAACTCCCGCTGTTAGCCCCAGCTTCTGCCAACCTAGCAGTTCGAAAACAAATATGGGTAGATCAATAGGTACCGCTTTGGCAGGCAGGTAACAGCACCCCGTATAGTCATGCCGCCCACATGACCTTGGAGGCGTCTACGGACAATGCTGGCTTTTTGGCTTAGAAATGGAGATGAGCATCACCCCCAAAGTCGGACACGATTGGACTAAATGCAGTTATTCTCAACCTGTTCGTCCCCAGATGTTTTGGCCTTCAGCTCCCAGAAATCCTAACAGCTGGTAAATTGGCTGGGATTTCTGGGAGTTGTAGGCCAAAACACTTGGGGAACCACTGATTTAATGTCAAGAGAAAACCTATACCTTTTAATGGTGCATTTACACTGTAGAATTAATGCAGTTTGACACCACTTTAACTGCCATGAGTCAGTGCTGTAGAATCATGGGAGTTGTACTTTTACAAGATCATTCACTTTCTCTGCCAAAGATTGCTGATGCCTCACCAAACTACAAATCCTGTGATTCCATAGCACTGAACCACAACAGTTAGTGGTGTCAAATAGCATTAATTCTACAGTTTGTGCCCTAAAACATGAAAACACAGTTTATTTCAATAACCTTTTTTTTGGCTCAGAAATCTAATTTGTTATTCTGACTATAATCCTTCTTTAGTTTAAAAAAATGCATTGATTTCTGTTTTCAGGCTGAGAATGTTTTAACGAAAGAGGAAGGAAAAGGTTACATTTCAAAGTATTTTGATGTGAGCTAAGAGTTCCGCATAAATGCCTTTGCAAACACTCTTGTATGCGTCACTCTGTTTCTTTCCATGTAGATTGTTTTTCCAAGCCACCGAAAATAATTGTTTTGTATTTTTCCCACAAAGAGATCTCTATGTATGTGTTTAGGAGGGAGATACTTCCCTCCCCCAAACCATCTTCGCTCTCAGTATTTTTATATGTTTAAAACAAAGGCTGTTAAACTTCATTGGCATTCCAAAGCTTATTTAGCACAGCAGCTGTTTCTTTTAGTTGGGGGAAGTTGCAGAAGCTGAGCTAATTTTCTGTCCATTTCAGGGCCCTTCTAGACAGGCCCTATATCCCAGGATCTGATTCCAGGTTTTCTGTTTATCCCAGATTATCTGGCAGTGTGAACTCATAATCCAGTTTAAAGCAGAAAACCTGGACTCAGGTCCTGAGATATAGGGCCTCTCTGGAAGGGCCCTCCGCGAAGCTAGGGAGGTTGTTCAGTATAACAACGTAAGTTGTCTTGAGTGTGTATTTGTTTTTGGAAAGTCCTACCCAAAAAGGAGCTAGGGCTGATTGTAGAAGTTAAGCAGGGTCAATCGTGGTTATTATTTGGATGGGGGGGTCACTAATAAATGCCAGGTGCTGTAAACTATATTTCGGATGAAGGAGCTGGCCAAGCCACGAGTATTCCTTGCCTAGGAAAACCTTAGGAAATTCATTAGGTTTCCTTAAGTCTATAAGTGACACATACACAAATGGGAGTAATATTCCATTTCTTATGGATGTTTGAACTAAAGAGACTGATGATAATATCACTATTCTGCAGATATTATATTTTTCCTTTACTTTTGTGCTGATCCAGGAAATAAATAATTCAATATTATATTGCTGAAAACCTTTATATTACTCATTGTTTTTATCACACTCTTTAAGTGGAAAAGCCTCTGCTTTTTGTTGCTTTAAAATACACTTGTGAATTAAAATTATTATTACCAACCCACAGTTAAATGTTTTTAGTCATGATAGATTAAGGTGAAGTGGACTACTATATTTGTTCAAGATAATGATGTGGTAAAAAGTTACCTTACATGTGAATGACGGACACAGATGGAACTCAAATAAATACACTATTACCCCTGTATCCACGGAGGGTACATTTCTGGACTTCATGTGGATATACAAAACTGGCTAATAGTGAACCCTATTGAAATAAGTATTTGGCCCAAGAATAAGCTAGCGTTGCAGTAGAGAAACTAGAAAATTCCCGGAGAGGATGTATTTTTATTGACTATGCCCAAACCAAAACATGAATATGGGGGTCATAGTGTGAATAAAACCTTTTAATTCTCTCTACCACTTAAAAGTTGTAAATGTTTAGAAAATCAATGTGGGATAAGAATATTTCATAAATGTTTCTCCTATTTTCTTTTGTTTTGCACCTCTGGGGTTGTGTTTTTCTTGTTTAAAATTGCTGGCAATGTTTTCTAGTTGAAGTTGTTGATATTTTGGTTATATTGGTACTAAAAATAATTGCTAGTTTCAGTTGCCTGCTGTTTGGAGAGTTCGTGCCCTTTCCACTCTAAACAGAAAACAACAGAATTTTTCCAGTGTCCAATGGTATTTAAGTATTGACAGCTAAGTCTTCTTTCATTTATGACCTATTTACGTTTCCAGTCTATGAAGGCACATTTCATGTTGTACTCCGTTTATGATATATGAGCTGTGGTACATTAGGTTTTCAGCACAAACAGTGATTTGGAAATTTATTTCCAGTTACTTGGGTGTATTGGGAACATGGAAATGTCAGACTACTAAAATACACAGCTGACTGTTGTGTCTGTTCACAACCGCTTCTTGCTTTGCTTGGAATGATTAATTGTGCAAGCCAGGAAGCCACAATTAACCATACCTTGCCATTAAACTGTGGGAGCAATGCTTCATGGCTTCAAAAACTCCAGAATGTGATGTCATGCTTAACATTCATCTCTGACTCATTAGGGAACAATCCAACGGTTCTAGTTCAATTTGTGTGTTTTTGTTTGGGGATACGAGCAACAAATAAAACAAGGTAACTGTGTGCAGATGCTTGAAGCTGATTATGCCTACATTTGGTCTTCAAAATATTATCATAGTTTCTCTTTGGACTTGGGTGTTTCAGGTGTCTGCCCTCTTCTACTTTTTAGCTTTCCTGGAGTGAGCTTTTTTTTTTTTTTTAAATTGAAACTCCCAAAGTCAAACTCTAACAATTTGAAAGAATTGGAATGTGCAAGTGAAGTGGGCTGGATTGATCCTGGGTACCTTCGAGCTCCTGATATTTTTATATGCACCCATTCGTGTATTCATGTGTTTCTGTAGAACTATGAGGGCCCCCATCTTAACATTTCAGGGCTGAATGACAGCATACCTATAATACTAATACTGGCAATACTGCTATTGGTGATTGTTGTTGGCCGTTCCTTGTTCTTTACAGTAACATTGGGTCTGTCATCCTGCTGTTCTGCTACATTTTGAATATGAATATATAAAAAGTTAGAAGTGTCTTGCTTAAAACAGTAGATGGAATAATGCAGTGGGTATGTTTTCCAATGTTCTAAAAATATTTAAATTATAGCAAAAGATCTAAATGCTACTATTTAAACATTAATGACATTAAGCATAGCTAGTGATTTTAACCACATAAAGCATTGTTTTAAAAGCATCCTCAAACCCATACCTAAAACTGCTGCAGAAGAAATGCTCTAAAAGTGACATTAGCAGTCTGAATTACACTGATCCAGAATTCTTGTTCTTCAAAATCCTCTTTCGCATCTGTCATTTGGATGTGGAATCCTAGTCATGGGAAGTGACATACAAAATCTCCTTGGTTCTAGTTGTAGTATGTATGTACTGATATCATTCCTATTAATTCTTATTTTGTTCTTTCTTCTCCAGATCTCTGTAATACTAACTTGCAACCATGGTGCAGAAATACCAGTCCCCTGTGAGGGTGTATAAGCACCCCTTCGAGTTAATTATGGCTGTAAGTATCTGTTTTCTGCTATATGATGTTGCATTGCCTGCATAACTAAACAGTCCAATTGGACAACTTAGTGAAAACTACTATATCTGACTGGTTGGATTACAGGCCCTCTTTGTTGTTAAGAAAATTATGAAGATATCTAAGACTGTTTTTCCAGTTCATATCTTCTCATGGACATGGTAACTTATTTAACAAACTATGAACACAACTGTAAAAACACTCTATATTCTTTGTTCATCAAAATCAGCACAGCAATCAGTTTTTCAGTTTAAGTATCACATCATACTGTGGTTATGAAAACTGACTGTGCTTTGGCAACAAAGATGATGATACCCATGAATGTGTTTGGGAAAAGGGTTAGGTAAATTGGTGTTTGTTTAAATGTGAAAAAACCCTTCGGTGAAAAGAAGTAAAGAAAAGGATTTAATAATCCTTGCAGCAGCAAGAAGCCGATTGTGTGAATGAACATTGTAGAAGAAGCCAGATGCAAAAAAATTCAAGCCTCCAGGTTCATATAATTATAGCCTTTTTGGCAAGCCTTCTCAAGAAATTTCAGTATTTAAGGACAGGGTTATACTTATGACCGAAATGAAGTTATCCTGATTTTGTGGATGAGTATAGTTTGTGAGGGCACTTCATTTAGTCACACCCAGGTGTTTTCACTTCTCTTTTGAAAAAGAATAATCGTAGTAACCATGTCAGCTTTTTTTGTCTGATGTCTGACTTTTTAAGTTTAGTTTGAAGTCCAATGGGATATTTTGAACATTTGTTTTTTTCCTGGAAACAGATTTCAGTATTTGTTGACACTCTATTTACATCAGGATCATGCACTCTACATGTTACAAGTTATCAACAGGTTCCTGGCTGAATTGTTTCCTATCTTAAGCATTCTGATTTCTTGATCTTAATTTCATGGATAGTTGGGTACTTCCTCTGAAGTACTTGAATGCATCTGCAAGGAAGATTACATTAAATCATCTTACTCTGGAACTAGATTGAGTTGTGCCATGTGGAAATGCAACTCTTTTCCTCTTACTTTAAATAGCATCTAACATCAACATTGTTATTCAGTTTAGGCTAGAGTTAAGTAGGAGGTGTGCATATTCTTATTTATTATTTATTTATTTACTTCATTTATATTCCGCCCTTCTCACCCCGCAGGGGACTCAGGGCGGATTACAATGTACACATTACATTTAGACACACAAACACACAAGACAGACAGAGGAAATTTAACATCTGGCCACCAGGGGGAGCTGTTGCACTCCTTCATTCCTCAGTGTGTTTTCTGGAGATCTTTTTTATGGCCTCGTAAATCAGTTAAATTTAGCCTCCCCATTAAGTGGTACCTTAATTTCCTACTTGACAGATGCAACTGTCTTTTGGATTGCAAAGGTCGACAACAGGCTACACAATAGGTCGAGAGCCTACCTCGACCCGGGCAGGCCTCAAACTCATGACCTTCTGGTCAGTAAAGATCTCATGCAGCTGACACCCAGCCAGCTGCGCCACATTCCCTTGCCTTATCTTGTTTTGAAAACATACATGCTGTGTTCACTCTCATAGATATTGCTGTTCCAGAGTGTAAATTTACTAATGGATGTAGTAATATTGATTGAAACTGCTCTTACATACAAAAAATCAATGTATATTCAGATTTTAGTAAACATTAGATTTTTATGTACTATATATACTTTGTGTACTAAAACAGTTTAGAGTTAGCAGCAATGGAACAGAACCTACTCCAATCTTAAATTGCAAGCCCTATCCAAGGAATAGCAAGAGAGAGAGAGAGACTGCTGATGAAACACTAACCACAGTAATTGTCAATTTTTACCTGAAACATTGCCAAAGCAATCCAACACAGTCACATTTGACTACAAAACAGAAACATCTTAAAATTGTGATTTTGCTTTAAAAAAGTAGTTGAAAGGAAAAGTCAAGAGGGACACATTTTTGCAGAATGCCTATTTATTCTAAAACACAATAACAGGAGTTCACCTGAAATGTGTACAGAAGGTTAGAAAAGGTGCCCAGAATTCAAAAGGTCACCAATATGGCTATGAATGCTGTAAATAAAGCTTAATAGAGGTAATAAGAATTCTTTCAACAAGAAAGAATTTGTTGCTCAAAATTGTTGCTGCTTCCATCTCCCCACCCCCTTTCTTTTAAAGGTGCTGAAAATATATTGTATGGTGATGGCAATAGCAGTACATTGCAACAGAACCAGAAAATGTACTTGACTGATGTAGGCTTTAAAAGAAAACCACCAGCTTCAGTTCTGCAAAAGTCTATTGTCTCATTAGCTTTGATAAAAATATTGTAAATGACACTGACAAGATTCCTATTTGGCATAGTACATTTCTGGTGCACTCTTGCCATGATCTGGAAAGAGGAGGAAGGAGGAACTGTATATATTTAGACTGGGAAACAAAAAACAAACAAAAAACAAAACAAAAAAGCAAACCCACAAAACACCCAGCGTCTTGGCTGAATATCCCTATCAGCTGTTGCCTCTTAAAAGTGACAGCTTGTCTTCTGAAAGTACAAATGTTGCATGTGATTTTATTTTATAAGTGGAGAGGCATGTAGAGGCTTATGTGGACATTGCTTCTAGAATGGGAATGGTTAACATACTGTATGCCACAAAAAGTGAAAATCAATCGTCTTTTATAAGCTGCAGAATTCTTCTGTATTCAGTGGTCAAAACAATTGTGTTTCTTGGATGCAAGGAGGTAGAAAAAGAAGCAGGCAAGGGGATGAATTTCATTGAGTGTTTATTGACAACCTATTCACTTTGACAACCAGAAGGTGATTCGTACATTGTCTACTTAAATCCTGTTCATTTATTAAGAACAATTCAAAGTTGGCAGGTTAACTAAGGGTTTTTTTTAAAAAAAAGAGTCTTTAGCTTATCTGAAGACTTTTACCTAATTCCCCAATTTGTTCAGTGGCAAGAAATCAATAATTTGAATTTTCTGATTGAATCCCACCATTCCATTGTGTTTCTTCAAGTCATTTCTGACTTGTAGCAACCCTAAGGAGAATCTTTGGGGGGGGGGGGGTGTTTAGAGGAAATTGTGCTTTTAGTTGTCAAATTCTTTAATCCTGTTGAATTTTAATACCTTTTAATGATGCTCAGGGATCATTGTTTACTAAAAAGGCACTGTTTAAAATAACGCCAGTCACTTTTAATTCCATATTTTTTCTGGATCAGTGTCTTGATAGACCAACCTTGTTTGGCCAAAACTCAAAAACTCAAATGCGTTAACATTATGTACATTTCGTACTGAACTTAAGAATATGACCTTAAGAAAAATATACTTTTGATTCCACATTCATGTTAATTACAATTTAGTAATGGCAGTTGGTTGAAAACAGAATCCTCTTCTTTATTGCTATTCTAGAGGAAGTAGGGAGTGAGACCTAGTATTCATGTAATGCTTAACCATAGTTTACATTGTATCCAAGCAGACCTATCTGTTCCTTAGTTTATCAGCTGTGAAAAATAAATGGAAGTAAAGTGCATCTAGTGGTATTTTGAAACCAGTGAGAATTTTAGATGAAGTGACATTTAATCCTTAGAAAAGGGCAACAGCCTGACTCTTGACTGTGTAGAGTTAACGCCTATGTATCTTTGGATTTCACCTGTTTTTGGCTGAGCTGTATTTGAAAAATAATTCCCTAAGATACTTTTTTCACATTAGCTCACAGTTCTCTTTTCACATTAGCTCACAGTAGGAATGATGAATCAAAACTGTTTACCAAATTGAGGAGCAATACCCACTTTATTAATGTACTGATCCTACTTTGTTATCAAATGGGGTGGGTGAACTGCAGCCCTCCAGATGGTTTTAGCTAGCAGGTCTCATCAGTCCCAGACTAGTGAAACGAACAGTGAAGAATGGAAATGATGGACCAACGCTACCTGGAGGACTGCAGTTTGTTCACCTCCACTGTAAAATGGATCTTTGGTATCCAATGGGGTTTGGTTCCAGAACCTGCCTGGTCCCACAGTGGATATGAAAATCCATGGAGGCACAAGTGCCATTGCATACAATATATCATGCTCCTACCTCCCAGAAAAAAACTTTGATTTTGTCATTTTATATAAATGACCCCATTTTACAATGCTGTTGTATATAATGGGAATTGAACATCCACAATTTTGGTACACAGAGGGGTCCTGAAATCAAACTCCAGCGCATACCCACTGTTTGCCTTGCCATTTTAATACAGCATGATCTTACTTCAGTAATATTTAAGTATACTTAATATATTGCATGACTAGGAATTGTAGATACACAGTATTTCTAGCCTCCTGGTTCTTGGCTTCATTAGAAGAGTAAGCAATGAATTTCCTGGTGGAATCGCTTACTGTTCCAAAATGCATTGTTTCTCTGCACTTGATGGGAAATGTGAATTACATCAGCTTTGGATGTAGCTCAAGATCCAGAGCTAGCCTTCCCCTTACAATCCCAAGGGTGATTTTGCACTTCTGCATTAAAATCAAAATGCTTTATTTTAGACACCCCACCTTCCCTGTTATTGCTTGACTAAATTTAGACAGCCAAGTTCACAGTACTGCTACTCTCTTGGGATGTCATGCTCTGCAAATTGCATATATTGCTATTGAAATTAAGAATGTGTTGTGTATCTGTTTTTTAAAAACTTGTTTGTTATGCTTGCTGGTTCTTTGGTCAGGCTTCCAAAGGTGGCAGGTATAGTGAAGTATGGAAGGAAATGTTATTTTTATAAGGCACAGTTGAGAGTAGAGGCTAACGCAGAATCTACACAGTTTATACTTTCCTTGGACATGAAAATTCAGTGAACAGATTTTTCTTGGTATTGTTTTGATCCTGGTGCCTTCTTCTGTTTCTGGAGTTATTTAGGTCCTGTCATTTTGTCATGCTGGTTCTCAAGGCAGTTTACAAAAAAAGCAGAAAAGATACACAAAGTTACAATAGGTTTAAAATGAAAAATTTAAGTAACATCAAAGCCAATTAAAATCTTGCTTGAAAACTCAATTTAAAACATAGCACAATAAAAGCCCATCTTTGCTATTGGTAAAATCAGTTTCCAAAAGCTTGGTGGAAAAGGATGGTTTTAACCTGCTGCTAAAAGGCTTCCTAATTTTTGTAGGGAGGGGTTTTCAAAACTTGAAGCATCCACAGAGAAGGCCTTCTCCTATATTCCCACCATCTGGCATCCCTGAAGGCAGTAGGACAGAGAGAAGTGCCTCCCATCAGATCTTAAATCTTGGGAGGCTCATAGGAGGAGGTCTGAACTATATAGGGCTTTTTTTCTACTCCTCTTTGGTCTCCCCTTCCGTTTATGTTGTATTGAAGACAAGCCAAGTGAGAAGGATGTGAAGCTATTTAAAAGATTCTGAGATAGCTGAGAAGAAGCCCAGAATGCACATTTAAGTAGTAAAAAACCAAGTAAATATGTGTATGTGTGAAGAAAGCTAATGGGCGTGGTGGTGATGGCTTCATCTCTGCCCTCTAACTCAAAAGTTTCAGTTGCCTCTTGAGCCTAGCTAACCCAACTACCATATTTTCTGATAGTACAATATTGATAATATACCTTCAATTTTAAATTCCTGTTGCACTGGGGTCTGCTAGAGTCTGCTGCAGGTTTCTACAGGATGAATACTATAGATCAGAGAATAATAATCTAACATCATTGACAATGAAACAACGCCATACGAAGGCCATTTTCCAGTTGTTCCATAATCCTTCACCAATGTGTTAGCTACCAGATTTTTTTATTACAGCTCCTAGTAACTGCAACCAATACATTCAGTCATGAAGGATAATGAGAGATGCAAGTCAAAGCATTTGACTGAATAGTGTTGGAGAGGCTACTACATGCCAACTCCAGGTTTTGTTTTGTTTTGATGAAGTAATAAACACTGAGCCTCTGTGTTGCCAACAAAGTGGAAGTAACCAGCACTTATTCTCCTCTGGGTAATATTTGGCAGTGTTTGGATGAGGTTCAGCTGCCCTAGCAGGTATGCATTTATTTTACAAGAGAAACAGTTGGCTTTCCTATGCTACAGCATTTCTCAAAGACTGGTGGCAACATTAGCCTATTTAGATAGCGCTCTTCACCCAGGACCTCTTAAGCACCCCAATGAAAGAACAATTCTTTTTTTAGAAGTACACTTGAAATTCTCCCCCTGTGCTGGATTTTATCACTACCTTTACTGTTGGCAGAGTGTTAATGATGCTGTGATTGTGTGATGGATGTACTTGCTGTTCCAATTTGGGAAGAATGCCTGATAGTTTTGCAAGCTCAATGAAGAATTCTAAACTGCTGCTACAGTGCTGACTGGACTGGTTAAATCCTGACACTGGGGCTTGGAGAAAATACTGTGTACCGTTTAGCAAAATACTTTCAAAGGCATTCAACCTTTGCATGGCTTGATTTATTTCTGGGCACTGCTGGCCATTTACATCATCCTCAACACCACCACTGTGGCAACTGTGATATTTTTCAAGGCAAACATAATGGAAGAGCAAAATATCACAGTTGTCACGGTAGTGGTGTTGAGAATGATGTAAATGGCCAGCAGTGCCCAGAAATAAATCAAGCCATGTAAAGGTTGAATGCCTTTGTAAGTATTTTGCTAAATGGTACACAGTATTTTCTCCAAGCCCCAGTGTCAGGATTTAACCAGTCCAGTCAGCACTGTAGCAGCAGTTTAGAATTCTTCATTGAGCTTGCAAAACTATCAGGCATTCTTCCCATTATTATTATTATGATGTTTATTATTGTTGTTATGCTTATTTATACCCTGCTTTTTCTCTCCACAAGGAGACTCAAAACAGCTGTATATTTTTGTGCCTAAAAAACCAAAATGAATACACGATACAAAATATGGTTCTAACCTATGGTCCTGTACTCAGGACATATTCAGGTTCATTGTTCTTAACTGCTGTCAAGTTGACCCAATGAATGAGAGACCTCCAAATTACCCTGTCACCAAGAGCCCTGGTCAGGTCTTGCAGACTCAGGGCAGCCATGCCTTCCTTGGTCAAGTTAATTCATTCACTTTAGTTTAGTTATCTTAGCCTCTTGAGAAAATTTAGGCTTGATTTGTTCTAGAAACCATCTATTTGTCTTTTTATTTGCCAGCCTCAATTTGATGGAGGTTGCAAGTGGGTTTACATGCACAATTCTAACACGCCATCAACTCTAATGTGCATCTCACTTTTATCTATGTGATTTAGCCAAAACTGGTGGACAATAGATGCGAGTAAATATGGTATATAATACTTAATGCTTTACATTTACATTTGATCTGAGTCCATCTAATTTTTAGGATTCTAGATGTTTTAGAAAAGCTTTAGAACCCCTATTTTATCAGGAAGACCAATTCCTCATACACATCTGTTCTTCAGAAGCAAACATGACAAACTATAGAATTTGTAGAAGTTTTAACATGAACTGATATATATCTTGTGACAGGCAGATAGCATTTCATGATTTTCTGACATAAGGCAAGGAAATAAAATAACTGTGTTTTACTGTTTGGAATGTGTAGTGGATTTGCCATTATGCCTTAGGGCTGGAGACAAACTTTATGCAGGATTTTGGTGGTGTGAGCGTAAGTACTGTATCATTATTAGAAAGTTGTGTTTTAAAGAAATAAGAGGTTCGTGTAATGCATCCCATTAAAACCTGATTGTACAAGTTGAAATCAGCTTACAAATAGTTAAGATATTATTTTAGATCTTTTGGTTGCTAAGCAACGTCTGCATTTTCCTGGCTTGAGCAAAGGTTTTAGGCATGCATGTGTATGGGGGTGAGGAAGCTGTTGTTCAAGATCAGCAGATGATGGATTTTGTCATATTGTAGAATACCCCAAATTACCTTTGGAAATAGAGTTCGGCACTTGTGAGAAAAATCCAGGTGCTGAACTATACAGAGTAAAATTGAGACTACTTTTCTTTCCATTTTTTACTCAAGCAGCCTACATTATGTTCAAATCAGCACCATTTATTACACATGAGATTTCATCTGCCACATTTTAACATTTACATTTTTGTAGCCTAAGGACAGAGCAGACCCTAATAATAATAAGGATAAGATTAATATAATTTTAGAGGCAGGAACTGGCAAAACTGAATATTCATTGCCTAAGAAAGCCCAATGAAATTATGGAGTTGGCATAAGTTGTCATGCGTTAACACAAGCGGTCTATATCTAGTCCCTCATGTTGACTAGGTTGCTTCTTTAAGATAGATTTTGACACATGTGTTCTATTGTTTATATCTATCTATCTATCTATCTATCTATCTAGTTATCTGAGCTATAATATTGTCTTTGAATAGAATTACTATCTAATCTAATTCAGTTCTGTTTTCAAGCTGTATTTGAGACATCAAAAACAATATTTGATAAGGACTATAATCCTAGAAACTAAGCTTTAGACTGATAGGGGAACATAGAAAGGCACCAATTAAATGAACTCAAATCAATTCCCTTAAGACTCTGATTCATCACAATGTTAAATGCAAGCAAGAATTGTCACACTGCAAAGTACATTATGTAAGTAGCTTCCAGTGTGGAGTAATTGTTTTTTTAACGTGCAGAGCAGTGGTTTTCAAAGTGTACTCCCTTGGGGCTCCGTGAAGCATCCTGAAGGGCTCCATGCTTCCTCTTCCTCCTCCTGCTCCAAGCTTTCCCTCCTCTTTCCTACTCCATCTGCTCTCCCCACCTACCATGCCCCCAAAAGCCCAGACATCACCATCTTTCAATTGTATGATGAACAGAGTTAGAAAATATTCTGCTTTAATTTACTACAAAATGTCCATAATCAACTGCGAAATTGATCACAGTGATCCAGTGAATTCTTTCTCTTGCAAAGAAACACATGATAGTTGGAAGGGCAAATATACTATAAATATGCCGCAACTACACTTTCATGTTGAGAACACCCTTACGGCACATTATCCCTCTAGTACAGAACATAACACCCTGTGCCTTTTTTGCATTATAGGAGAATACACCATGGAACATAGTGAAGAGCACATCATGTAAAAATGTGTGTGTGTGTTTGAGAGAAAATGTGGTTATAGCAATTATAGACTTGTTTTGCTTCAAGATGGAATCTCAAGAATATCAGCTTTTTCTTGGATGATCAGTGTAGGAGACAAAAGCGTTTTATGAGAAGTTTGCTCCTATTGATTGATCCTATGCGATAGAAATCCCAGCCAAATCCATTGCAGAAGAAGAAATGTATATAAGATTCTACCTACTGTATGTGTATTAAATAGAATTTGGCTGCCGCAACTTTAGAGTTGTGTTACTTCAGGGTGGAATCCCAAGAATATCCACTGTCTATTAATAATCTATATAACAAAAATGGTATTGTAAAGCAAGAAGGAAAAAAAATGTATATAAAGGGTCCTTGATTAGTTTGATGCATGTGTGTGAAACATAGTTTGGTTACAGCATCTTTAGATATGTAACAAAACCAGTATTCCAGACAAAGGGGCTGGTCCTGTTGACTATATTTGGTAGAAATCCTAATCAAATCCTCTTCAGAAGAAGAAAAATGTTTCTAATTAAGTGGAATGACTCCGATTGTGGGCACATATGGAACAAAACTAATTAAAATTTTGTCTTGCTATTATTGTCTTGCTATTATTTATACAGCTTTAGACTTCTGGGGGAGATCTTAGTACAAGCCGAGGAGGCAACCGACCAGCCGTTCTCTGTGCTGTCTTGCTCTTTTCTCACAGTGTATTTTGTACACAAATATCCTGCTGAGTAATGCCATGCCTTTGATATGTAAACAAAGTTGGTATTTTGAGTTGCAAATATTTATTAAATAGAAATGTGCCCAAGAGAGTTTAAAGAAATAATACAAATACCAACAAAAGAACAAAGTAGTTTTGTCTTACAGTAATAATTTCATTGGGGAAATACCGTATTTTCTGGCATATAAGACTACTTTTTAAGCCAAAAAAATCTTCTCAAAAGTCAGGGGGTTGTCTTATACGTAGGAGTCGACTTACACATCAGGAATCGTCTTATATGCCGGGAGCCGTCTTATAGAGCGGGTGCTGAAACTTCCAATCCGGATTGGAGAATCTGTGGTTGCCGCATATGGTGGGAGGAGCTCAAAAATGGTAGTGGATGTATCCCTGCCATATCCAGCGACTGTATGAAAGCATTAAGGGCGACGCTGTACAAGTACGGTAGAAGAAAATCCATTCATCAGGATTCGTGGACTTAATGCAGTTCCGATGGTGAGATGAAGGGGTGCCTCACCGGGAAAGTATAAGTGAAGGGCGGAGCAAGCTGCAGGTGCCCGGGGTATGGAAAAAAGAGATACAGTGGCTCTGGGCCCAGAAAAAAACACATTTTTAACCTTTTTGGCCCGTCCTTGTATCCTATTACCGTACCTCCTCCTCTATCTCTCGGATCTCACTCCTGAAGACTGCAGTGAAGCAGTGAAGAGTTCTTTCTCCCACCCTGGACTTTCCACAGATATATAAACCTAATTTTCCTAGTTTTCAACAGCCCTCACAACCTCGGAGGATGCCTGCCATAGATGCATGCAAAATGTCAGGAGAGAATCCTTCTAGAACATGGCCATACAGCCCAAAAAACCTACAACAGCCCTCTGCTTTTTTATTCCTGGGATTTAAATGTCATTTTAGTATAAATAAATAAACCATAGATTTACAAACAAACATCATCTAGTTGTCCAACTGTGGCCATTGTTGTGTGAGCAACATAATAAAGGACATATTCGTGAGCACAATTAGAAGCTGGTAAATGCTATATTGTAGTTGTTAAATAGAGTTGCTGTGCTTGGGAACAGCTGTTATGGTGAGACACAGACTTCTGTTGTCTTGAACAGACCCCAGGGAAGCACTTGGGCAAGCTCTCTAGATGGTTCTCTAAAAAGGAATGAAAGTTAATATCTTTTCAAGGACTCTAGTGCCACATACTGCTGTTGATTCATAGATATTTCAGATACACATGGTGACTTATTTTAATATTCAATAGGTTTTAACAAATGAAGTGAGCAAAGCAGTTGTGATCAATTTAACTTAAGCAGACAGAAATGCCACCTGGAGAGTCTGGTAAAATCTTTGAAGTATGTTCTCTCTTTCTTCCCACTACAGGCTTATGAAAAAAGGTTTCCCACCTGCCCCCTCATCCCCATGTTTGTGGGCAGTGATACCATGAGTGAATTCATGAGCGAGGACAGAGCTATCCATGTGATTGAAAGGCGTTGTAAACTGGATGTAGATGCACCACGACTCCTGAAAAAGGTAACTGAATTTGATTGTTTTGGAATCCTAAAATAGTTTTCTACTAGGCTGTCACTGCTTAATAACCCAGTCTCTGCTCTCCTCTCAGATTGCAGGAGTAGATTATGTTTACTTCATTCAAAAGAACTCCTTGAACAGAAGAGAACGCACTTTGCACATAGAGGCCTACAATGAAACTTTCTCAAACAGAGTTGTTATCAATGAACGTTGCTGTTACACGGTGAGTAAGGACTGGATTAAATGCAGTCAACAGAGTGTACAGTGGAAATGTTATTGCTTTGAACAGAATCCCATAATGCTTTATGTAAAGCACTGTCATTTGAACTGCTTGTGTTTGGATATTAAAACCGGGTAAAAATGATACGTGCTTTCAAAAGCATTGCCTTTGCTTTTTCTTTCTAACTCAGCATATGTGTACCTTTAAAGTCCTACTTGCTAGTATGTTGATTCACAGCCATAGATGGGATGGCACGTTATTATATCAGTGTTTGTGAAATTTGGAGGAATCCATGTTTTTCTTCATTAAAAAGAAAAAGAAAAATGGAAATATGAAGCAAGACGAAAAGCTGTATATTTGCTCAAAATGCAGTTTATTTAGCCCCATCCTCTTCAGTAACCTTTGATGACACTGATAAAACCCAGCACACATAGCAAAGCAAGTAGGGAGTGCCATTTCTTTGTTTTACCACTAAACATGGCAACAATTATCTGAATGCTGTTGATCTGAGTAATGTTTATTATGAATCTATAAAAGGCTGTGTCTTTCATTTCAATTTAACCATTTCATGTTCTCTTGAGTTAATGTAAATGTTTCTCAGTCCCATGCAAGTTAGTATTTTGTAAAGAGGATAGGTATATCCTGGTAAGGCGTAGGCAAACTTCAGCCATCTAGGTGTTTTAGACTTCTACTCCCACTGTTCCTAACAGTGAGTAACCTGGCTGGGATTTATGGGAGTTGAAGTCCAAAACACCTGGAAGACAGAGGAGAAATGAGCTACTTGCACCCAACCTTCTTAGATCTTGAAATGGTAATTAAAACCCATGAGAACAGTAAACTTTAAAATTCATATTTGAAAGACGTCTGCCATCTCATCATTCCTAGAGTGTACTGTTATTTTCAAGAGAGTATCCTCAAAACACTTTTTGTTAATTAGTTTACATTATACTATATTGCACCTGATTTCACAGGAAGTGTTCCTGTTGCTATGAATGTATGAGCATGAAGATTTATTTATGAAGAAAAAAGTAATATTGTGAAAGAAAATAACATTAGAGAACCATCATCCTGTTAACAATATTTTTTCCTTACACTGAAATTCTCAGCTTTGTTTCTCAACTCTTCAGGTGCACCCTGACAATGAAGACTGGACATGTTTTGAACAGTCTGCAAGCCTTGATATCAAATCGTTCTTTGGCTTTGAAAGCACAGTAGAAAAGATCGCCATGAAACAATATACCAGCAATATAAAAAAGGTGAGCTGTAAAGCTTATTGCTTCTTGGCCTACTGAATCATGCCTAAGGAGTTATTGTTGCCACTTTTGGATGTTGCCACAGGGCTGAGTGCAATTCTGAATGCATTTGGGATTTGTCTTTTTGTGTATTATCTTGCTGTCCCTTCGTGGTTTTTGGATTGTCTCATTCTGTACAAGTGCTGTAACACATTCTGATCAGGGCAATATGGGCAGATCTGTTTCATTGCTTAAGTGAAGATTTTGAATCAAGCAAATACTGTCATACTTTTTCAACCTAGTCCCCCACAAGATGTTTTGGACTTGCAACCTCCACTGAGTCAAGGAAGCTGACCTTGGGGATAACTGTCAAAGGACAGGCAAAGCTTGACTGACAGGAATTAGGATCATGTTTTGCAAAGACAGAAGTTACCTCATCTTAGGGAATAAAAAGTAAATAAACAAATAACCTGCCAAAAAGAAGTATGGCTTATTATACCCATGTTTTAAACTAAATCTCAAGCAGGGCTTCTTAAACTTTTTCCACTTGTGATCCCTTTCCACCCAAGAAATCTTTTTGTGACCTCAGATATATAACTATATAAAATAGATATAAAAATCAAACATTTACAGATAATAAACCAGCATTTACATTTTTTGCTAAACAGGCTAATTTTTCTTTAGATGAAGCACAGCTGAAGCATCTTCTACAGAATTCACTGTAAACACTGCATGTTGCTGCAAACAGATTTGTGTAAATGGGCAGCATTCAAAAACCATTTCTTTTTGCCAATTTTTTTTGTGACCCCAACATTGAGCTAAGGGGTCAAGACTTATAATTTAAGAAGCAGTGATCTAGAGGAGATCCACAACAGCCTATGTTATGTCTGGAATGACGTGCTCTAGAAAATCATGGGCCAGGGTGATGTTTGCATTTTCTTCTCAGTTTCTTTGCATTCTTGGGGAAGCCTGTCCCATTCCTTCATTTACGCTGTGTTAATTACTACTTCATGTTGGGTGACGCTAAATTAGAAGCTGGTGCTTAATAGCACATTGCTCTTTTAGACAAGAGTTTAGCATCCCATAGAGGAGACATAGTATTGCTATATTTCCAGTAGCTTTGTGATTATGACTGAAGCATTGTCTTTCTTTCAAGGGCAAGGAAATAATAGAGTACTACTTGAAGGAGCTAGAAGAGGATGGAATAACCTGGATTCCTCGTTGGACTCCTCCTGTGAAATTCACCTTTGAACGCGGAGTATCTCATGTGAGACGTCCACTGTCCTCTCCAGTCACCGTACCTGAAGCCACCATGAAAGACGGGCTAAGTCCTAAGGAAATGAACAATTGCAACAATGTATCAGAGCCCACAGTTGGAACACCCGATGGTGCGTTGTTTGTCATGCCTTCTTATGCTACTTGTTTATGCTGACCATTGTCATTTGAACTGTCTTCTAATAATGTCACCAAGCAGTTAGCATCTGTATGGAAAGTCTAACCCCCCTCCCACCACCATCCCAATATGTTACCTTTCCCCATGTAGTACTGAAACCTAATTGTTTGGTGGGCTTCTGTAGACAGTTGGGTTTTAGTGATTCACTAATTTGGTGGTAGCATGGAGAAGATACTTGCCGATCTCTGGGGTTACACAGAACACTAGAAGCTTGGACTGGAAAAAGTGAAAATAGCTCATCTAGAAGGGCTACTCAAAGCTGCAGCTTGTGAACTTATATAAAATGCAATCTGGGCTCTGTAAAATTGCAGTTTGCTCTGTAAATGGCAAATGGCTAATTCCATGTGGAGTTTTGCTCAGAAAACTATTCATTAATTGGCCTGGCACTATTACCTCTAATAAGATTGCATAATTGACATTTCAGACAAGCTAGACGCAGACTACATCAAAAGGTATCTGGGCGATTTGACACCACTGCAAGAGAGCTGCCTCATCAGGCTTCGGCGGTGGCTCCAGGAAACACATAAAGGCAAAGTAAGAATCTCTCCTCTTATTTGGCTTCCTATTTGTCCGAAAAATGCATCACCTGCATGGTTTGGTATAGCATCAATGGGAATGGACACTTACATAAACTGACCTTGAATTAATTTGAATTTGATACCTTGAGAGTTGGTTTTTTTGTGGGTTACAAAAGTCTAATCTTTAAATCTACTTTACAGAGTGCAAAATCCAGATTTTTTTCAGATTTAAAGAAAATAATGTTTTAGCTCAATGACGTAGAAATCCTTTTCTGTGATAGGGTTATAAAAGATCTACAGAATAACCACTTTTACTGCATTGAATTAGGGGATTAAAAAGGAGGACTGGGAAACATTAACAAAACGCCATGATATTCTCACTGTACAATGTTCAAAATTGCAGTAAAATACATCCCTGAAACAGTGTTCGTTAGTCACATAGTTGAAGGCCAGTGCGTGTGTGCGTGTATCAATATATCACACATAGCCAGTTTCTTATCTCTTATCTTCCTTTTCCTAGCCAAATATTCTTACAAATTGATATTATAAAATAGAAGGGTAGCTTGCGGCAATAGATTAAAAAAAAGAAGGCAAATCACTACTATTAGCATATTTTACATTTGCAGATCCTCATAAGTTATAGCTAAGTGTTACTGTGCCATATTTGGAAGTACTATATGCTTTCTTCCTTACTGGGATTATATGGACAGCAGTGCTGTGGAAGGATTTAGTGCTTGCTTTTCACCAGTATAAAAGTTAAAAAGGCTATTTAAGACTTCTTCCATGACAATCACATTTTTGTACATGTACACAGTTCTATGTATGCTCATGTATAGGCTTGGTCCTTTTTGACAGTTAACTTCTAAAGAATTGTAAGGAGAACACCTATCTGGAAATCCTATAACTTGTGTAGAGATGAATGATAACATTTTTCATTAGTTTGTGTTTTCTTAAGTTAGATGAGGAAGGCAAAGGGTATTTCTTCAAGGTTGCTCCTTCTATGATGCATATAATGTATGGTTTTTAATCTGTTTGATTGATATGTATTTTAATTATATGTTTAGATTGTTTTATATTTTGATTTGTTTTATTGTTTACCTGTGAGGCAAAATTTTTTTCCTGGATTTGTAAGCCACCTTGAATCCCCTTCAGGGTTGAGAAAGATAGGGTAGAAATGAAGTAAGCAAATAAATAAAGCCTAAAGAAAAAAAATACAGTGCCTTTGGGTAATTTGAGTGAGCATTTTGCTTAGGAATGCAGGGTATAGACTTGGATTCAAGCATAAATAAGTGGCTTAAAATTATAGGAAAGGAGATTCCACCTGAACATTAGGAAGAACTTCCTCACCATAAGAAGAGCTGTTCAACACTCTGCCTCAGATTGTGGTGGAAGATCCTTCCTTGGAGGCTTTTAAACAGAAGCTGGATGGCCACCTTTTGGGGATGCTATGGTTGTGCTTTTCCTGCACTGCAAGGAGTTAAACTGGATAGCCTATGTAGTCTCTTCCAACTCTGTAATTCTGTCTATAATTTTACTTATTTTCTGCATATATTCAGATGTTATTTTAAATATTTATCATCAGTTAAATATATCAACCTTAGTTTTCTGCAGTACGTATGAAAAATGGATATTTTATTGCTTTTCAAAGGAATTTACGCTGGACTCTGTAATAAACCCTCAGTCATTGATAATAATCTTTTACAGATTCCAAAGGATGAGCACATCTTGAGATTCTTGCGTGCCAGGGATTTCAACATTGACAAAGCCAGGGAAATTCTGTGTCAATCATTGACATGGCGCAAACAGCACCAGGTTGACTACATTTTGGATACTTGGAACCCTCCCCAAGTACTACAAGATTACTATGCGGGAGGCTGGCATCACCATGACAAAGGTATAGTGGCAGGTTTACGGAAAGCATTTTATAGCAGGAAGCCCCAGAGTGGCAGTCAGAGTGGAAGATAACGTTTATTTACTGCAGGGGTGAGCAGAAGGATCAGGGGCTACCTTTAAATCCCCATTTCCCCCACTGGCGTAGCAAAGCTCAGACATTTAAAGATTGTGTGTGTGTGTAATTTTTCAGGCATATTTTTGCCTTGCAAGACACACTCTCCAACCATGGCTCAGACTCAGTGCAAAATACACTTGTTTTGTTTCTTCAAACTCTCACCTATCCCCCAGAACTTAGAAATGTGCCAAAACCCACTCACTCGTGATCAGCCAACAATGTAACAGGAAGTAAATGAGCTCACTTCCATTTGGTTGATATCCAGTTGGGTTCTGGCAGGTTTCAGGTGTGTTGGAAGAGCAAAACATACTGAATTTTGCAATGTTTTTAAGCTGTGTGGGGAAGAATTAGGCCAAAAAAATCACGTCTTTTTTAATGTAAGAGGAAATGAGAGCTTTGGGATTATACCTGGCCCACAGGCTGCCCTTTGCACACCTTACTGAGATACTTTAGTTGTCAGTGTGGCTTTCAAAAAGAGCTTAAATTGGGTTGCTGTGAGTTTTCCAGACTGTATGGCCATGTTCCGGAAGCATTCTCTCCTGATGTTTCACCCACAGCTATGGCAGACATCCTCTGTGGAATGTCCTGGGTGGGAAAAAGAACTCTTGTCTGAGGCAGGTGTGAATGTTGCAATTGGCTATCTTGACATGCAGCTTCAAAGACTAACTGTTTCCTGCCTGGGGGGAATCCTTTGTTGGGAGGTGTAAGCTGGTCCTGATTGTTTCCTGTCTGGAAATCCCGGGTTTTTTTAGTATTGCTCTTTATTTACTGTCCTAAATAATTCAGAGGCTAAATTATTGTGGTGTGGATTATCTTGCTCTAGGTATCCCAACTTAAGTACCTTGACTCACTTGATCTTAGTCATTATGCACCAACTGCTGCACAAAGTGTTGTAAGAAGTTGTGATCCCCCCCCCCTTTGTGCTTAAGAAATGTAAATTGATGATAAAAAGCCACAGTTGATCAAAATGCACAGTGTAACAGCACTCAGTCTGCTTTTCCCCATACACCCACATGCCAAGTTCCTTGTGAGAACGGGGGCGCAGGGAGAAAGGGGGATAAGAACATTTTTCAGCTTTTTTTCTTATTGAAAAATCTGCCATGGTGGATGAAATGAAATTCCATACCTGATACACATGTTACAGTGATGTCACTGTATGCAGTGAGTGTGCAGTGGCTGCCTTGTGCTTTCTGTTGAAAGTTTCCAATATGTTGTCTTCCCACAACCTTCCTGTTTATCATCATTATGGAAAGCAGAATTTTAAAACTATATTAACTTGAGCAGCACTGACCTTTTTTCAAACCTAAGAGTTTCCTCAGTCTTAAGAAAGATGGAAAACACAAATGTGCACAAATAAGCCCATTAGAAAAAAAGGGTTGCCAGTCTGCTACAACAGATAACTTGGGAAGTGTATGTAGGAGCCAGTGTGGTGTAGTGGTTTTGATTGGTGAACCAGGACCCTGAGAACCCAGGGTTCAGATCCCTGTTTTCCCATGAAAGCCATGGCTTTGGGAAGTCACGCTCTCTCAGCCTCAGAGGGAGGCAGTGCCAAGAAAACTGTAGGAAGGGATTGCCAGAAGTCACAATCAGCTTGAAGGCACTAAAGAACAGGATGTACAGCAAGTGAGAGGAGAAAAGCAGAATAATAAACACGAAGACCCTTATTAGGAATGTTAACAACAATTGGAGTATGTTCAAGCAAGCTAACATTTCATTATCCTAGAAAGATAAAAAGCTGAAGTCCTCTTTTGTTTAGATTATCTGGAGTAGCATTTTTTGACTTTTTCATTCTAGTAGTACAGACTTCACTTGTCTCCATTAATTCAGTCACTAGGTACATCTCAGACCCTGACACAGCAATTGTCGCTGTAAGTGAATTGTTTGTATAAATAGTGCATTTCTGACCTTGGGTTACTTCATCTGTTTCATGGATTTCATAATGCTTAGAGAGCATGTGCTCATCCCAATCCAGTTTTGTGTGAAATAGATAAAGCTATGTTATGAAAGTGATTATATAAGATATAAGCATCTTAAGTGCTGAGGCATGCTATTGTAACAGGCTGAAATTTCAGGAAGGCAGGTTTAGAGTGGTATAGTGCCAGAAACTATAGGAAGGAGAGATGTTATGTTCCTAGCTTTCCCTGGAAAATGGTTCACCCCCATTCAGGGGCCCTTAACTCCATTCCTCTAGCAAAATGAACTACAGTATCTGCAACACCTTCTAAATGCTGATAGATTTTTAATGGCATTGGTTTTAATGCTTGTGATAAATGGCTGTTTGGCCAAAAAAATCTTACTTCCAACATTTGTTAGTCATTTTAAGACTTGGAGGAACAAATGCCCTTCCTTGGCATTTGAAACGAGATCTTTGGGATATGACCTTCCAAGGTATGGTCTAGAGATTTGAAGTAGAAAATGGTTGATATTTTAGATAGCTTAAAGCTTTGAGACATGCAATGCCTTAAATGTAATTTTAGTCCTGTAGAATTAATGGGAGTCATCTATGTGTTGTCTCACCTTTCAACAATTGATTTAATGGGTTTTCTCTAATAACGAGCAAAAGAATTCCAGCCAGTGGATGTTTCCCTTTCAGTTCTTCCAGCATTTTCATCACCGTATTTGTCGATTCAAACTCTAAAATACATAGAGGTCAAATAGCTCCCTCTAAACTCCCCCAGTGGTGCAGTGGGTTAAAGCGCTGAGCTGCTGAACTAGTTGACCGAAAGGTCACAGGTTCGAATCTGGGGAGAAGTGTGAGCTGCTGCTGTTAGCCCCAGCTTCTGCCAACCCAGCAGTTTGAAAACATGTAAATGTGAGTAGATCAATAGGTACCGCTCCGGCGGGAACGTAATGGCTCTCCATGCAGTCATGCCGGCCACATGACCTTGGAGGTGTCTACGGACAACGCCAGCTCTTTGGCTTAGAAATGGAGATGAGCACCAACCCCCAGAGCCGGATACGACTGGACTTAATGTCAGGGGAAAACCTTTACCTTTTTCTAAACTTAGAGATAAGTAGGATAATATCTTGTATCTAAGGGTAGATTTTTTAAAAAGCATTTTTAAATGATTCAGTTTGACTTTTGTGCGGAGTCAGAAAGTTCTCCGGATTTCTAAATGTCTCTTAATGCGTTTGAACATGTGTTGCTACAATAGAAGCAAAATGGTCTTGAGCTCTCAATCTGTTTTCAAGCATAATTGGTGAGAAGGTGGAAGTCATGTTCCAAATACAGAGAGAACATTTGTTGAAAATGTGAGGCAATGAGTCAATGATCCATGCTGTTTTAAATAAGTTGTTGTCACTAACTTCGCAGAATAATAAACATGAAGACCCTTATTAGGAATGTTAACATTCCTGAAATTGTAAGAGTGTTGCCTTGGCTGGAGGTGGAGGTGGTGGGTTTGATCCTCATGATGGAGAAATATATCAATACCTCCCCCAGTATAAGTGTAAAGAATATTTACTGTTTTTCTCATATTCAACAGAAAGGGTGTTTCATTTATCTGCTGCTGGGTTTATTCATGGTAAAAAGACCAGTGAGTGTTTTAAATAAGTGGCATTTTTGTTCAAATTCAAAAATATTTGAAAACCTCTCACCCGGTGGAAAATAACCTGATTTTTTCTGCTCTTGGATGTGAGAAAAAAACAAACGTGAGGATCTAGATTCTCATTTCCATATGGCTAGTTGTGATTTCGCAGTTAAAATGACATATCTAAACTTTTTATATTGATAAAGGTATTTCTGCCAAGTTTTTTATTCACTTCTCCAGAACCAAATCTTTATAGATTTGGACAAACTTTTAGAAGATTGCCTTATATCCATCGAGTCTGATACTTCAAGTTGAATGGTAGCTCTGGCTTTTATCTTGCAGCATGACGCCATTTTTGCATGGTTGCTGTGCCTGAACTATCAACTATTGGAACCATAAAAGTACAACACAGCTGTTTCAACAAAAGAAGCTATTTCTGGTTGTGTAGCCCAATTTTTGTGCTGTTCTGTCAAGCTAGTGGTGCTGTTTTTTATATAAATTCATCATAAATGGCATATCCCTTCTTTTTTTCTCACAGAAGTTTCTTTTGAGTTCCAAAGTGAGGGGTGTCCCTACACATTTTGGGTTTCTTTGCAGCCTGAAAGATGATGGATTTTATGGACATTCAGATCATCATGCAAGTCTTGCTAACTCAGAGTACTCCTATATAGGAGAGTTTTCTACTGCCTCCCTTTTGTATATGGGTCTAAAGATTTCTGTAACCACAGCTGTCATTCCTTTTTTTTTGTCCAGATGGGCGTCCCCTATATGTGCTGAGGCTTGGCCAGATGGACACCAAAGGTTTAGTCCGAGCTCTTGGAGAAGAAGCCTTGCTTCGCTATGTAAGTGCCTTAAAGGCAACTGCTTTTTATAGAGGAAAATAGGCAGCATTTTAGGCTAGTCTCTCCCCCCCCCCCCCCCGCGCTTTTAAAGTTCCTAAGCTGCTGGACATAATTTGTTTCTGTTTGCTAGATTTTTCCAGTCTATGTATCTATGCAATTAGGAAAAAGATTTCTCCGTTGACCTTATTTCTGGATATTCTCTGCACCGCCAAATTATGGAAAATATGGTGCATTTTGCACCTCAGAGCTATGTTTCGCCTCATAAGGTAGTGAATCAAAAGGAAGAAAAATGCATTCTTTGGGTTTCAGTTTTGGGAGGAAATATCCAGTAATATTAAAGAAATGGGAATAATAGTAACACTGCTAAAAATAATTGCATATTGCTTCTTGAGATGTAGATATCACTACATCCAAATGTTAAACAAAATAGCAAAGATCACTGTTTGACTACAAAAACAGGAAAATGATCTGTTAGGGATATTTTGATTGTGCTTTTCTTCCCTGGCAGGAGGTTGAATTGGATGTTTTTTGTAGTCTCTTCCAAATCTGTGAGCCTATGATCCTTGCCCTTTATATATGCATATGCGCTTTGAGTACTGTCCCAGCTAGACTCAGTTTAAGAACAGAATTGGAAAAACGTAAATCTTCCAAGTTTAGTGACTCAGAACTTGGAAAGGAGAGCAATAGTGAATGATGATGATTTATTGAATGTATGCCCTGCCTTTGTCTTGAGTTTGGATTCCTATCCAGGCAAGCCGTTGACTCCAATGGGACTTACTCGCAAATCAGTTATTAGATGATTACAAAAGGAAATTCTTAGACAAGAAACATAGGCATGCACAATTAAAGCTGAATTTGAAAATATATGAGCATCAAACCGGCTCTAGCCTCATAATAGAACTGCTTAAAAAGCTAGCAAATATAATTAAAATACAGTCAGCAGAAGTGGTTCTGTGCCCAGATTTCATCTATGGTCCTCCTGCAACGCTCCTTACAACACCTTTGCTCTTTTTCAATATATGTATATATACAGGTGTTATCTATAAATGAAGAAGGGCTGAGGAGATGTGAAGAAAATACAAAGGTGTTTGGAAGACCGATAAGGTAAAGAAACATAGTTAATATTCTACCACTTAATTTTTTTTTGAAATATGGTGATACAGTGTTCTGTGCTACTAGAGACCATGTTTCTGTCAACCCATCCATTCTTTGTTTACTAATATTTAGAGAGCACAGCTCACAAACAGAAACAGTTTGTTTATCAAGTATCTCTTAGAAAGCTTCAGGATTAAAGTTGATGGTCCCACTGAATGGTCTTGGACAGAATTTCTTAAACTGTGCTTCTCCAGATGTTTTGGACTTCAGCTCTCACAATTCCTAACCGCTGCTAAGATGGCTGGGATTTCTGGGAGCTGATGTCCAAGGAGGAGCAGAGTTTGAGAAACACAGGTCAAGGAACATATAATACAGCTTTCTTTCTGTGAAACAACATAAAAAATGTAAGCTGATGCAGATTTGATCCACACATGAACGGAAGACTACATGAAAGCCCCTTGTGCAGAGTTTTGAGATTATGATGCAAGAATAGTTGGGTATCAGTGTACTAAACAGCACTGTGCTGGTCAAGGAAAAACCTGCAATTGTCATCTACCGACTTAAGCAAGGAAAGACTACCAAACAGTCCTCCACCGTCTATAAAACAAATCTCTCTAGCATATTGGATTGCACTGTCTGTGGAGTTAAATGTTTTATACGTGTATTAAACTAGGCACCTTTATCTTTTTGTGGGGGTGGAAATAGCTCTTGGACCTGCTTGGTGGATCTGGAGGGCCTAAATATGAGGCACTTATGGAGACCCGGAGTCAAGGCCTTGCTAAGAATCATTGAGGTAGTTGAAGCAAATTACCCGGAAACACTGGGCCGTCTTCTTATTCTTCGAGCTCCCAGAGTATTTCCTGTCCTTTGGACACTGGTAAGTTCGTGTGCTTTTGCCTCTTTTTTGAAAGGCTTGGCTTCTTTTGGGATTTTCCTTTCTAGAATCAAAATCTAAAATCCATCTAATAGAAAAAGCAGATGTGGGTGTTTTAGGTGGACTATTCCAACTTTTGCATATGTCATTACTGTTAGTTTCAGTAAAAGCAATTTATGTTTTTGAAAACCAAAGAACTTACTTAACTTGGTATTTTCTTTTTAGGTCAGTCCATTCATAGATGACAACACTCGAAAGAAATTCCTGATTTATGCTGGCAATGATTATCAAGGGCCTGGCGGGCTGTTGGATTACATTGACAAGGAAATAATTCCAGATTTCCTTGGTGGAGAATGCATGGTAAGTAACCACTGGATGTAGCAGAATTACTCTGTTTTTTATTACCAGAAATATAAAGTATAACTAATCTTTTCATTGATGTCATTTATTGTAAATAAGTTGCCATTTTAAAGGATTTGTGTAAGTTTCAAATGTTTTTTTAGATTAAACATTAAGAGAGCAGCAATTGGGACACACTGCAGTTCTAATTACAAATTTCAGTAATTCAGATACAGAAATACCTCAGATTATTTCAAGAGAATCCATACAGTGATGAAACTATAGCAGCAGGCCACAAATTCTCTATAGCCGTAGAAAGACTGCTGGATAGAGCTGCTTGAGAATCTTGATATGACCAAGAGTAGTTGTAGAGCCTGGCAATTTTTGAGACGCCTGAATAATGATGGAGCGAATCAAACACTTGGGCCCCAAAGCTAAAATCTGACTTTTGAATTTTTACAGTCAGTGCTTGGCACACAAACAGATTCCCAGTCTAAGAGGGAAAAACTAAGATTATTGCCATTTTAAATCTTGGTAAATACGCCTCTAACTCCAAGAATTATCGACCAATCACTCTATTATGCCATCTGTATAAAATATATGAGAGGATGTTATTAAATTGATTAGGCCCTATTATTGAACCCCAGCTTATTGCACAACAAGCAGACATCAGATCAGGGAAAAACTGTACACCTCAAATTCTTAACTTGATTGAGTATATTGAGGAAGGCTTATGAGAAAGGTTACATTATGGGAACAGCTTTTGTAGATCTTATGGCAGCCTATGACACAATGCAACATAGAAAAATGCTGCATAAAGTCTACCATATCCCCTGGGACTATGATTTTACAAAAACTATGCGGACCCTCCTAGAAAACCGCAGCTTCTATGTGGAGTTTCAGGGCAGGAAAAGTAGATGGAGGAGGCAAAAGATTGGTTTACTTCAAGGCAGTGTTCTTGCACCTACACAAAGAGCTTTCTATATGCTGATGACCCTGACCTAACAACACAAGCAAAAAACTTTGAAACAGTCAAAAACAAACTTACTAATGCCTCAAAAGATCTTTCCAGTTACTACAAAGATAACCATCTGAAGCCTAACCTTGCAAGGACACACACATGTGCTTTCCACCTAAGTAATCGTAAAGCCAACAGGACATTGAAAGTTAGCTGGGAAGCCAAGAGCTTGAACACTGTTTCCACCCTAAATATCTTAGCATCACCTTACATCGAACACTAACATTAAGGAAACACTGTGTGAACACAAAAAAATTGCAAATATGCAAATATAAACACATCAAGTATGTCTAAAATTGCTGATTTCCCTATGAATTACTAAAAATGTTTTGCATCTTAATGGCTACGGATTTGAGCAGAGGAGTCTGGTCTGAACCATAAAGATAACCTGTGCTTTAGGGTAAACTGCTTTCTCTCAAATAATATCCAACCCTATTTAGTTTGGGATTAACTATCCTGGTATTTCCTACAATATCATGATAGAAAATAACTGAAATAAAGTGTGTGAAGTGCTTTCAAAACTCTTTAAGACATTTATGTATCTAAAGGCAAATTATAAGAGTCCATGTTTGTAGTCTTCAAATCGCCAAAACACTATGGCACAGATTTTGTAGATTTCTAATATTCATTATACAACATGTGCTTCTAGTTGTTTAAACCTCCTGTGTGCCACTTGATGCAGGACACAATTTCATTTTATCGCTGGCCTTTCCTCATTGATGAATAGTAAGAACATATCTTAAGGGATGTTTGAAGTATCTATTAAGATATACAGGATTGGAATGAAACATCTTCTAAACTGACACAAGGACTCATGCTGAATCAACATATTAATTTTAATATGAAATGGTAGATATGATGTTATTTATCAAATCAGCCCAATTTTTCTTTATCCCAGTAACTTCATTTGCCTTTGTTTACTGAAGTCAAAATGCTCTTCGCAACAAGAGTCAAAGGGACTTCCTGGTCTATTCTTGACGGTGCTTTTTGTCTAAGCAAAGGTTTAATGTAGTTTTCTTTCTTCCCACTCTCTTTAAAACCCTTAAGTGTGAAGTTCCAGAAGGTGGGCTGGTTCCCAAATCCTTGTACCGGACAGCAGAAGAACTGGAAAATGAAGATATAAAGCTTTGGACAGAAACCATCTACCAGTCTGCTAGTGTCTTCAAAGGCGCTCCCCATGAGGTGTGTTTCCTTGTTCTCTTCCTTCTGTCCAGTTGACTCAAAATGTGCAGACACACCAAGCCCGTCATTTGGAATAGGATTCTTGGTAGCTTCATTCTTTTTTGCAGCTGATTGAGATATCCGCCCTGAGTCCCTTCAGGGAGAGAGGGC
The DNA here is from genome assembly GCA_030556195.1 of Anolis apletophallus. NCBI lineage: Eukaryota > Metazoa > Chordata > Lepidosauria > Squamata > Anolidae > Anolis > Anolis apletophallus. Next base: position 112,620,511 of record JARBWK010000001.1, read on the forward strand.
GGAAAAAAAGTTTTATTATCATTATGTATTAAGGCTTCAGCTTGTTTTGTCTTGAAAACAATTTATGTTGCGAGAAAGGAAATTCAATAAGAAGACATTTTCCTTCCATTATTGTGGGATGGAGGGAGGCAGCCTTAAAACTTCCTTTGAGGGGAGGAGGAGCAGGGATTTTACAGTTTCTCCATTTTGCTGTTTTGCATGGACAACTTCATGCGATAGATCCGGAGCCAGCCTATCCAAACTATTCCAAACTCCTGCCTTGGTATAAATATTTGTTGGTGGGCAATGCTCAGTTTACGAGAGGATGGAATAGAAAACCTTTAATGGATTTCTCAGGCTTTCTAAAACCAGTAGGTACTCCTAGTTACTGTTGTGAGCACAGCTGACAGGTGACAGCACTCATGCTGGGACAAAAAATACTTGACTCAGCTTCCCAATAAGTAGTCCTGGTTCTGCCGGGAAGCTAATCGTTTTTCTCTCTCTCTCATGAGATCCTCACACAGGTTCACCACTACTTACAGAAAGCCGGGGGGATATTACTTCTGTGCAGTGCAGTTTCAATGGTATTTAGTGTTTCTAAAGTTTAAAGCTCAGGTTTTGTTCTGCAGTTGTAAGGACTACCTCCTCCCCTGAAACACATACCTCTGAAATGAAAGCTAGAATTGTGAGATAACAATAGCACTGCTTTAATGATGTGATGGCATTCATAAATGTTTTATGGTCAGATGCAGAATTAGTTAACCAACTTCTGTTTCTGCCTATCAAATAATTCATAACACGTGTTGTAACAAATAGAGACAAAATCTTCTAATCTAGACCTCCCCCTTTTTTTGACTCTAGATTTTCATCCAGATTGTGGAAGCTTCTTCAGTCATCACCTGGGATTTTGATGTGTGTAAAGGCGACATTGTTTTTAACATTTATCACTCCAAGAGAGCACCGCAACCTCCTAAAAAGGACTCCTTAGGGGCCCACAGCATTACCTCTCCTGGGGGCAATAATGTGCAGCTCATAGACAAAGCCTGGCAGCTGGGACGAGACTACAGCATGGTAGAGTCCCCTCTGACCTGCAAGGAAGGCGAGAGCGTGCAGGTGAGAACAGGGTCCTGGTTCCTAAACCAATCCTGCCAGGAGCTAGTAATGTCTTTTTTAAAAGTAATTTGTTTACTTTTACTGTTACTATTTTGCCTACTACTTCTACCTTAACCCTATGCTAGCTAAAGATGAATGTGCAGAAGAGAGCCTTTGTATACTGTGGTATGCTTACAAACTTTTGTAGATTGAGAGACAAAAGCCATTAGATGAGAAACAGGAGAATACCTTACCAGTCCCTTCTACAAACTAGGCACAGAAATTAAGAAAACAAAGCCAATCTTTACTTGACAAAATTGGGAGCAGTTGCTCTGAGGCCCACACATCATCACCAATTGAACCTGCACCAGTAAAGAATCACAACTGGGAGAACATTCATTCCGTCTTTGTTGTCATGTAATGGGAAGAAGACTCTGGTTGTCTGAAGGTCTCTCCCTGAAATGTAGCTTCATTTTCTAGGAATTCAGTGAACTTGGGGGAACTCACACCATCTCAAAATCAATTTGCAAATGTTAAAAGTGCTGACACTAAAATAACTGTAGTAGCTCTTTTGAGCATGACCTGAGAAAAGCTGCCTGTCTTCTCCTGATATAAGAAGGCAAGCCAATTTGCCTAATCTTCCCTAGATGCATATTTGCCTACCAGTCCCTTTAGCGCAGAGGTTTCACCACCACTTAAATCTGCAAATCTCAAAATTTACCAGACTGGCCAATATGTGTAGGACATGGCAGTTTTCATGGTTGTACTTTTATTTTGAAAATCCAGTCCAATTATTTTCTCTCTCCTGCCTTTGGATTCCTGTTTGCTTTCCTTGCTCTTGACCTTTTGTGCTCTTTCCTCTCCTCTTACCTCCAGGGGTCGCATGTGACAAGGTGGCCGGGCTTCTACATTCTCCAATGGAAGTTCCACAGCATGCCGGCCTGTGCTACCACCAGCTTGCCTCGCGTGGACGATGTCTTGGCGTCCCTGCAAGTCTCATCCCATAAGTGCAAAGTTATGTACTACACAGAAGTAATAGGGTCAGAGGATTTCAGGTATGATGAGTGGTACCCTTGCAAGTGCCATTCTCAAACTAAATACTTACTTACACACTTGCACTTCTTTTTAGCATTTGAATTCATTTATTTTAATTAAAGATTCAATGGGCAGGTCTTTGTCCAATGAGGAATACCACCATTATGAAATGCGTTGCCAAATGCGGAAGATCCCTCATGTCAAACCTGATCCCTAAAGACCTTTCAAAAAGGTCCCAAAGACATGCATGCTTTCTGTAATAAGTACTTATGGGATTGTTGGGCTTAGAAAATGTTTTAAATGCAATTTTTATTGAATCGTATTACTTAGGACCCTTCCACCCAGCCATATAACCCAGAATATCAAGGTATAATATCTGGTTATCTGAGTCCAGGCTGCCATATATTCCAGTTCAAAGCAGATAATGTGGGATTTTATTCAGTTGTGTGGAAGGGGCCTAAGAGAGATGTGGTTTTTGAGTTATTGCTCACTTGTTGTCTTGTTCTTTATTCGATTATTCATGTTATATATTCACTCATGGAAACCACCATAGTGGGGTTTGCACTTTAATTAATATTTTGGGAGATTGTGCTTAGCATGGAAGGGTATTTCAACCGCACCATGTTGGTGCTTCACCAGTTAAGTTAAAACATTGTGCATCAAGTGCCACCTTCCCTTCTTGTGTGTCCTTCCTTCTTCTGCAGGGGATCCATGAGCAGCCTTGAATCAAGTCACAGTGGATTTTCTCAACTCAGTGCAGCTACCACGTCTTCTGGCCAATCTCAGTCCAGCTCCATGATTTCCAGGTAGTGCCAATGCCAGGAAAAAAGGCCAGTTGATGAGATGGCCGGACCCTCGCCTGTGGCAGCCAACCGCAATACTGTATAATCACCAGTGACAGTTGCAAAAACAAAAACAAAGAACAACACAAGTGGAAGGCCTATTTATAGATAGTAAAGTAGCTGTGTGCATTTAACTATACTGGTTTTGTTTTGAATTAGAACTGAAGGAGTGTCTCTTATCTTAAGTAGCCATAGTTTTCTTTTTCTTTATGAACCTGCTTGCACGAATCCTAACTTGGATAAGCAAGGGCTGTTGTTTTGCTCCAAAAACAAGTAATCAATGTGTTGGTGGTTGAGAATTTGTTTTGAAAATTAAGATGCTACCAAAACATTCCATAGTGCTTTAAAAAAATCTAACCTAAAGCCTTTTGCCCGTGAAGTTCTCAGCAAATGCAAATGCATTCCTTGCTTCCCTTCCTGCTGCTGCGAGCTCCCTCCTCTTACTATATGCTGCCGAGTGCTGAAGCCGAGAGGAAAAGCAGGGGCTGGATGCCTGACATTTCATGCACTGCCAGCTGGTGACTGGTTGACTTCCTCCTGTACTTTTCTGGCTTTGCTGCAGATGAGTGCGGGACTGCTGTCAAGCAGCCTTGGTGGCATATAACACATTCCATGTAATCACAGTGTTAAGGGCATACTTCAGCTTTGGGCATTGAAAGGCCTTAAACTAGAATTACACTTCTGAGCACTAAAGATGGGAAAGGCACGTTGCAGGGCAGGCTTTCCTTAACTCAGCCGGCTGGATCCCCTTTGGATCCTCAGGTTCATTTCTGTCTTCTGATTATGTGTTCCAACACCCCACACCGCATGTTAGCTCCTTGTCCCGCTGCGCAAATAGCCGACGAAAGGAAGGCATGCATCCTGCCAACAGCTTGTTAGAGGAATGTTTGGCCACAGCAGTTCTTATTTTCCTGCTGTCCCATCACATTCCCTTATTTGTGTCACGAATTCAAAAAACCTCATATGCCACTTGCAGTTTAGGTTTAGTCATGTAACAAAGCACCGTCTCCTATGGCAACAGCCATCACAACCAAACCTTTTCCCCATCCAAGTTTTGCCATAATGGAGGCTTTGATTACTATGCTAAGTACTCTGTAAGCTCCAGCAGTTACCTCATTAGTATTCTACGAGATTTTAACTTGATACTTGCTGTGTATTTTTGGAGAGTTCGAGATCCCAAAAGTTCAGGCTAGATTATGTTGACTCTTTTGTATCAGATCATGATACCCATTGCAAGGGTGACAGATCCATTCCTGAAGTGAAAAAATAAGAGCTGAAGTCGTATCCCTCACCTTCCCCACTCATCCTAAATCAGAGAGAGATTAAGGCCCTTCTTTTGATAAGAAAGGCCTCATCTAGAGAAGATTCTGTATTTCTGCAACCTGTAATCCATGGCAGGTATCCTCCTTTTTGGAAAGAAGGAAATGATGAATGGACTTCCAGGTGTCTAAATGAGAAGACAATGGAATTTGTTTAAGATATAAATGGCTTAAAATGCTGTCTCAGTAGTTGCATTAAAATTGACAGCATTTCATTGTGATTTAGAGTCTTAGGGTGAGATAACTACTTTTTAAGAGCTGGTTAAGTAGAATTGTGGGGAACATAGTATGGTTTCACAAACCTATACTCAATATGTTGCTTCTGCTGCCTATGACAGCTGCTTTACCAATAAGATCCCAGCATGATATTCATCTTTAGTAGCAGTTGTGGGCATGCTGTCATGACTGTGGTTCCACCTCAGTAATATATAGTGCCATTCCAAGCCTTTTACTAGGCAACCCTCCCATAGATGCCCACTTTGCAAGGGGCACACCTTTCCCCCCACTTGTAAGGGCTCTGCCTTGAAAGATGGTCCCCTCTTTCTCTCTCTCTTTCTCTCAGATGGCGATTTTGCTGACAGCTGTAAAGAAATCTCTTCACTCAACAATCCACATCAGCCTAGAGATGTCTGGCATTATAGACTTTTTTGAGTTGCAGCTCCTGTCTGAAGATCTCTTTAAGTTTGCTCAGGAGTGTCCTTTGGGGATACTTTTTCATTAGAAGTCCAATGCATCTTTCAGAGCTCAAAGCACAAACACTTGAGGGTGTGTCATAAAAATCGAGACTTTTTAGCAGAATGCCATGGCAACTAAGACCCAACTAACCCTCTGATCTCCTTAGTGTGTGACCTCCCTGTTGCCCTTCCTCCATTCCTCCTTCCTCCAGAACTGATAATTCTGCTGGTCTGAACTAAATTCAGCAACTTCTCCATGTTCATAACTTCATATCGATTTCTGTAAATGTTTTGTAAACATATTACCTTGACCTTGGTAATAAGATAACAGTCTTTAAAAGATTTTTTTATTTGTATCAATAATAAATGTGAACTCTTTGGGGGGAAAGCCTGAGTTCATTTTTGTCACCTTGCTTGTAGAGGTGGCTCTAGCTTAGATGCAAGAAGACTATTGAAGCAGAGGCAGCATGATAGGATTGTGCTGAGCAAAGGGACTGGCATAGTGTGCATGAGGTGATGTGCATTTCGTTTGCAGGTCTCCTGTTTTGGAAGATGCCACTCAAAGTTGTTTTCAAATACATCAGGGCTCTATCAATCCCTGTTCGGGTGAACGGGCTTCAACATAGAGATGGACTAAGCCACATAAGGATATCCTATACCTTGCATATGCTGCCAACAACAACTTCTAGCAGGCATGAAATCGAGTAAAAAGATCTTTATCAGAGGCTTTGCTAACCAAGGTATAACTACAGTTTTCTGTAGCCTGCTATTTTAGAACAGGAAAAAAAACCCCTCTTATTACGCTATTACTGTTGAGGTCCCATTATTTTCTAAAAGGTGGGATAAAAATGAATAAAGCAATAATTAGTGTGAATTATATAATTACAAAAGTTAAAAAATGAAGATGTAATTGATTTTGCAGGAACAGTTTCAGACTGAGTAAACTATTACTACATTTCAATAGACACATATTCCTAATCAGTTCTTTGCACAGAGAAATCTCTGTATTGTGTGCAAGGCATACATAATTTACTATATTACCCTGCAAGAGCAACACATACTGTGTTACCCTGCAGTGTTTTCATAGCTCATGCACATATTCTGGCAAAACAACCTGCCAAAAATGCTTTGTGAATTTTCATGTAGTGCCGCCTGCTGGCCACACTTGCAATGGGCAGTACATGTTTAATCCTACCTCTCCTATTAAACCTACATTCTCCCTCTGCTTCTCCAGATGAAGAAAAGCTCCACAATGAACAAAAGTATACTGGGTGATCATCCAAAAACCTTTCTATATACACATTCCATTATGGGTAAATAACTGTATACATCAAATGTGGGCTTCATAAAGGATATATTTTTTCACACTCTGTCTACAACCAAACAATAGTTCAGCATAGCAGAAATATGCATACATAGAAATATGCTGTGTGAGCACAAAATCCATGCATAATAACAGTATTGTACAATATATGTCACTGACTGCCATTGTACTATACACAAGCTCAGCCACATGTCAATGACTTGGTGCCATATAGAATATGCAACAGCGAGACAAATACAGAATGTAATGCTCAATGCACATCCATTGGATGATGGTGACTTTTAGTTCTTCCTTGAGTAGCTTGATCTATGTATTTATCTGCAATAAAATTCTAGCCATAGAGTCCTATTGGTTAGTTCCAGCTCGCGTAGACCCATTACATCAATTGTTGAGTATCAAGTCATGATATAGGTAAATCCCAGTGATCTGAAGGGCCCATGATTCACCCAGATGGTTTGTATGGCTGATTTGGCATTCAAATCCTAGTCTATCAGAGATTGAGCTCAGTACTCAAACCATTATGTCTCACTAGGTCACAATTGTGTATGTATGTATGTGCCTTTAAGTAATTTGTTGACCTATGCTGATGCCATTTTATATGGTTTTCTTAGTCAAGGAATTAGGCTTGCCTGTTTTCCAGTTCCTTTCTCTGAAATGTAGCTCACAACACCTGGTACCCATTGGCAGTCTCTTATCCAAGTGCTAACCAAGGATGATCCTGCTTAGCTTCAAGGTCAGAAAGAATCCTGGGGGTCTTCAACCTTTATCTCACAATTATTAATCCTGTATTATCGCATGGGTGAAATTGCAAAAATGCAGACTGAAATATACTACAAAAATACGGGATTTCCAATATTGTGATGATATACTTTCTTCAAAACCTACACTCAGCACTCAGAAAACCTGCAGACTTAAAGCCAGAGTTAAGGCCATCTTCACATTGGCTTCCAATAATGCTCTGATTTTGCAAGCTAAAAATAGTTCATTAATTAATTCCAAGAGGTAGGCTAGCGGGAGGCTGGGTTACCTGGAACAAAAAGATGCTCTAGATTGTCCTGCATTGCTTTATGAGATATCTGACTCTTGCTATATGTTAGAGCAGTGAATCCCAACCTTTTTAAACCAGGGACCACTTTAACCAGGGGCTATTCTCCAACATTAGTAACAAAAGGGCTACAGATCAGTTTTTGGTCAACTTTAGATTCGGTTTGGTTATTTGAGGTGCTGATTCAGAAAATTGCATTGGATAGACCATATCAGCTCTAGTTTCTGATACAGAGCATATGCCATCCAGTAGTCGCCATCTGCTTGCCCACAGAAAACCATATCTAATAATCTAGTGCTGATGTGATCTATCCAAAATGAAGACATCAAGGTGCCCCCACTTCCTGGCACCACATGAAACAGCTCCGCTTAGGGGAAGGGAGAAGGAGAAGCAGCAGTCAGGAGGCCTGTTGTCGTGCCTTTCGTGGGTAGTCGGCCTCTTCCCTCCTGACATCCATGTGGCCTTGGAACTATAAGAGGATTTTGTGAGACCAGTCACTCTTGGTGCAAAGGTGTAGTAAAGGTGAGGCTGCGGACCATATGTTAATTCTTGGGGACCACTGGTGGTCCATAGGCCACAGGTTAGAAACCACTCTATTAAAGGGATTCTCTTCAGAGTTAACTTATTCCTATTAGCAGCTAACGTCAGCATAGAATAAGGTCAGTTTTGAGAGTGGATTCCACCTCTGCCACCATTCCTATGCTGAGTTACTGAAAAACTGGATATGAAGAATAACTAACTTTATTATTTATGAGTCGCCCTCCACAAATGTGCTCCGGGCGACTTACACAGCTAGGCATCTACAATACTAAAATTTTAAAATATTAAAATGTTAAAATATGGGAATAGACAGGTTCCAGGTCACTGATTGTCACTTATGCATATGCTCTTCTAAATAGCTATGTCTTAAGTGCCGCCAGAAATGAAGGCAGGTCAAAGATGGCTCTTTGGTCTGGCGGCAGAGAGTTCCACAGGACAGGGGCCACAACGGAAAAAGATCTCTGTCTCGTGGACTCCAAATGAGCCTCTCTCAGACCCGGGACACAGAGAAGGTTCTCGTAGGCTGGCCGTGGTGCTCTCGGATGGATAGATGGTATCAGACGGTCTTTTAGGTATGTAGGACCCTGGCCCCGCAAGGCCTTAAGTGTCAGGGTCAGGGCCTTATAAAGGACTCTGTACTCGACCGGCAGCCAGTGTAAATGCTGTAAGGATGGCGTTATGTGACACCTCATAGGTGTTTTCATGAGGATACAGTCTGGAGCTTGCGAGTTACTGACCGAGGTAGACCCACATATAAAGCGTTGCAATAGTCCAGCCTTGATGTAACCGTGGCATGAATCACTGTGGCCAGCGCCTCCGTTGGTAGATAGGGCGCCAGTTGCCTCACTTGACGTAGGTGGAAGAAGGCCCTTTTGCTCGTGGAGGCGATCTGGGCCTCCATCGTCATTTTAGAGTCCAGGATGACACCAATGGAAATTATTTTTGATCAAATTACTTCCTTGATTAAATCTACATGTTAACTGTGCAAAGTCAGAAAGGCCCACTAGATGATGCTAGTTGTCCTTTAAAAATCCATTGGCACTTGGAATGGAAGAGGGAAAGAAGAATGACATCCGCTTGGAGGTGAATATGATGAAAGCATTATTTTTCAATAAAATCATCATCCAAAATGTATTTTTAGACAGATAATAAATATTTTAAAAACAAATTTTAAAACTCCAGGTTGCTGAAATTAAGATTACTTAACTGAAAACCAGGAAGGATTTTTGTTTGAAGGGACTCTTGAGTTCTGGTATAGTAAATAAATTCCTGGGCATATTATCGGAGCTTCATTATTTCTACACCTGTATCTGCCCTGAAACACTACTATGTTTTTAATTCTAGCTGTTTCTTACAGAAAAATAAAGTCGATTCCACAAGCCTATGGCTGGTCCAGCATTATAAAGAAGAGGGAATGAGATTGCGGTATCATCAGCAGTAGCTGCTGCTTTCGAATATGGTTTAGCATCTAGAATTGATTATTTAAAGTGCAGGTTAAAAAGCTGGAGGGATTCATAGCCTTATTGAGGGAGCATCTATGCTATGAAATTAATACAGCTTGTCACTACTATGGAATCCTGGAATATGTAGTTTGGTGAGGTCTTAGCATTCTTTGGTAGAGACGGCTAGAGACATTATAAAACTATAACACACAAGGTTCTAGGTGGATGGACTCAATCAAGGAAGCCATGGTCCTGAATGTTCAAGACACGGAGATATCTCATTCACAGATTTCCATAGGTTGAAATTGACATGATAGTAGTTAACAACAATTGTAGTTGAACCCTCCCATGCATAACAAAGGCTGCTTGTGACTGTACACATCTCTTTGGGAACACATGAAAGGCCATTTTAAGCAGACATTGTGCTTGTTAAGATTCTTCATATTTAAGGAACTTGAAATGATTATGGAATGAGAAAGTAATTTGCAAGCTGGGTTGCTGTGAGTTTTCCTGGATGTATGGCCATGTTCCAGAAGCATTTGCAAATAACAATTCTGGGAAACAGTTCCAGCATCCATGCAGTCACGTACATTTCTTCCTCAGTCAAAAGTACTAGTAGGATTATTGATCTTTCATCAAAAGCCTCTGCAAAGGCACTCTGAAAAGCTTCTCTCCTGGTTAGAAACCTTCCAAGCAACTGGAATGATAAAATAGCTGTATGATGCTTTCTTTCCCAATGTTCGGAGCTGGCCAACTATGAGGAATTTATGACTTAATATTAATCTGAATTAGATATTATGCATTCATTTGAACTTATAATCTAAATATTAAAATACTTTGAGTCAAATCCAGTTAGCTGAATTCCAAAGAACTGTTAAGTTCTTTCATTTATCATTAGAGAGTCCTTTTCATCTTAAAAATATCTTAAGAATAATTCATCTTTGTAATTATTTTAAGGTAATAATTATTTTCTTAATTGCTGCCCAGAATTTTTTATGACAACCACATTCAATATAAATGATATCTCCCAGGAAACAACGAGCAGGGAGAGCACAATCCATAACTGTTGCTTTTGTCTATGACTTGCACATAACGGGAGTTCTGCTAGGAGGGGAAGCAGGTATTTGTGCCCTCCCCCAGCTACGGAGAGTGAAGAGCCCCTAGAATTTGCTACCATTGTACCAGTACAAGGGTTATCCAGAAAGTAAGGTTACAAGGCACGTAGGTCTCACGGGGAATTTTCGTATCACTGCCATGTAGTGGGAAGCCAGCAGAAGCAAATGAGCAGTGCCAGTTGTCAGTAGGTAATTGACTGGCGTTGTGGTGAATATAGAGAAGAGCGTCCTCATTCTTTTTCCCTCCAAGTGCAAAGTTTGTACTGTAATAGGCTAACTAAATGCTAAGGGCATGAACGCTGCTGCAATTCATCGTGGAATCATTTCAGTTTATGGAGAGGGTATAATGTCAAGACAGCATGTGACAAAATGGGGACAGAATATATTGTGAGACCATGAAGAAACCTCACAGAGCCATCCAAAACAAACATTGTGGGATGCTAATGGTAAGATTCTGTCTCCTTCATGACAATGTGCGTCTGCACACCACTCATGCAACACAAGAGTTGTTGACTTCATTTGTTTGGGATGTTTTAAGCCACCTCTCTTACAGCCCGATCTCGTACCCAGTGACGTATCATCTGTTCACTAAAATGAAGGAACACCTTGATGGAAAACACCCTTCTGAGGATGACAAGGTGAAAATCGAAGTGATGAACTGGCTGAAAAAGGCAAAGGGAAACTTCTATGCCACAGGCATCAACAACTCATCCCACAGATGGCAAAGTGTATTGAACTGAATTGTGATTATGTGGAAGAAAAAATGCAATACCTGTGCTGCAATCCATGTAAGTTTTATTAAAATGCATTCATTCTTTATATTTAAAAACAATCTTGTAACCCTATTTTCTGGATAACCCTCGTAATTTCTGTCTAGGTTTTCCAAAAATCTTCCCTTTGAAATAAACACAGAAAGTATGTCTCAAATCTTGTGCTCTTGGGGTGAAAAGCCACTGGAATTTTCAAGTGTTAGACTGGGGGGAATGGAGCTTATTTGCTGGTCCGGAAACAAATTGTTAATTATGTTCTGAATGTCTTGGTGACATGCCTGTCAATTCATTTCTATTGAGATGGTTCCTTCCCCCAAGGTATTGGAGCGGAGGAGTTCTGGCTTTGATCTTTTGTGCCGAGGCTTCCCCCTGGCAAGCACAGAATATTTCTTTTAAGCATACATACATACACACACAAGAGAATAAGAAAGGCGAGGTTTTCTTCCATCCAGTAGTGCTGAGCTATTCTGTTCCTTTGCTGGTCCAATCTGCTTGGACCATGAGAAAAATGCTGAAATCAAAGCTGCTCCAGCATAATGTTCTTTTTCAGCCCAGAAGCGTCCATTACTAGACTGAAGCAGATTACAGTCCTATCTTTGGAGTAGGCATTGTGCCCAACTCCCTGGAGCCCTTGTTCTGTTCTTGGAGGTCAAAGAAGAGAAATAACTGCATTTTGTTGGCAGCATGTCTGGAAGAGGGGAGCTTTAAATGGGGAAAAGCAAAGAGATGGTTGAAGAAATCCATGTCCTTCCAGAATGCCACTGATTCCAATGTCCTTGGAAGAGTGTAGAAATCTCAAACTATGCAGGAGGATTTACGCAGGCACCAGATGTTGTTACGACTGTAATTTGCAGCATACCTTGTCATTGGCTATATGAGCTAGGGCTATGAGGATATCCAGTCTGAACAACAATAGAAGAACTAATTAGTTTGCTTGAATACTTGCTTTGTTTATTTCACACCTTTCTCCAAATATGAAATCCACAAGAGGTTACAATACAGGTTAAAAGAAAACTTTCTAAAAGAATATGCAGTGCACAATGCGATAGAACAATAAAGCATTAAACATTATCTAAAAAAAATTTACACTCGTATATTAAAAAACCCTTCTGCCCCAGGCATGGGCAAACTTCGGCCCTCCATGTGTTTTGGACTTTAACTCCCAGAAATCCCAGGCAGCTTACCGGCTGTTAGGAATTGTGGAAGTTGAAATCCAAAGTTTGAAGGGCCCAAGTTTGCCCAGGCCTGTTCTACCACCACCAGTTAGAGAGTGAAGGCCTATTTGAATAAAAACACATTTGTTTACCAGTGAAAGGAGTGTAGAGAGGTGATCAGTCAAGCCTTCTTTGGGGGTTTATTTCAATCTTCACTTCTTCTATATGGGCTCTATATGGCCGCTGTGAGGTTGACATTAATGATGTCCACCAGCATCTCCCTTGATTTTTTGCACACTGTGGGTGAAGTAATCTATGATGAGTAACTCAATGGGCATATAGTTCTGCATCCTGTCACAGCCCAGGTAGGGCCCTTGCTGAAGTCACTTACTGGGTGACTATGGAGAAGAAGATGGTCTTAGTTTGGTCAGGAGAGAAGACCAGAGGGTGTGCTCAAATGAAGTACACCCACCTTTCCTTCACCAGAGCAATCGGATCTGAATTATCTATACCTCCCTCTGCTTCTCCCTAGAGCCAGAATGGTTTCAGTGTTAAATTATTACTCTGAAGAGCACCCAGCCATTAAAAACCTACTGGGTGACCTTGGGCATGCCAATTTCTATCAGCCTCAGAGGAAGGCAAGAATAACCCCCCTCTGAACAAATTCTGCCAAGAAAACCCTGGGATAGGGTCACCTTGGAGTTGTTACATTGGACATGACTTGAAGGCACACAACAGCACTTCCCTTACAATTGGAGGGAAGCACAATCCACACATCACACTGGCTTTATGGAAGTGCATAAAGAAGGTAAAATAAATCTCTTAGGCGACTTTCATCCTGGTAGTTGCACTGTGCTGGCATAAACACTTTCTGTGAGGATGTGCAGTGATGGTGATGAAAAACAGACCAATATCATGCCTATCAGCCTCTAAACGAACATAACTGCATTGCCATAATGCACCAAAATGATTCTGTCTGCCATTTCGAGTTGCCTTCGGGCTGAGAGAGGTGGTATAGAAGCATAGCATAGCATAGGGAGTCGGCGGCATAGAAGCCCGAATAATAAATATAAATAAATAAATAAATAAATTTCACAAAGCCACCCTTTATCAAGGCTGCAAATAAGGCACACAATGGACTCACTTGCCATCAAGGACAGGCAAAGTTCAGTAGGGGACAAGTGGATTATGTTAAATTGGTGACTCACCAAGTAGCAGTGGAAGCTCTACGACTGATATGGAGGTTTATTCCTGGAGTGTAAACATGCTTAATACCCCAAGCAGGCACATTTGATGTAGCCATATTTGCCTTGCTTCACAGTTGGTGAATGGAAGGTAATAGGGCCTTGGAAATTTTACAAATGCCTCTGTAAGGTATAAAGCTCCACTAACTTACTTGTGTGAATGATGTGTGTTTGCCTTTCTGCACACCTGCCAGCTATTGGCAAGAGGCACACTCTAATGGCCTATCAGCAGCTGGGAGAGGGGAAGACCATACATTGTCCATATCATGTAACTGGAAAAATGAGTAACCTTTCCCCTCCTGGCACTCTAGTGAGTATGCTGGGAGTATACATACTCACCAGAGATACAGAAAGGTTTGCACTGTTATTGTTTTCTTGTAGCTGGAGAGTGACGTCTGACTGTCCATTTATTGATATTACTGTCAAGATACAGTTGTGTAATGAAAAGTATTGACCAAGAAGGTACAAGCTACCTCTTTCTGTAATACCCCTAATTTATGTAGGACAACCTAAAGGATTCTGACATATAAAACCAAACAGAGCATCTTTGACAGGTGCAAATAGAAAACACCTGTACTCGTACAAAACTCATCAGGTAGCCATCTGCATGTTCTCCGGGCAAGGTTGAGAACTGCATCTTTTCCTCTTTGTCTAAAACTACTTTATCGAGGCAAAAAAAATTATCTCTCATTTCCCCCCATTAAATATTGTACTTCTGACTGCACTGGATCCATGGAGGCTAGTGCCTTTATTGTCAATTGGGCATTGAATCCATTCCTTGTTTCAATCTAGATTTCAATGGAGCTATCCAAGGTCTTGAACAGCTGGACTTTCTAAATAGCAGGTGTGTGTATGTGTTTTCCTGGTGGCTGTATTCTCTATAGAAATAGATATTTTCTCGTATTTGTTCTCTAACATCCACAACAGCTATCACTTTGGCATACATCCAATTTTTAGTCCAGTTAAAATAGACCCAACAAATCAATTGCTGAATAGCACACGGGGCCTTATGCAGTTCTCCTGATTCAGTGAGTCTATTGACTATTGAATTTAAGCGACTAGAGTGAGTCCTCTGGTTTCAAATGCAATTATGAACTGTGTGGGTAAGTGTGTTCAAGTCATTTATGGTGATCCCATGGTGGTCCCATGAATTTTATGAGGTTTTCTTAAGCAAGGGGATCCTCAGACGTGAGTTTGCCAGTTCTTTCCTCTGAAATATAGCCAACAGCACCTGATATTCATTTGTGATCTCCCATCTAAGTATTAACTAGGGCTGAAACTGCGCATCATCAAAGACCAGACAAGATTTTAATGGTAGTTTTTAGACTGAAACCCAGTCTTTTAATCAGCCCCACAAAGACTGGAACTTCCAGTGGGCTGAAGAAGATGGGAATCTGAGACCCAGGAGGAAAACTGAGGTTGGAGAGGCCTCCTTATGTTAGTGCATTTAAGCACAAACCAGCAAAATCCTAGGACTGTGTGCTAATTTGCCTTGACCTCATTGTCTCACCTTTGTACCTCTTGCCCAACTGTACATGTCGAAGCTTGTGTGCTTCCTCTCAGCGCCTACAGTGCTTTGACCCCAATATCACCCACCTTTGACTGTGCAGGAAGCCAAGGGAACAGCTTAGCTGGTTTAATAGGCAATATTGATGCTGATTACATTCCTAAAGCTGCACATTTTGCCACAGGGCATTGTGGAGTATTGGGTGTGCGCACATGCGCATCCTGCTCTGCTTATTGTAATTTTAATTGCTCGTGACTTTTGGTCAAGCTTAGGTATCAATGTCTTGCCAGTTTCCTTGGAAGTAAGTTTGACTGGAACAAGAAGACATGCATGGGAATGCATTAGCAGTACTAGATTGTTTTCCTAAATTGCTCAGTCACAGTTTGTGTTGTGTTTTCCTTTACCTTTGTTCTATACATTGGGGAAACTGCGGATGAAAACTGTAAAGGAGTACCCTTAATAGCTTGACAGTAAGCTGTAGGGGATAGAAAGCAAATTGTAAGGGGAAAGGCAGAAACTGAAATGACACAGAAAGAGTAGAAGTACTCTCTCATCTTGTGATATAATTGCCTTTTAGATGCGTCATTATGGCTCAAATCTGCCTTGCTCCCTTGTGTCACATGACTACCTTCATCAAAGCAAAAACTGCCAGGGTGTCATTCTCTTAGTTACTTGCACACATGCACACAGGTGTGGCTTTTGCACATGTAGGTCTCTCTTTGGGCATAGCACGCAATCTCCTGCCTGTGAGTTCTCTTTCCAGACCTTCTCCAATAATTTCAGCTACATGTCTGTCTTATGTGATGATCGACAATGTGGAGGAGGAGGGGAAATATAGGCTTGAGCCAGGGGCCTTTTATTAGTCATGCTGTTATCATGACTAATTGTCCCAGTCAAACACGGAGAGGGAGTTTACTCTTTTGCCCCACGTCCAAAACCCATGTTATGTATCAAGCCCTGGGAGGGATGCTTACTAAAGAGGAAGGGAGGAATGGCCAGGCAATTCAGATGATGGGGATGGACTCATAAGCAGAGAAAGGTTGGTGCACTCCTTCGGCAAGCACACACTTCTTTCTTTCTGCCTCCAAGCCAAGACCAGAAGCTTCTTCATTATCTGAACAGCCGTTCACTCCCTTCCCTCTCACCAGAAAGCAGCATCAGCAGGGGCCCCACTTGGGGTTATATTTCTGCCAGGGTGGGAGGACACAGAATTTGCCTGCTTGATGTTGGCTCTTGGTTGTGGTATGCAAATAGATCCCCAAACCAATGTAGACAACTGCACATCACATTACGTAAAAGCAAAAGCTCAGCTATTCTGTAGCATATGCAGGCTGAGCATCCCTTATCCAAAATGCTTGGGACCAGAAGCATTTTGGATTTTCTAATATCTGTATTTGCATATAAAAGGTCAAGGTCAAGGTTTCCTCTTGACATTAAGTCTAGTCATGTCCAACTCTGAGGGGTAGTGCTCATCTTCATTTCTAAGCCAAAGAGCCGGCGTCGCCTGTAGACACCTCCAAGGTCATGTGGCCAGCATGACTGCATGGAGCACTGTTACCTTCCTGAGAAAATGGTACCTATTGATCTACTCACATTTGCATGTTTTCGAACTCCTAGGTTGGCAGAAGCTGGGGCTAACAGGAGGAGCTCACCCTGCTTCCCAGAATCGAACCGCCAACCTTTCAGCCAACAAGCTCAGCAGTTTAACCCGCTGGACCACTGGGGGCATATATTATTATTATGAACATATATTTGCATATATGTTCATAATAATCTATCTTTGAGATAGAACCCATGTTTAGCAAGGAATTCTTTTATCTGTCACACACACACACACACATATAGCCTGAAGGTAATTTCACATTATATTTTAATAATATTATGTATGAAACCGAGCTTGTTGACACTGGACCATCAGAAAGGTATCTTAGCCACCCATGTGGGCACTTTTGAGTACTGGAATATTTAGGATTTCCAGGTAAGGGTTGCTCAACCTGTTTATAAAACAGAAATTGATCTTTATTGAGTTGAAGAAATGCAGCCAAATGAAAATGATTCTGTTTCCAACACATTTGTGAAGCACATAGCAGTGCAGCTGGCTCAGCAGCTGGCTAGTCCATGTCCCCCTTTGAGGAGGTGCAATGAGGTAGAAAGAGATGGGCACACCTGCCCATTCTGAGCTCACCCAACCCATCAAGTGCATTATGGGCATTAGGAGCTTGGAGACTATTCAGGCGTGGAGTCACAGGCACCACGTGAGGTGTTATGTTAGAGCCTTCAGGGTTTCCAGGAACAACCCGAGAAAGACAATATTTAAACAAGATAACAGTCACAAAAGGAAAGAATTAGGGAAATGAGGCTTTCTCCTGTTTCCTCATGACACCCACTAGGTCACCAGTTTAAAATAAAGGCACCATGTGCCTCTAATGTGTTTGGCCTCTAAGGGGGCTTTTATTAAATTGAACAACAGTGACGAACTTTGCAGATGGACCCTGTTCTGACACAGTTCTCCCGTTCTCCCTTGTGTTCCATTCTTCTAAATCAGAAAAGCCAAGAACAATGTTTTAGGAATAGCCAGTGCAAAAGCATTTCTATGCCTTGGAAGAATTAATATTAGGTATCACACAACCTAGGGGCCTCCTGGCGGTGCAGCAGGTTAAACTGCTGAGCTGCTGAACTTGATGACCAAAAGGTTGACGTGTTGAATCCAAGAGAGGGGTGAGCTCCCACTGTTAGCCCCAGCTTCTTCCAAACCAGCAGTTCGAAAACATGCAAATGTGAGTAGATCAATAGATACTGTTTCTGTAGGAAGGTAATGGTGCTCCATGCAGTCATGCTGGCCACATGACCTTAGAGGTGTCTAAGGTCAACACTAGAAATGGAGATGAGCACCACCCTCCAGATTCGGGAACGGCTGGACTTAATGTCAGGGGAAATCTTTACCTTTACTTTTATTACATAACCTGCGACAAGCACATCATAAAAGCGTTCTCCAGAAGGTTATAACTTCTGTTAATAAAATCCCTAGATCTCAGAAAACATCAACATAATAGGCCAATGCAACTGAACTGTTTAATAATTTCAGAGGACTTCTGCAGGAAGAAGCATCCTGATCAAAAAGAGCAGGGAGCAAAATAAAACAACCCACAAAAGGACAACAGGCTTGTATTGCTTCTGACAGAGCTAGATTTAAAAAATACCAAGTGAAATAATTGACCTGACACAAAATCAGGGAGGAAATGAGGAGAAGATGTCTTTTTCTCTAATTCTCTCCCTCTCTCCCCTGCCAAATATCTCTACTGGTCAATGGCACAATAAACCTCATTATGTCATCACAATTAACCCCTGAAACTGAGAATTATTGTTGTGTGCTTTCAAGTCACTTCCAGTGTATAGCAAGCCTAAGGCAGCAAAGGGTTTCCTGGAGCCGAGAGTGTGTGACTCACCTAAGTTAATAGAGAGGCCGAGCAGTGAATCAAACCTTGCAGTGAATCAAACCGGTGTTGATTTTCAAAACTTGAAACATTCCTTTCTGGCTCTCAACGCTAAAAATTGAAGCCCTCAAAGACTGCATATGCATAATGAGCATATGCAGTCTTTGAGTATCCCTCTCTTAGAAGATTAACTTTGAGAAAGGTTTGGGACACTGTTTTTCCCTCCATGGAAATCTCCTCCTGCAGGCTGTGGCATCAAGGGAAACTGCGGATCCTAGCCTGCATCTTTTTCAATCAATTGGGGAGGGAGTGGGAAGACTGAATAGCTATCAGAATTGTATAAAATGTCATGTATTTCTCTGTGAGTTTACGCTTGTACCATGGTAAGCAAATTGCTTGTACTTGCATCCTTTTTGGCCAAATCACAATAAACCTCGGTGGCTATGCTTTCAACCTGGGGAGCTTGTTTCTCTGTCCTAGCTGATCTGGTTTAGCAGATGATCACTGGTCATGGACCTCTTAACCACGGTCCCAGCTGAAATCGCTACAGAGAGCTCTCTGACAAGTTGAAGTACCCCCTCCTCAAACCTACATGGGTCCTGTCTTTTATCGTCCAATGGGAAAACTTGAGGGTTTATAATTTATGAACTTGAAATTCTTTATGAATCTCCAGTTCTAGAAGAGGAAATGCAACATACAGAGTATTTCAAAAAGATGGACCCAATTTAATATTGCTATATCTCTGCAACCATGAACCAGCTATTAATAAGACATTTACCCCTTGAAAGAGTGGAGTTTCAAAGGATTATTGCTAGATGCCTCTCCCAGTGCCCAAACCCCTAGATGTTGACCCTGTAACTTAAGGCCCAATGAGAAATTCTCCATTTGCAGAAGGGCTTTTAAGATTTGTTTCTGGCTCAAAATGGTTGCAATTCCTCATTTTACAACATTAAAAGTGGGAGAGAGAGATATAGGGGCCCCAGGTTTTTGTTCAGACTTCTTAGGAACTGTCCAAGGTGCTGAACCTATTTGGGAAGATGGGATTGTGGGAGAAAATCAGCATATAAATGAAGATTTATCATTTTATTATTCTATCTCATTTACAGGTGGGGCAAAAACAAAGATCTGATGCACTGCCCCACTGCTGTGGAAGCCACCAATCCCCACTGCTGGGCCCTAAAAGCACAAAGAACCCAAAGAAGTCACTTCAGGGAACTGAAAGCCCCTTCCCTCTCCCCATCTCCATCTCTGTTCTTCCGTTGCTATAGTAATTCATGAAGAGCCTGTTTTAGCCAATAATGCCAATATTAAGGATGGAGGCTCCTGGTGGAGAGCTCTCATTACTGCCTCAGAGCTAGCGTTTGCATCATCTGATAATAGGCTATAAACACATGAATTAGAGAAAAGCCATCCTGGATGTTAATTGCGCTATGGTAGCAACACAGCTATTTATCAATAGCTGCTTAGGAGCACAGGTTTCGGTTCAACTCAGTCTGCAGCTAATTGCCCCCTATCTAATTGGTATCTCAAAACAAGAACAGCTTGGGATGGGAGGGCAAGCCGAAACCAACATTACGTGTTGAATATGTAATTGGAGGCTTGCAAGCAAGACAAGAAGGGCCTTTCTCTGCTCAAGGCATTTCATACCCAGCAGGAAACAAGAGAAGGGAGGACCGAAACCAAAGGAGCCCCCCTCCCTCCAAATTTAATCTCCACATGGAAAAAATTGGGTCAATGCCACTTCTAATGGCACAGCGTTGAAAGGCATCTCTTTCTCTCTCTTGCCCACCCAACCTGGAGTTGAATTGGTGTGCTTAGGTACAACTCCTACCATCCTTGGCTAACATGGCTATCAGGTGCATGAGGTTGGTTCAGGTTGGGCCATCCTAGAAAGCATTTTTTTTAATTTGCAAGTTCATAATTGCAGGACTTAGGAGGGGAACAGCAGAATCATCCCCCTCTTAGCTACTCTGTTAAGAAACATACTGGGAGTATCCTTTCAGTGGCCACTTTCGCCCAATGAGGAAAGAGGAAATGCATCAAGAAAGATGATCATCAAAAAAGGGAGCCCCCGGTGGTGCAATGGGTTAAACCCCTATGCTGGCAGGACTGCTGACCAATAGGTCTGCCATTCGAATCCAGGGAGAGTGGGTTGAGCTCCTCATGCGAGGACATGAGAGAAGCCTCCCACAGGATGGTAAACATCAAACATCTGGGTGTCCCCTGGACAATGTCCTTGCAGGCAGTCAATTCTCTCCCACCAGAAACGACTTCCAGTTTCTCAAGTCGCTCATCACACACACACAAAACAAGAAAGAAGGAGATCACAGATATGCAGGAAATCTGCTTATACTTAGATAGGTAGTAATTGTGCTTATGATTCTTTATTTCAATTCTGATTTATAAGCTTTCTTGTTCAGATTGATTTAGAAGAGGACTCATATAGTGAAGGTAATTTTATGCAATATTTTTTAATATCTTTGTGCATGAAACAAAATTTGAATACATTGAACTATAGGAAAACAAAATATCACTAACAGACTCCCATGTGGACAGTTTTGGATTTTGGAGGATTTTGAAATTCTGGATAAAGGATGCTATCTGTACCATGTGCCTGGAAATACATCAAACCTTTTAAACAATTTTGATGAAGGTCATATGGCTATGGGTCCGCTGGTAGCACAGTGGGTTAAGCCACTGAGTCACTGAACTTGCTGTCCAAAAGGTTGGTGGTTCGACTCTGGGGAGTAGGATGAGCTCCCTTTGTTAGCTCCAGCTTCTGCCAACCTAGCATTTTGAAAACATGCAAATGTTAGTAGATCAATAGGTACCACTCTGGCACTTTGGCTTAGAAATGGAGATTTTTATTTATTTATTTAAAACATTTATATTCCATCCTTTTCACCCTGAAGGGAACTCAGGGTAGAGCACAGCACATATGGGCACCCCCCCCCCCCCCCAAAGTTGGACACGACTAGACTTAATGTCAGAGGAAACATTTACATTTTATATGGCTACATATAATGTTTCGCTAACCTGAGTAGAGAAAGAGAGTGATTTAGATCATGAAACCAATTAATGGAAGAGGCAGACCCCAGTACGGTTGCTTGCCAGTCAATAGTTCTTCACCTCCTTCCATTGCATCAGTTGCTTCTGCCGCTTCACCCTAATCTGCACACTTGCTTAGTTTTCTTCCCCTCCCCTCCTTCCCCATTGCCCACTATATGCCCTGTCAGATGCATTTATAGTCCTTTTTTATATATATATATAATTTTTATTGAATTTAAAAATGAAGATAACAGAAAAGACAGACAAAAGCAGCCGTGCGTGGCTGCTCACAGAAGATGCATTTATAGTCCTTAGCAGTAGAAATGAAAAACCAGTAGACATTTAGCCATGGTAGTTGAGGATGATGAAAGACTAGCCCAATACATCTGGATTTATTTATTTATTTATTTATTTATTCAGTCTTATATTCCGCTCCTCCTTGCAGGCTCGGGGCGGATCACAAATACGATAAAACATGCTGCGTGCGACAAAACTTGCAGCATACAATAAAAACATAAAAACACGAGACGATTACAAGAGTAGCATTCAAAAGGGGTTACAATTCCTTGAAACCTCAGGCACAGAGAACGCCGGACAAGCTGGACTAATTAAAAGCCAATCTGAAGAGGGCAGTCTTGCAAGCCGTACGAAAGGGGGCAAGCTCCGAAATCGCTCGAGTGTCATCAGGAAGAGAGTTCCATAACACCGGAGCCACCACAGAGAAAGCTCTCTGCCTAGTTGTGGACAGATGGCAGGAGCGGATTGATGGCACCAGTAACAAATTCTGTTCTACTGAACGTAGTGATCTCGGGGGAACATATGGGGTAAGGCGGTCCCTCAGGTACGCAGGCCCTAGATCGTGCAAGGCCTTAAACATTAAAACCAGCACCTTGAAGGCAATTCGGAACTCAATAGGAAGCCAGTGCAGTTGCCGGAGGATGGGAGTGATGTGCTCCCTCACTGGTGTTCCCACCAGCAAGCGAGCAGCGGCATTCTGCACCAGCTTGAGTTTCCGGATTGTTGACAAGGGAAGGCTGATGTAGAGGGCGTTACAGTAGTCCAGCCTCAAGATGACCGTTGCTTGGATCACTGTGGCCAGGTCGACCCTGGACAGGTAGGGTGCCAGTCGCCTAGCCTGTCGTAGCTGGAAGAACGACGTTTTGCTAACCATGGAGACCTGAGTCTCCATGGACAGCAAAGGGTCCAATTGGACACCCAAACTCTTTACAAGGATGACCTCAGATTGGAGAAAGTAGCTCCAGATAGTGGCAGCTACAGCAACAATCAACAATTGTTTTCATTGGGCATCTTCATTCATGACATGTAGCTATTAATATTAAGTTCGTACAACTGATACTAAACCGATCCTGTTTGTAGAAGAGCATGGCATCATCACTAATAATAAGCTGTGCATACTCCTAATTACAAATCCATTGCTAGATAGTATGTTTTATATACCATATGATTCACATTTATCAGCCATAAAACTCTTACAGGCCTGGATTTAATTTGATTGCCTATCTATTCAGGGCTCTCAAGAACACAGCAGACAAGCAGCAGGCTAAAGATGGTGAGGAAACAGAACACATGATGAAATTTGCATAATAAATATCCAAAATAAAGATTAAAAAATAAAGTGTAGGGAACTGCAAAGAACAGGACTATTGTTGTAGTGTCATTTCTTCATAATTTTAACTATTGTTTTCTTAACGGAGAGACTTTGTATTCCAGTGTTCAGATGATAGTCAGGTGGAATGGCCAACATCAAGATGACATACAGAAACATTTAAAGTGTTTATTATTCTAAATCCAAAGGCTGGAGCAATAATTTTGAGGTCATTGAGTAGATAGTGGAACAGACCAACATGGTGTCCAAGACTGGTCGATAGGAAGTATAAAAACCTGCTTTAAGATGCAAAACCTTTGTAGACACCATAGTTCACTCAAACAGGAATGGTTTCAGAATACAGTAGTCCCTTGGTATTACTGAAACTTTAAAACATTTGCAAGGGCACTCTTAAATACGAGGGCGGGTCAATAAGTCAGTGACTTTTTGAATTTCCTGCCTCTTAACTGAAAGGGCAACACTGCTCCTGTCAACAGGCATCTGTCAGTTGACTCCTGTCAAAATTTGAGCAAGCTATGTCATTTAGTTTGTGTTTGACAGCCATTGATAGCAGACTACCACGTGATTTGAGGAGAAAATGGAAAAAAGTGAATTTTGTGTGCTCATTAAGCATTATTTTTTGCGGGAAAAAACCATCACTCAAACCAAGGCTAAGCTTGATAAATACTATGGGGACTCTGCACCATCAATTTCAATGGTAAAAAAGTGGTTTACTGAATTTCGTTGTGGCCGTACAAGCACGGAAGATGCCGAACATTCTGGATGCCCAATTGAGGTCTCTACACCTGAACAATTGAAAAAATTCACGATATGGTGTTAGCCGATCGGAGATTGAAAGGGCGAGAGATTGTGGAAGCCATAGGCATCTCACATGGCTCAGTGGCTTCAATTTTCAATTATCACTTGGGTGTGAGAAAGCTTTCCGCAAGATGGGTGCCATGTTTGCTCACAATCAACCACAAACGCAATCGTGTGACAATTTTGCAGGAGTGTTTGGCGTTGTTCAATCGCAATATGGACGGGTTTTTGCGCTGTTTTGTAATCGTGGACGAAACATGGATCCACCACAACACACCAGAGACCAAACAGCAGTCAAAACAGTGGGTTTCTCGGGGTGAATCGGCGCCAAAGAAGGCCAAGGTGGGTTTGTCAGCCAATCAAGTCATGGCGACCATTTATTGGGATGCACGTGGTATAATCCACATTGACTACCTTCAAAGGGGTAAAACAATCAATGGCGAATATTATGCCAACTTATTGGGTCGATTTAATGAGGATTGGGGGGGGGGGGAGACCACATTTGGCCAATAAAAATTTTCTTTTACACCAGGACAATGCAAGGGTGCACACATGTGCAGTTTCCATGGCAACAATCCATGAATTGGGATACAAATTGCTCCCTCATCCACCCTATTCTCTAGATTTAGCCCCGAGTGACTATTTCTTGTTTCCAAACCTGAAGAAATGGTTCGGCGGAAAGAGATTTGACTCCAACAATGAAATCATTTCACAAACAAATACCTATTTTGATGACCTTGACAAATCTTATTTTTGGAAGGGATAAAAGAAATTGGAGAAATGTTGGACAAAGTGTATAGAGCTCAAAGGAGACTACATTGAAAAATAAAATGATTTTTTATCCAAAAACCTGTGTTTCATTCAAAAAGTCACGGACTTTGACCTGCCCTCGTATGCATGTTATGGTAAAATTGCCCAGGTTATTTGAGAATTTTAATGCAAGTCTTCCTATCCATTGGTTCATCCTATAGAATCCCGGGAGTTGTAGTCTCATACGGTGTGGAACTTGGGATTCCCTGCTAGAGTACTCTAATGCAGGGAGTGCGCTAGAACTTGATGTAATTTGATGAGGTTACACATCAAATTAAAAATCCAGAATTCTTTAGGAGAGAATCATGGAAGATAAAGTGGCATTAGATTGCTATAATTTTGTTGTTTGGATGTATCTTGGCTATGCATTTTCAAGTACTGGGCAAAACTATAAAGGATATTTCTACATGTATGTTGTTATATACTTTTTTGTAGAGCAGACCTTTTTTTTTAAAAAAAAGAACAATATAGTACTGGTCTTGAAATAAGAGAACAATACATTGAATGTTGTTTAGGTTTATTTCTGCGATTTAAAAGTTTTCAAATAAGCAGATATTTTTCTGCCAGCTGCTCGGCTCATGTTGCTGGGAGCTATAATCTCTTTGTGGTACTATATATTTACAAATGATTAGGAAAGTTTCCTAGCAACCTTTCCAAATACTCTGAGAAAAGCATTACTACTTTTTAATTTTCAATTAATGTCCACTTTTGCATTAGATAGCTAGTACAAGAAAACACAATTTTAGTTATTTATTCCACTGGGCCCATTAGATACTGTAAGAATTTATTTAAGTCACATCACAAAAAGAATGGTTGGCCCAGTTAAGAACCTTGGTTTTTTAATTAGCAAACAACATTCAGATCATTGCCAATTGTCTAACACCCTTCACCTTAAAACTGACACATAGCTGCTCATGCTATTGGTTGTGTGTTATAACGACAAGTCCTTTCCTCATTTTTATCATTTTCATTTCATTTAAGAAACAAAAATATCATTACCATCATCAGTTTATTATTTGTTAATTGCCCCCCATCCAAGATTTACATAAAAGGATAAAAACATGAAAACATACAAATATTAAAATCAGAAATTATTGATCAAAGGCTCTGCTTAAAAAAACAGGTCTTAAGTGCCTGCGTAAAAGGTCGTAAATCACGCATGACTCTTAAGTATGGAGGCAAAGAGTTCCATAGGACAGGGGCAGAGACAGAAAAGGCCCTGCGTCTCATACTTTCAAGATGCACTTCTCTGGGACCTGGAATGTACACTAGGTTTCATTGGGAGGAGCGTGGCGACCCCTGATGATGAAAGGGGGAGAGACCAACAACCTGCACACAATTTATTATGAACTATGGAGCATGACAGAATGACATGGTTAAACATAGTTTTTTTAATTATCCAAACAATCTGACCCTCTTCTGAGCCAACTTGATGTTCATGGCCACCATATAGTGTTCCCAGGTGTTTGTAGGGGTGCTTGTTTTTTGAGACTCTTTTAAAAAGGGCAGTGGACATACCTCTGTTGTAAAACATCTCCATGTTGTAAAGGTGTCACTTAATTTCAAGATAAAACTATAAGAAGGGGGGAGAAAGAATGGTAGAAATGGCCCATCAACAATTACTTGTTCCTTTCTCTTGCTCTGGGCTTTATCCTTCATCCCCAACTGATTTAGTGCCTTCAGGTAAAGTGAAAGATGCAAGATTTAGCAGCCATCTCTGTCACCTTCCAGAGGTGTGGCCTATTTGGTACCGGATTCCCCCTCCCATGCTCATCATAATCTTTGAAAGCCTTTATAACTTTTGATATTTATTTATTTATTTATTTCGGCTTCTATGCCGCCACTCCCGGTGGGCTCGGGGCGGCTCACAGCACCAAAGAATACAAGATAGAAACAACAATACAAGATAAAAACAGGGGTAAAATACATTAAAATGACATTAAAAATAGCAGTAGCAACACTTAAAAACGACCTAGGACAGAAGCTCGGATCCACAGGGGGTGCTACCCGTAGGTCCTACACCTGGAAGGCCAGCTTGAAAAGGTGGGTCTTGCACGCCCGCCTGAAGGGGAGCAGGTTGTGGATGGCGCGCGTGTCCGCCGGAAGGGCATTCCAAAGGGTCGGTGCAATCACCAAAAAGGCCCTTTGGCGGGTGGCTGTCAGTTTGGCCGTTTTTGCGGAGGGGACGGCCAAGAGGTTGGTGTCCTCCGAATGGAGGGATCTCATAGGGCAATATGGGGTGAGACGGTCCCTCAGATATGCTGGCCCCAGGCCGTGCAAGGCCTTAAAGGTAAGAACCAACACTTTGAAGGTGATCCGGTGCTCAATTGGCAGCCAGTGCAGATCCTGCAAGATATGCTCATTTTGTTACACATTTCAATTCTAGTGCCTTCTTTACCTGCCCAGCATAACATGACTCATTCCCCCAACTGTATGCCTGCCAGCTTTTATGTCTGATTACATGCTTTTAAAAAAATATTCCATCACCAGAGAGCAAAATGTTGTGGTTCAGTCCTGGGGTTTCAGGGAGAAGGACACAATGGCCAAAGGTCCAAAATAGGACAAGTCGTGGCAGAAGCTCTGTGGACTCTAAAAGAGCAGCAAAGGGAAACTTATAGGTGGTGGACTCGAGCCAGGAAGAAGGAGGAGACATTTTACATGGGATAATGTTGCACTGACCCAGCAGCATCTTGTTTCCAAGCAAACATTTTGCTGCATCTCTCCACATGAAAGTTTTTGTGTGCTTGCCAACAGATAAAAACATGAAGCGCCTGCACTAATTGTGTGACTTAGTTTTAGAAAGGGAGAAATTGGGGGGAGGGGGGAAGAGAGATTATTTGCACTGTGTCTGGTTTTGCCTCTAACACTGTTTCCATGGAGAGTCCTAAGTTCAGTGATTCACCACATGGATCATTTCCAAGGCAGATAGAAAGAGAAAGAAAGAGAGAGGGGGATCTAAGCAATGAGCCCCTATCACAATTTCCCCCTCAATGTGTGTGTGCATGTGTGTGTGTGTCTGTGTGTCAGAAACAACTTGAGAAACTGTAAGTCTCTTCTGGTATGAGAGAATTGGCCATCTGCAAATACGTTGCCCAGGGGATGCCCGGATGTCTTGATGTTTCACCATCCTTGTGGGAGGCTTCTCTCATGTCCTTGCATGGGGAGCTGGAGCTGACAGAGGGAGCTCATCCACGCTCTCCCCAGATTTGAACCTCTCACTCTTCAGTCCTGGCAGCACAAGGGTTTCCATTGTACCACCGGGGGCTCCTCCCCTCAAATGATATCTTCCCTTTCTTTTTCTTTTTTACCCCTCCATCCAGGGGAGGCAGGAGATGGAGACGGGTTTTTTTCCAGTCAAAACATAATTAACATTTTCTTCCTTTTATCTCCATTTAACAACACCAGCTGACAAAGTAGCTTGTGAAACTTGTGTCTAAATCAGGGCTGTCCAACTGGCGGCCCGGGGGGGGGGGCATATACGGCCCCCAGCCCCTTCCCTACGGCCCCCTAAGCTTTTTAATAAAAAATAAAAATTGAAAAATAAAATAAATATTTTTTTTAAAAAAAAACCTACTTCCAGGTTCGGAGCAAGTATCGCGAGAATACACAATCCACACGGTATTTCGCTGTCAACGCGAGATCACGCCGGCGTTGACAGCGAAATCCCGTGTGGATTGCATATTCTCACGATACTCTTCGGCTACTCTACTACTGGATCGCTGAGGCCCACAGACACGATTAGGACCTTCTTCGACTCAGTCGGTCGTCGCCTCTCTCATCGTCCGGGTACTCCTGGATCCTGCGCATTTGGAAAAGGTAGGCCGAAGCAGGGGGCTCCTCAGGGGGCTCCTCATTCCCTCCCCCCATCTCCCCTCATGTATTAAATATAAAATTAAATATATTTAAAGATGAAATAAGGGGAGATGGGATACATTAAAATAAAGGGGGAGGGGAGGATGGAATTAAATATATTTAATATTAAATAAAAATAAGGGGCGGGGTGGGGGGGGAGGGGTGGGACCGAGGGGGGAGGGGCGGAGCCGGTGGTGGAGGCAGACCCTTAGGCCCCCCAGGTCATCAGTGACCGGAATTCAGGCCCCTGGGCCGGTAGAAGTTGGACAGCCCTGGTCTAAATGATTGATTAAATGCAGATAACTACATGTTTTCCTTTTAAATATCAAAACCTGTGGCAGACAGGAACTTGTCGATCAGCACTTGGCAGCTCCTTTCTGACTGTTTCAGCACTGGGCAGCCTCCTCCCAGTCGATTTAAATTAAGGAAAAGTTTCATGAGAACCATTACTCCTCTAAATGTTCCTCCAGCAACAGAAAGAATATCCCTGTGGGCAGAAAAACCAGAAAATCCCAGTTGGGTGGCTCCTCACGAGGGTCTTCCTCCAGGGGCAAACCAAGAATGGGCAACTTGGAAGTCCCTTGACAGACTCAGAAGTGGAGTGGGCAGAAAAAACCTCCACATTGTGGGACTTTGGAGCAGAACAAACAACTCAGCACCTTATTTATTATTTCCTATATTTTTACCCCGCCCTTCTCACCCCCAAGGGGGGACTCGGGGCAGCTTGCCCACAATGCCCTGCCTCATGCACAGAGGAAGAACTGTTTAAAGCTACAGACAATGCATTCACTGTTGCCCGTTGTTAGTTTAAAATTATGTAGCAGCTTGTGATCCCTTTATTTTATCAGTTCTAGACTTATTTATTTATGCAATACTTTTGACACAAAATAAATAAAGTGCTAGGCACTTGTGCCATAACATGGGTTATGGGTTATTACCAATGGCTCCACTGGAATATATATCAATCCAACATCAGAACATGAAAACCAGCTGATGGGAGTGGACCATTTTCCCCAAGCAATTACCTGGATGTTTTTTGGAAATGAAAGTGACAACCATTCCTTGTGATTTGATCTCAACCAGTTCCGCCCAACAGGTTGTTGGCTAAGGCAGAGCAAGAAATGGTAGAAAAAAGGTGGTGGTTACTCTAAACAACTGAGAAACCAAAAGGAGCTTTGCAAAAGCAAGCGTCGTATATCAGAATTCACACAAAATACTGTATATTTTCTTATTTTGTGTTGAACGCCATCCATATTGTGCTGAACATATGTACTGTATATGAGCTGACCTTGTAGGTTAAATTGTGTTGAACGATAAATATTATAGTCGAATATAATTGTGCTAAGAGCAAGAAATGGTGCCATTCCCTGCCCTCCATCAGACTGTACAGAATCCAAAGCCAGCCACGTTAGTGTCCTATTGTTGTTGTGTGCCTTCATATCAGCTATGATTTCTGCTGCCTTTATTCTTGCAAAATATATTTAGAAGATGCTTATTATTCCCTGAATCTGAGAATGTAAGATTTGTCCAGGAACACCTGGGGTTTTTCATGGATGTGTGAGGGTTTGAATCCTGGTCTTCTGTAATCCTAGTTCAATCTTCAAACCACTGTTTAAAAATACTATTTAAAAACTCTAAAATCATAACAATAAAACACTCAAACACAGGGAAATTCTAGAGAGGAAACAATCAGGAACAGTTAATCACCTCTCAACAAAAGATTCCCCCAGGCACTAACAAGCCACACCAAAACACTGCCAGCCCATCAAATGCTAATCAAGGTGGCCAATTGAAATGTTCACATAACAGACAAGAGTTCTTTCTCCCACAGATACTGTATATCAGGGGTGCCCACACTTTTTCATCATGCGAGCTACTATATGAACAATCAAGTTGAAAAGATCACCTGTTGTGCACCTGTCGATCACCCCCTCCCCCAGCAGCAACCAATGGGCGGTCATGTCACCACACCGTGCGTGGCAAAACGAGTGCCAGGGCCCACCCACTAAAGCCTCATTTTGGCAAAAGAAGCCCCACGAAGGTGGCGGCAGGAGCACACGTGCGCATGCATGGCAGGAGCGTGCCATTTGGCTGGTGAGGCCCAAAGATCACCTGGAAGAGGGCCGAAGATCACCTAGGTGCTCCCGATCACCGTAATGAGCACCCCTGCTGTATATAAACCCAATTTTCCTAGTTCCAACAGACCTCACAACCTCTGAGGATGCCTGCCATAGATGCAGGTGAAACGTCAGGAGAGAATGCTTCTAGAACATGACCATATAGCCCGAAAAACCTGCAACAACCCAATACATCATGTTGTTGTTCATTACACCATGCTGGCTTTCAATGTACCCTAAATCCCAGAAAAATGCTATCAGCACCTCTGTCCATTCCTTGCAGTAGAACAGTTGAGGCAAGAACAACAAGAAGATTTTTAAAATGCAATTTGATGTCCTTTCATGGCATGTGTAGTCTGCTGCCAAAGTTAGCTATCCCAGTTTGTCTGTCCAGCTCCTGGCATTCAAAGATATACTGCCTCAACAGTGACCAAAATTGTGGTTCAGAAATTTGTCTTACCCTGAAAACCAGATAAAGAGAAAAACTAAAAGGGAAATACACTGCGCATTAGAACAATTTCAAGATGCATATTGAGCCAATATTCAAAGCCTAACCAACTTCCAAAATGTTATGTAACCTTTTGAGCTGTGCCTCTTCAGGCAAGATGGCAAGCAAAGCAACATGGGATGAATGAGAGAAAATATTGGTTGATGTCCAAGCCCTGGAGACTGTGTCTACTAATCATCTAGTGACAGACTAAAAAGGATGCCGCAGACATTTAAACAAAACAAAATGAAACAAAACCGTAATGTGAGTGAATAGCCCCAACATGACAGCCATTTCTGCAGCAGTCCCTTTTGATCAGTTGCTATTAAACTTCAGATCATCTTTCATCTTGGATCATATTATGTATTTATTCAAATGTGTTAAATTTTTGGATATGCACCTCAACTAGCTTCCTGAGGCATTCCATGCAGTCATGCTGGCCACATGACCTTGGAGGCATCTACGGACAGCACCAGCTCTTCAGCTTAGAAATGGAGATAACCATCATCCCCAGAGGCAGACAAGACTAGGCTTAATGTCAAAGGAAAACCTTTATTTTTACCGTAGCTTATTTTATTTATTTATTTATTTATTATTAATTCATACTTGATTGGCCACCCTTCCCAAAAGGCTCGGGGCAGCTCACAGCAAATATAAACAGTCAAGTAGAAAACAATGGTTAAAAATGAGGTTAAAATACAACTAAAAATACATAAAAACACAGAGCCATATGCTAAGCAGGTGAAGTACACGACTGAGGCAACATATAATGGTGCCTGTAGTTCATCCTACTCCAAACGCTTGCCGAAAAAGGAGGGTCTTCACTGCTTTACTTTATTTATATTCCGCTCTTCTCACCCCAATGGGGACTCAGAGCGGATTACAGGTACAGGTACACATACGCACATATATATGAACATAGACGAATAGAGGCAAGCTCTGGCCACCAGGGGGAGCTGATGCACTCCTCATCTCTCAGCGTCCCTTGTTGTTCTTCCACATTCCTCAGCGTTTCCTGGAGTTCTTTTTAATGGCTTCATAATTCAGTCAAAAATTAGCTTCCTGAAAATAGTGGTATATTGTTTTTTGTAAGCAGCACATAAGGCAAAGATCAATACTACCCCCATAAAAAAGAACAGTTGTTCCAAATAAGAAAGATGAAAAGTTGTGATATTATTATAATTTATTAAAATATGCTTGAACTCAGCTTCGTGCCATATACAACAGTGTGATCAGAAAGTCATACAATATATAGCTTTAAAATTATTATAAGATGAAGAGTAAACATTCATCAGTAGAGAAAGAGCATATTCTTGCTGCATGAAGGTCACAAAGAATAGAGTACTATCAGAAATCAAAACTTTCAGCACATAGAAAACTGGGGAAATGCTGGCCTTTCAGATAATGTGGAATTCAATTCTCAGAAGGTCTCTGAAGGTCTCAGCCAGCACAGTTAACAGTAAGATAAGGGAAATGTGGTCCAATATATCTGGAGAACCAAAGGTTCTCAACTTCTGTTTTAGTTTACTCTCTGACATCTTACTATCGGAAACAGCCCTTTCATAAAGGCGTGGAGGAGAACAGTGAAATGGGACCCTGTATCTTTATTTTCTAACAAAATAAGCAACCCATTAAAGATAGAGGAGGAAACAGATATTTATTCCAAGGGAAGTCCAGTACAGCAAGAACAGCACAGAAATGGAAGATAGAGGGGGAAGATGATATTGTACAGGAGAAAATGTTAAGGGAAAAAACCCCAGGAGGTCAAAGGCAAGGAAGACTTTAAATGGGAAGTATTATAAACTTGAAGGGAGCAGGCTCCCCCCCCCCCCCTGCTGCCCTGGAAACTAGGACGCAGAACAATGACTTCAAACTACATGAAAGGAGATTCCATCTGAATATTAGGAAGAACTTTCTGACCGTGAGAGCCGTTCAGCAGTGGAACTCTCTGTCCCAGAGATGGTGGAGGCTCTTTCTTTGGAGAGATAGCACAGCGGTAACAACAGCTGTGCTGGCAATCTGAAGATCTGAAGATTGCAAGATCGAATCCCGGGCTGAGTTAGATGCCAGCTGTAAGCCCTGTCTACTGTTTACCCAAGCAGTTCAACAGCCCAGCTGTGAATTAACAACAAATTGGGGACCATAAAAGTGGGGAAGGACTTTTGCACAGACTTGTCTGAAATAGGCTGACGGAGAAGGGAGAGGCGGAAGTGGTGGAAACAAGAGGCTCCTGTCATGAGGATGGAACAACAGCACCCCCTTGTGACGTGATGGCGCAATGACACAGGGACATAACAACAATGATGTAATGGAGCATTCACACCCAATGACGCCCACCTGTATGACGCAGCCAGGAAAGAAGAAGTCATTCTAACCCCCCCCCCAAACTGCACTGTATTTGTCTATGTGTAATTGCATGTCTTTCCGACAGGGACTGTCTGTTGTATGTGTATTGTAATCCGCACTGAGTCCCTTTCGGGGTGAGAAGAGCAGAATAGAAATAAACAGTATTATTATTAT
Organism: Anolis apletophallus; assembly: GCA_030556195.1. NCBI lineage: Eukaryota > Metazoa > Chordata > Lepidosauria > Squamata > Anolidae > Anolis > Anolis apletophallus. The sequence goes on from JARBWK010000001.1 coordinate 112,654,286, forward strand.
TATTATTATTAAGTAGAAACTGGATGGTCATCTGTCAGGGGTGCTTTGAATGCAATTTTCCTGCTTCTTGGCAGGGGGTTGGGCAGATGGACCTAGATATTCCTAGAAACAAGATTTTAATCCAACCTGCGAATAATCAAATATGCAAAAGTCAAAACCACAAACATGGAGGTATTACTGTATACTCAAATAGAGGAGGTGGCAGAGGACTTTGCATAGGAACCCATTGAATCATGTTTTGCAGAGCAACCAATTCCAAAGGCTATCTTGAACATGAATGTCTATCCCCTCCTACTTCTTTTAGAAGAATTGTTCACCTTTCTGCTCCCCATTCAAACTTCTTTGCTCTTCTCCCCACTGTTTCAATAAGATGACCACATGCAAACATGCCCACATAATTAGGGGACCAATGGAGCCAGCTGTTTCCCAGCCACTCGGCCCAAGCATCCCACCCGACAGATGTGCTAAAGGAGAAGCCATAACTGGCAGAATCCACTTTGGAGGATTTGTTCTTTAACTTTAACCTAGGTGGGTGGAGGCTGTCTGTGGAGGAAGACAGAGATTTAATCCTTTGTCTGTTACCAGGGAAACCATAGGGCTGACAGAACTGCTAGCTTTCACTACGAAATAAGATGGACAAACATCCCAAATGCGCCACTGCTTCTCTTCTTGCTTGCTTACTCATTTTCGCAAACAAACATAAGAGATTAGTAACCAGTCTATCGTTTTTATGGGAAGTGGAGAGCTTAGATCAAGGGCAAATTAACACCTCATAACTATAGCACTATGATCCCTCTTTAACTAGGATGATATCAGCCTAGAGAATCCTGAGATTTATTATTTTGAACTTTCCTGATAGGTGCTATAGGTTGTATTTTGGAAGAAGTAGATGGCAAAACCATCTGTAAATATTCCTTGCCTAAGACAACCCTATGAAATTTATGGGGTTGCCATTAAGTTCACAGGAGACTTGAAGACATGTACACACAAATACATACCTTGAATTTTAAAGGAGCAATCTCCTCTCTATAAATAAGAATAACACCTTGAACTACTTCTTGGATGTAAAGTTAAAGGTTTTCACCTGACATTAAGTCCAGTTGTGTCAGACTCTGGGGATTAGTGCTCATCTCCATTTCCAAGCAGAAGAGATGGCGTTGTCCGTAGATACCTCCAAGGTCATGTGACCAGCATGACTGCATGGAGTGCCATTACCTCCCTGCCAGAGCAGTACCTATTGATCTACTCATATTTGCATGTTTTTGAACTGACCCAAAACTTGGGGCTATGATTCCACTCTATATGCTATGCTCACATCCTATGTAATCCCTGCATTGGCATTTAAGGGAGAGGAATTTCAAGTTCCCAGGCCAAGAGCCTCTGACCAATGTGTAAGCCAAACAATTTCACAGGATGTTGCCATCTGGATATATAACATTATGTTTGTACAGTGTGAGGGCTGGTCACCCACTGTCAGGGGTACAAGGCACTTTTCTCCTATTAAATCCCTGTGTAGCATTTAATATCCAAACAAGGAGTTGATATCCGTTGTCTACATATGGACCAGCATCCATATCACAAGAGTGCATTAGTTTCACAAGAAAGTTACAACTCCTGAAGAGCCCGCATGGTCTACCAGTTTAAGAGCTGAACTCCAATTGTAGTCCATAATGGTTTGAATCTCTTCTTAGTCATGGAAACCATTGGGTGACCTTAAACTAGCCATGTTCTCTGCACCTCAGAGGAAGGCAAACCCTCTCTGAACGTATCTTGCCAAGAGAACCTTGTGATTGATTTGCTTTAGGGTTGCCATAATTGAGAAAGTGCCTGAAGGCACACAAGAATAACAACAGCAACACTCCGCAGACTAGGTAGGCCATTGATGTACCACTATAAGGTCTTTGCCTATACAACAGGGGAGGTTTTCTTTCAGGTATGCTTCCTATCCTGCTTTTGTGCCCCTTTCTGGTGAGCTTACTACTGCTTGGACCTGAAGCAGGGTTGTGGAAAGCAGTTTAGCACAGGCTCTGTTGGCAGCCCATCTAAGGCTCAAATCCAGACCACACTGCACAAATCTCAAGGCACCTACTCTTTAGCCCTTTCCTTGACACATAAAAACATGCTGTTCGCTTACATGTCTGGCTGTTGGTAATGGGCTAGGAGGAAGGAGGACGTTTATGGACAAGGCAATCCATCAGAGTCTCCATTCTAATCTGTTTAAGGAGCTGCCTCTGTCCTCCTACCCTGTTTGGAAAAATCGAATAGGACACCCTGACATGACCCTGTCGTTGCCTCAAGCATGCTTGCAGGCAGCAATGAGATTGTGCATCTCTTTGTCCTTCAGAGGGAGAATGTATGCATTGGATGGTAGATTTGCCACAGAGAGTCTCTGTAGAGCTATGAGGGGAGACAGCTGGAGAGGAGAAAAGTGAAATGGGAAGACAGCAGGCCATTACCCTGGCATCGTAAGTAGCAAGTCTCAATGACTCTTACAAAACACATCTTGGGAAGGACTGGCTGATGTTCACCACTCATTTTCTCGGCTTCTGAATTGTGTGTACAGTTTTGTACAAAGAGATCAAGGAAATCTATGCACAGAAACCAGATTGTTCCACTCTGGCAGTTTTTATGACAAAACGCTTTTGAGATTTCTAAGCACTGGTGCAAGAGTGATGCATCTGTTGTTGTTATTATTATTATTATTATCTTTATTTATATTCCGCCTTTCTCTACATGGGGACTCAAGGTGGCTAACATCTATCTACACTAAACAGCTTAAAAAGAACAACACAAAAGTTAAACAACAATTAAATAATAACAGTGTGGTAAAAACAGAATTAAAATACAGCAAATGCATTAAAATGGTCTTTAAAACTCATATACCCCAATCCCACCCTCCCTTCCTAGGGTTTCTTCTTCCCCAAAAGCCTGTTGGCAGAGGAAGGTCTTAACCTGCTTGACCTGTTCCAACTTTTGAGTCCAAATTTTAAAGGCAATATCCAAGGTGTGTTCAAAGGCTTTCATGGCCAGAATTACTGGGTTGGTGTGAGTTTTCCGGACTCTATGGCCTTGTTCCAGAAGCATTCTCTCCTGATGTTTCGCTCACATCTATGGCAAGCATCCTCAGAGGTTGTGAGGTCTGTTGGAAACTAGGCAAGTGGGGTTTATTTATCTGTGGAATAATGTCCAGGGTGGGAGAAAGAACTCTTGTCTGTTTGAGGCAAGTGTGAAAATTGCAATTGGCCAGCTTAATTAACATTGAATGGCTAATCATTGAATGGCTAATTAGCAATGATTAGCCAGTCAGTGTTAATCAAGGTGGCCAATTGCAACACTTACATTTTCCTCAAACAGACAAGAGTTCTTTCTCCCACCCTGGACATTCCAGATATATAAACCCCACTTGCTTAGTTTCCAACAGACCTCACAACCTCTGAGGATGCCTGCCATAGATGTGGGCAAAACATCGGGGGAGAATGCTTCTGGAAAATGGACATACAGCTGGAAAACTCACAGTAACCCAATATCCAAGGTGCCCAGTTTTTTCACCACAATTCAATATTAATCAGTTGGAACATGTCCAGAGGTGGGTGACCAAAATGATAAAGGACCTGAAAGTATGCCCTATGGAAAGCAGCTTAGGGAGCTGGGTATGTTCCACATGGGGAAGAGAAGGTTAGTGGTGGTGTGATAGAACCATATCTAAATATCTGAAAGGGTGCAATAATGAAGTTGGATCAGACATGGAGCAACAGATTCAAACTGCAGGAAAAGAGATTCCACCTAAACATTAGGAAGAACTTCCTGAATTGTTTGACAATGGACTATACTGCTGCCTCAGAGTATAGTTGAGTCTCTTTCTCTGAAGGTTTTTTTAAACAGGTGCTGGACAGCCACCTGCCAAAGGTGCTTTGATTGTTTATGCCTGCATGGCAGACTGGGGTTCAACTGGGTGGCCCTTGCGGTCTCTTCCAACTCAGTTTGCTGCTCTGAAAGTAATGTCCATCATACAGAACCCGACAAAGCTGTTTTAATTCTTAAAAGGCAGGCCCTATTACTCACACAGCCAAAATCTTAACAGGTATCACAAGGCCAGGAGGCATCTAATGAATGATAATATTATTTGCTGCCTAAAGCAGGCTACTGTTCTATCCCTTCAGCAACAGTGCCAGGAGACGGTGGAATCGTCTGCTGAAAGTAAGCACAGGAGCTGGGAGTAGGTAGATGAAAAGATATCTTGACATTTTGTATGTAGGCATTGGCAATCCAAGTTAAGTAGCAAGAAATATGACTGTGTAAATTATGTAAACATGTGTATTTTACTCTGTGATTGTTGCCTAAAGCCCAACCTTAAACCACTGATATATTTCTTATTCTTTGTTCTCTCCCTTATGCCTCATGATTGGCTGCTCAAGGCAATTGACAACAATGCCATTTTTAAAAAGGAATAAGCAGACAATAAGGATTTCAAAAGCCAAATAAGAACGACTCTGAAAACTTAATAAAATATTTGAAGAGGAGGAGGAAGAAGAAGAAGATGAAGAAGAAGAGATCAACTTACAATTTTCTAGCCACAGATGGATAAAACAATCTTTACTAGGTACCTGAACACCACCAAGGAGGGTTTGTGTGGAATCATCCAACTAAGGCAAATAGAGGGAAGTTTAAGAGAGATACAGAAGAGAAGCATTGTTTCTTTTCATACAGCACACAGTTAAAACTACGGGATTCACTGCCACTAGATGTGCGTAGCAATAGCTATCACTGTAGGCAAGAGGAGACATTATGATGGTTATTCAGTTGCTTCACTCTGGAAGGCAAAGTGATGAGGAATGTAAGAGAGTGCGAATGCAGGATTCATGTTCTGCTCACGTGATTCTCATAGTCATCTAGTCACTGTAGCAATGTGGGATTAAAAATATTTTGGTGTGCCACAGCAGGGCACTTCTTATAGACACAAATTACACATTAAATAACTATTTCAACATTATATAATATTAACATTACAATGCTTTATTTTTACAGTGACTGGAATCCTACTGGTGTTTTGCATGTGTGATGATTTGAGTATTGAATCATGACCCTAGAGACAAGGGTTTGAATCCATGCTTTGCCATGGAAGACACAAGTCTCATTTGCTTTTGCTTTTTCTGAGGCTGAGAGAGTGTGAGTTGCCATACGTCATCCTGTGAGTTTCCATTGGGCAAGTCACGTTCTCTTTGCCTCAGAGAGAGGGAAATGCAAACTTCCCTCTGAACAAATTCACCTTGGGGGTACCATGAGTTGGAAACAAAAAAGCTCGAAAGCACACAACAACAATAGAGTTTCCTTTATGTCTTGACTACTGTGTGATATCTGTATTCAGTTCACAGTTGTATACTCATTCCTCACTGCCTTCAATGTGCCACTTTTATTTTTCTGGGATTGAAGAACAATGGTCTTCTCTCTGTTGTATTATAGTTTGGGAGTTGGACTATAAGAACATAAGAAGAGCCATGCTGAATCGGGCCTCAGCCCATCTAGTCCAGCATTCTGTGTCACACAGTGGCCCACTGGTTGTACACAGGGATCTCTAGCAGAAAGGAGGGCAAAACCCTCACCTGCTCCCGACCCCCCACAACCAGTACCCGGGGAAAATCCTGCCTGCCTCCATCAACACAGAGGTGGCACTTGGATGTCCATTTCAGTAACTACTGATTCCCTTGGTATCCATGAATCTGTCTAATCCTGCCTTGAAGCTGTCCAGGCTGACAGCTGTCACAACCTCCTCTGGAAGTGAGTTCCATAACCCAATGACCCTCTGGGTGAAGAAATATTTCCCTTTATTAGTCCTAACTTTCCTACCTTGGAGCTTTAGAGAGTGCCCCCTAGTCCTAGTGTTATGTGACAGAGAAAATATTTTTTTCTGTATTCACCTTTTCTATCCCATGCATGATTTTTTACACTTCGATCAAGTCACCTCTTAAACGCCGTCTTTCAAGGCTGAAAAGACCAAGGCGTTGCAACCTGATTTCATAAGGGAGCTGCTCCATCCCTTGGATCATTTTTGTTGCCCTTCTTTGTACCTTTTCCAGTTCCGTTATATCCTTCTTGAGGTGCGGTGACCAGAATTCTACACAGTACTCCAGATGTGGCCTCACCATAGATTTGTAGAGAGGCAATACAACATTTGCCGACCTATTTTCAATTCCCTTCCTGATCATGCCAAGCATAGAATTTGCTTTTTTCACTGCTGGAAATCAGGGTTTGAATACTTGTTCAGCCACTAAATCCCACTGGATGACTTTGGGCAAGTCATACTTCCTCGGTCTTAAAGAAAGGCCATAAGCAACCACACTGGCAGGCATACAACATCAGTATTTAGTGAAAAGATAGCCTAGCCCAGCTGCAAATCAACCACGTGAGTGTCAATTTAAACCAGAGCATGATGTAAGCGTGTCAATTTAAACTAGAGCACGATGTAAGCGTAGTTTTTCTGCATGTGTTCCTTTAGGTCACATTCTGAGAAATACTAGTACCTTACTCAGCTAATGTAGCATACAACAGAGCGCTGCATATTAAAACCTGTGCTAGAATTGCCATAAAGCTACCGTGACTTTGTTTGTGCAGGTGTTATTAAAGTTGCTTTTCTGTTTGTATTCTCTGAAAATCTTCCTGGTTCACTGGAAACACACATCTTCTTGTTCAAAGGGCAGCCGTCTCAATTCTGCAGAATTTAACAAGCAAGTATGCATGAAACTGTAAATAAGAGGGAAAACATAATGAGCTCATTTTAAGGACTGTTTTGTTTGCTTGTTTGCCATTTTGCTAGAAGACACGAGGTATACAGGTTAACCCAAACAGCCATCCAGTACTTGAACAATAATGAAAACAAGAGCCTGATTTCTGCATGAGAGATTGAGGGGAGCCCCGGTGGTCTGAATACAATGGAAGGCCAAATGAGCGCCTGAGAAGTCAGATAATCCAGATATTATGGGCATGGCCGACTTACCGGCCAACCCCTTTTGCGGGGCGGGTTGTCCTCGTCGCCATCTTGGGGAGGTCAGGGGCTTCTTCTTCCCAGCGGCCCCTGGGGCAGTGGGAAGGTTTCCCGCCGCCAGGGCCAGATGGCCAATGAGGGAGCTGGCTATGCCTCTCCCCCTCCATGTGGCTAGCTGGCCCTTCCCTCTGCCCAGGCAGCCTATGTAGGCTGCCTGGGACTTCCTCTGGCGCATGCAGGGGCCAATTTGGTTTTCCTCCCTCCCTCCCTACTTGGCACACAGTTTGTTTGTATTCTCACTGTACATTTAATCTGTTCTTTGTTGCACTGGTTAAGGTTATGTGTTACCATGTTAGTTGTCGCAACTCCGTGTTGGCAGGTGGCATGGCCCTGGATCAGGATGGCTTATCGCCCCTTGGTTGTAAGGGGGATAACGCCCTGGCCCCCTGGGGTGCCGAGTTCCGAGGAGAGGCATTGGGCCGCTCGCACCCAGGCTTGCAAGTGCCTTTGGACATTCGTGGGGGCCTGTTCTACCTTGATCCAGGATCCATGCGTGGCCGCCAACCCTTTGTTCTGTTTAATAAATGAGTTGTGGCCATTTTCATCCAACCCTTTGTGTCAGTGTTATCATTGGGCGCGAGGTGTATCACCCATGCACACGCAATAGGTAGTGTGCTTTCAGAGTCTGCTTGAAGAAGAGAGAGAAGCCTTCCAGTCAGTGGAGGCTTTTTGGAGGCCAAAACCTTCAGCCATGCAGGCCTTGATTCCCCTTCCCACAAACGCATTCTGCCTCACCAACACTACATTAACTATTTGCTTCTCTACTCTGGAAAGAAGCTGAGGATAAAGCCTATATTTGGATTTTGCATGATTGCTGGCCCAACCTCTAAAATAAATGCTTTCCCACAAAGAAAAGATATTTGTAAGGTACATACAACATACAATGGGATAATACTTGGGATTGGTGAAACGAGTAGTAGTAATATACTAGCACCGTTGTAGGTAAAGTATGAATGATCCCATTGCCTTCTTTGGGTACTTTCTAAAAGAGGATGAAGTTCTTCTGTTGAGCTTCGGGTTGGACATGGGAGCCCATGAAGCCCCTTTCAACTCTATGATTCTATGAAGGAGAGGAAGAATATTTAGGAGAAGTTCTAATTAACTTGTCTTAGTGTTATATCTTGATCTTTGAATCTATCTTGGCTTGCGATGGCCATTTAGAAGCTCTTATAAGAGGCTTAGTGTGATGTATTGGTTTTGATGTTGGGCTTTGACTTTGGAGGTCAGGGTTTGAATCCCAGCTCTGCCTTGGAAACTCACTGGATGATGTAAGGCAACTCACACTCTCTCAGCCTCAGAAAAAGCAAAGGCAAACCCCCAATTTTGTCAAGAAAAAAGTGATAGATTTTTCTTGGGATGGTCTAAAGAAATTACTTGAAGGTACACAATAACAATTCTCTTAAAAAGCAGGGAGGGGAGAGAAGTGAATTAGAAACATTTAGACCAGTGTTTCTCAACCTGTGGGTCTACAGATGTTTTGGCCTTCAACTCCCAGAAAAAAATCCTAACAGCTGGTAAACTGGCTGGGACTTCTGTGAGTTGCAGGCCAAAACATCTGGGGACCCACAGGTTGAGAACCATTGGATAGACCAAACCCCATTTATTTATTTTTAAATGTGTTTCAACCGATTCAACTATTTTTCAGCCTCCAATGAAAAAGACCAAGCTTCACAAAACAGACAAACCAACAATCTTTCCAAATGTCTGTTGGAACAAAAACACCTCTGAAGAAAACCATGATAGATGAACATCCTTATTTTTTTAAAAAAAAATTGGGAGCACCACAATCAAACTTCTCATTTCAGTTAAGGAAAACAGAGCAAGACCTGTTCTGCCGAGTTCAAGTGACTTAGAAGTACTGACATAACAAGCAGTTGAATAAGGCATAACTCAGCCAGAGGTGGACATCAAGCAATCCTCCAGATTTTGATTGCAATCCTCAGCATTATGAATAATTAGCCATGGTGATGCAGCCATTGTGAGTTGCAGTCTAATAATCTTGGCAGTCCATGATTCTAAAACCTGCTCCAAAACATGACTGCCATGCAGGCAAGTAACAGCCCCCTGAATTGTGCTTGGAAGCAAACTAGTAGCTGGAGTAAGTGCCTCAGGGTGGTCAGATCATGCCTCGCAAACAGGTAAACTGCCCCAGTTATCACTTGCTGAAGCTATGGAGTCACTTCCCCAAGGTCATCCCCCACAGAGGGCATGGCTGCAGCAAATCTTAGAGGCTGCAGAAACTGGTATCATGAGAAGTGCAAGTGACAGACTGCAGCTCTGACTGAACGTGTTGAATCTTGCCACATGAGAAAGTTTGCCATGCCATTTTACTACCAATATGTTTGGCATATAAAGCATATAACAAGACAACATTTGGGCCGGGGAAAAGCGATGAGCAATTATTCTGAAAAACCTGGAGGAGTCCCAACTCTATCACTGTGCCATTTACAACATTTGCTCAGCAAATAGTCTATGATAAGCAATTACAAAATGGGCTGAGCTCCAGGCTGGTTTGAATTTTGTGAATGATGGTATATTATTCCTTATATATATATCCTTAAATATACCTACTGAAATAACCCAATGTGTGGGCGTTAGAATGCTAAATCACACCAAACTTACAGCCGAAACAAAGCTGCTGAGGAAGGTCACCCACTCCCTAAACAAAAGTCTGTGTGAACTTCTTCGACATCCTTGTTTTAGCTTAAACAATTTGCCACCAACTGGTTATTATTTGATTATTTATTTCATTTCCTTGTTGCCATTCTTTCAAGAGAACTGTGACATATTACATGTCCCTTGGTGTGAAAGGGAAATGGGCAAGGATGAAAGCAAGGCCAAGGACAAGAAAATAAATTTAACCAGATCAGTGGAGGTGGCCACATTGGAACCAATGTTTTGCCAATGGATTGAATTGTTTTAATAATTGAGTGATTTGAATTAGTTGCAAATGGGGAAAATCTATATCCTTTATGTTTAGTAATCCATGTCCTATAGCTTCTTTTTGACATACATCAAAGCAGGACAATAAAAAATATCTCTTTCTACCTCCCAGCTACTTTTCTGAAGCATCCTTGGCCTCCATTTCCCATTCCTATTTAGTGCAATCTTAAGGCTTTTGTGTGTAAAGACTCACTGGGACCTTTAGTAAAGGTTTTCCCCTGATATTAAGCCCAGTCGTGCCTGACTCATCTCTATTTCTAAGCCGAAGAGCCAGCATTGTCCATAGACACCTCCAAGGTCATGTGACCAGCATGACTGCATGGAGCGCTGTTACCTTCCCACCAAAGCAGTACCTATTGAGCTACTCACATTTGCACATTTTTGAACTGCTAGGTTGGCAGAAGCTGGGTCTATCAGTGGCAGCTCATGCCACTCCCCGGATTTGAACCTGCGACCTTTCAGTTAGCAAGTTCAGCAGCTCAGTGCTTTAACCCACTGTGCCACCGGGGTCTTCTTTAAGGGACCCATAATGGTACTCTTATTGTGAAGGAAACCACAACCAATGCATTCACTTGCAACATGAGGTCTGCTTGTTGTATTCGCTACACTATTAGCTCTCAGTGCAGGCCTCTTAAGGAGATTTGAGGTAATTCAAGTGAATGGGGACAAAGCACTCCAAACAGCACATCTGGCCATCCAGGGCCCTATAGCTGCCATTGTCTGCCATGCAGATCCAGGGCAAACACTTTGGCACTACTATCTCTAGCTGGGCATCACTTGATTGCCTTCAGTCGGCAGTCTGGCCGGTTAGCGGCATGTTAAGCTGCTGCAGGCTTGTTGTGTTTTCATGCTAAATTCTCCTCGGAGATGTCAGCTGCCACAATGTGTCATTTCTGCTTCACGGAACTGGCTTATACAGCCAGGAACAAGTTTCTGCTTTGGTTTGTATTTTTTAAAGGAGTAAAATGACATGATGACATGCTGGCACTTCTTTAAACGAAAATGAAGAGGGTTGCTAGCAAGGCGATAGGTCTAACATGCTGAGATTTCATGGAGAGCTGCTTGCTATTGAGAAGAAAGAACATTATACAAGAAATGTGGCCTTCTCCTGAGTATGTAATTGGCTATGATGTAGACTGAGATCATTTACCAGATTAAGTATGTGAAGAACAGTTACAATCTCTGTCTCATGGCTCCTCCAATAGACCTATTCAGAGATTATTATTTTATTAATGGGAAACTGATAGCTCAAGTTGAGAGATTATGATTATCTTAAAATAATATAGGGCCAGCTCTACAGCTGTATGAATCAGTTGCCAGGCAGGTGCTGAGATGCACCAGCAGGTTGGTGAAGAAGAGACCCATGAACTGAATGACCTTCCCTGTGCCTCCAAACTTCCCTGTGATGATGTGATGAATGCTGCTTCATCACCAGAAGTGAAGAGTTTTAACAGTCCTTTCAGTTATATGTTATAGACTTTTGCACATGGAAACAACAAAGACAACAAAAGATCTCAGGCTGGGCCCACATATTAAGCCAGACAGTTACCCACATTGGAACTTGAACTCAGGCCTCCATCTAATCAATTGTCCAAAAGGGCTACTTTGGCTTGTGTTGGAAACAATGTGTAAGAAAATGATAGGCTGATGATGGAAAACTTAGGATTGGTAAGTTCAAGGATTCATTCAACCTAGTACTCTAATTTTTTCCTATGGACTTAAAGCAGTGGGGTGATTCTTAAGATGTTCATCAAAATCATGCAGTTCCGCATGGTCTACACAGCTATTCACAGTGTATTTAGGGCTCGGGGGCAAAGCGATCCTATGATGTCAGGATAGGAGCAGAGGAAATGGTAAAACAATCACCATGGTCTGTGGGGCTCATAGCAGCCAACACAGAAGTTTCTAGGCCAGTTCTAGACCGGTTTGCATCCTCCACCACCCCACATTTGCTGGAATATGTCCTGTTATTTGGTCCACTTTCCTTGGGAGAAGAGTGAACAGCTCAAGAACTGCTTTAGCCCCCTCAACACTTCCATTCCAAGAATCCAGGGAAGGGGAGGACTTTGGATGCAGGTCAAAGTGGCCATGGCTTGGTGATCAATGTCAAAATAAATTCTATTTTGTTTGGGACCCAACACAAAATGGAGATTTGGGGAAGATGCTTGAGGAGTGGGAGTTCTTGCAAATTTTCATACTTTGCGGGGGTTGTTTACATGGTTTTCAAATGAAAACCTGGGAGGCTTGACTAATAGGGGGTTGAGACATTGCAAAATTGAGGCATGACACAGTCTTTGGGCTATCTCTTCACTACCATACTCATAACCCCTAGAGCCTCTTCTGACACTCCCCATTTGATCCTACAAAGGACTCAGTATTGTCGGCAGGTCAGTGGTGGGGGCCAAAAAAATCTATTGCATCCCATGAGGATTCTTAATGGGATGCCTTTAATTATTTGAATTGTAGCCACCTTAAAAAATTAAACATGAACTTAAGTCCACTAATTAGCAACCAATCTTCTTCAAGTCTCTCCAATAGACCCAAAGAGGGGGGAAACCCAGCAATCACAAAGCACGTCAAAGATCCTTACAGATTCTTTCAGGATTCACAAGATATTTCTCATCAGCACACCCTCGGAGCAGCTTTGTGTCAGGATCACTCTATTTGTTCCCAACACAAAAACTCTGTCTTTATTATAATTTTTCCTGACACTCAATCTTTTTTTGGGGTTATCTTCTCGACATTTTTAGGCCAGAGAAGTTGGAAACAAATTGCTCCATGTTTTAACACATTGCCTACCTCACCATTCAGAAAGCTATTGAGAACTTCATTATAGTATTAGAAGGCATGATTGGATATAATAAATCATAACACCTGGTTGCCTTGACAGAATAGGCCTTTATGATTTTTCAACCAGCGCTTAGACATGTTAGCTGTAAAACTATGGAACCATCTACACTGTAGAACAGAGAAGGGTAAACATGTCACAAAACAACAAATCCCAGAATCCCTCTGCATTGAGCCATGGAAATGAAAGTGATGTCATATTGCTATCTATAGCATTCCTGTTGTGCAGAAGTTTCCGAAAGTGAGTAACTTCACAACACAAAAGATCAGTGCCCTTAACATTGAGAAACAGCTGATGGCCAAACCGGGTCTCTCAAAACTCAAAACAGTCACTCAAAACAGAAAGGAAATGTGTAGCTTTGCATTGAGTACAATGACTTCCTGATGGAATCCATTCATATCTCTGAAGGTATTTGTGTGCAGTATCCTACAAATGAGAAGTCCAGTCTGTTTCAAGGATATAATCAGGATGGAATAAGGCACATTATCCAGCAGTGGCTGCAACTGAGGGAGGATGTATATGGACATGTAAGCAAAATTGGTGTGACAGACAACAAGGCTCACAGCTGCTTTTTGCGGTTCTTCTTCTCTCTCTCTTAAGAAAATGGCAAAGTCAACAGGACAGCCGCTGCCAACATCTTCAGTCTGGTACATTGCAATGGCACATCTCTTCTCTTTCAGAGAACTCTACCCTGTAGCCAAAGGATATCTTTCAAAACTCCCTGTTCTTGGTGATATTTCACAAATAGAAACTTAGGCCAGGATGTTGTGGATCTGCATGTATTTTGGAGGTATTTTCCCCTGAATTGTATTTGGTATTTAGCAGTTAGATTTATATTCTGCTCCTGTCTTCTAGTGGGCTCAAAGTAATGCATGTGGCTCTCCCCATCTCATTTTATCTTCAAACCAATGCTTGGAGGAAAGTCAGGGTTAGGGAAAGTGACTGGCTCAAGGTCATATTGGAGTCTTGCAGTGGACCTGATCCTGGAAACTCTCAAGTACTAGACCACTGCTCTGAATGCAGCACTACAGTGGCTCTTACTTTGGGAGTTTATTGTACAAGGTGATAAATAGGGTCGCTGTCCCTATTGCACAATGTTGTATGCTACCATTTCTGGTCCTCCACCTCTCCCTGCAGTAAAGCTGTTTCCTACTGTTGACACACAAAATCATTTAATGGCCCCTGATTGACTCTGGGGGTTGGTGCTCATCTCAATTTCTAAGCTGAAGAGCTGGCATTGTCTGTAGACACCTCCAAGGTCGTGTGGCCAGCATGATTACATGGAGCACCGTTACCTTCCTGCTGGAGCGGTACCTATTGATCTACTCAGATTTGCATGTTTTCGAACTGCTAGGTTGGCAGAAGCTGGGGCTGACAGTGGAAGCTCATGCCGCTCCCCGGATTTGAACTTGACTTACTTATGCAATAATTGCCAGCATAGAAGTGAGGTCAGGGGGTCAGGGTTGTCTTCCTCTCCCCCTCCTTTCCCTCCACTCACTTTCCTAATAATTAAAATTTAAAAGGTTTTTTGTACTGTGACTTCACAAAAAACTGTTCCTTAATTATTTTTTTAACTATGGCAGCTATGGAGGTGCAAGAAGGTGAAATTCTGTTTTCAACAGGTAGTCTGGCTGCAGGATCATGAGACAGCAAAGTCACATTGTTGCATGATCACCAAGGCCATGTGATACTATGGTTAGAAAATCAGCTAATTTGAAATGTTGTGCTGGAGAAAAGTATTCTATGGATACTACAGACAAGGATATGAGTCATAGAGCAAATCAAGCCTGAATTCTCCCTGGAAACCAAGATGACTAAACTGAGGTTGTCATCCTTTGACCATATTATGAGAAGACAAGACTCCTTAGAAAAGACAATGATGCTTGGTAAGGTAGAAGGCAGTAGGAAAAGAGGAAGACTGCAATCCAGATGGATCTATGCAATGAAGGAAGCCAAAGTCTTGGGCAGGGTTGTTGGTGACCGGGTGACTTGAAGGTCTCTCATTCATAGAGTTGTCATGTGTTGAAAGTGACTTGAAGGCAGCTAACAACAACAAATGTCACAGGTCAGAGGATGCTGCTGATTAACAAGGCACGACGGTGCCCTAGAATGGAGACATCCAGGCAGGTTTGCAAGCCTCTTCCAGTTGCTCAGCAGTCACTTGTGGTCAAGCCCATGAAGCCACTGCAAGCAACTGTGACAGAGAGCTCTTAGTACCATGATGAGCCATCGAGGGAAGGCTGTGTTTATACAGTACTTGATGAATTGGCCCTCCATTTATCTGCATGAATATATAATTAAAAGTGAGGGTGAGGAAATGTAGCCCGCAGTTGCAGCTGCTGCTGTCACTGCTGCAGCCATCTTAACTGGCTTCCCCAGGAGTAAAAACAACTACAGCAAGAGACTGTCCATATGGCTCTTGGAGAATGGGCAGATAAGGGAAGCCAGACCTCCCTTATCTAAATGAGATCTTAATTGCGGAAGAACACATGACCCCTGGAGTAAAGGATGCCCCTTTATTTCAGTGTACTATACAGTTACTCCAGTTACCAATTTATAGTGGGATCTGCTTAGTGTCTTCTCCCCATGATAGGAAGTTGGAAGTTAAGCTGTTAAAGGCTATAATCGTATTCATGGCAAGCAGAAAATAGACCAACACTGACTCCTGCACCTGTGGGTGTTTGCTTAACTACAGCCCAGAAGGCAGGACAGCACAGCCTCGGGCAAATGGAAGCTACTGCCATTGGCCACCACTTTTGGGGAGAAAAGACCCCAAATTCTAACACATTTGACAGTGGGAAACTGTATAAAGGGAATAGGCAACTGGCAGCAATTAAAGATGATATTGAAAATATTGCTGCTAAAAATCAGGCTGCTGACAAGTGTGACAAAGGCAGGGGAAGAAAGCAGAATAATAATAATAATAGCAATAAAGATGGTCCCAGTGGTGATCGGCACACTGTGTGCAGTGCCTAAAGACCTTGGCCTGCACTTAAAAACAATCGGTACTGACAAAATTACCATCTGCTGCTGTCGCTGCTGCAGCCATCTTAACTGGCTTCCCCAGGACATACAGCTGTATATACTGGGGCCACCCTACTTGGATCTGCACACATTTTTCACGGATACATCACACAGTCCTAGACACTTAGGAAGTGTCTGATGTGTGATGAAATACAAAAGCCAGCTGAGTGATACTGTTTGCTGTGTACTAATCTTGTTATGTATAAAATAATACATAACAATACATATTATTATTTTACTGACACAAAAACACAGTATGACACAGCAAATGAGATATATAAGTTGGATTTCGTATCACAAAATCAAAAGTCGAACACTTCCCAAGTGTTTATTTATTTAAAACATTTATATTCAGCCCTTCTAACCCCGAAGGGGACTCAGAGCTGAGCACAGCATATATACGGCAAACATTCAATGTTGAGACAAGAATTTATTATATGCATGTATAGGACTGTGCGATGTATTTTTGAATGATGCGTGCAGATCCAAGTAAGGTGGCCTTTTGCAGTTGACAGATCGTGATTTTGTCAATGTGTATTTTTTCAAATGCCAGTTGAGATATTTTGGCACAGCACTCAGTGTACCGATTACCACTGGGACCACCTGTACTGGTTTATGCCACAGCCTTTTCATAAATGTTGCCGTTTTAATTGTGCTTTTAATGTTGCTTTTAAGTGTTATGTTTTAACCTTTCTTGCCATTGGCTCTTGTCAGCCCCGGGAGTCGGCGGTTGAGAAGCCTCAACAATAAAATAAATAAAATAAAAAAAATAAATATTAATCATCTTCATTATTTTCAACCACCAGTCACTACATGTACTGCAGGCATGGAGAACTTTCACAGGCATGATGCCCAATTTTCTACGAAAATCCCTAAAGCCCATGTGTTGTTGGCCAGCAAACACACACCTCAGAATCGTTAAGTGTACAAAATGTTTTTTTTCTTTTGTAAAACTGCACTGTGGGTGCAAACAATGCTACACACTATGGTCAAGATCCTATATCACCACTGCCGAAGAGTAAATCTATGCCAGCACATCAGGCCTTCACTTCCATTTCTTCAGCTCCCAAGTCACACCTGGCTAATCAGAAGCCAGTTGGGCAATGGGGTCTTGGAACACCATCCAGCAATGGTTTTGCATGCAGGAGGAACAAAGAGGAACCACCTCCCAGATCTTTGGGCATCATGTTTAAAGTACAAGGCACTCATGCCTCCACCTTTATCCCATCTGCAAAACTGTAGCCACACTTGGCCACCGAGGGACCACAAAAGGAACCCCCAGTGATGCCTTCCAGATGAAGTTACAAGTATAGGAGTGTTTTGCCACAAGGAAGGACTGGCTATTTCCTTCTACAATGACTTTTAAAGTGTATATACACACACACACACACACACACACACACACACACACACAGATGTAATGGGTCCTTGTGGGGTTTGGAGGGAGGCGCTGGGGAAAACCATGCTTCCCTGAGGTGAAGTCTCCTTGTTTTCGTTGAAACCATTTTCAAAAATTCTGTTTTCCGGTGGGCATTGTCCTCTAGAGGGTCTGTGTACCACACTTTATTTGTTTCAGGCACTATGGATGGGTCATCCCAGCATAGCTCCATTCAGCGAGGACACAATGTGGGGACCCCAGGGGCACGCTTTTTCTAAAAAAGAAGAAAAAGAAAAAAAAGATTGCTTTGTCATGTGGAGAAGTCAGCTTAGGCCAACCTTGCCCCATCAAACCAAACCAAATTACAGTCATGACAATTAATTCTTCTAGGTCAGCTCTTACTGCCACTTTTTCCTGCGCAAATGTAGCATTTGCTAATGGCGCTTCCTGCTCAGTGACTCCAGCCAGTAGCAGGAGGGGGGTGAACGATGACAGGGGACGTGTATCCAATGTACCTTAAAAGAACACACCGGGTAATTGTCTCCCAGGATTTAGGTAGTCTAAAGATTGATCAGCTCTAATTTGGAGCCATATGTTTTAGCCTAAAGAGATTCTACTTGAACTGATACAGCAGAGCGGATGGGAGGTGCTATTCCCCTGAAAGGCAAGAGCAGGGAGATCAAGAAGCAGGAACAAATGCTGGAACTATGAGCAACTTTCTATTTCATATTTTAAATATCAGTTGGTCCAGTCTTTGCTTTGAGCAGAGCCACTGTTCATATTATGCAATGTCAGCAGCCCCCAATAAACAGGACTTTGCATCTTGTCTGCAAAATACCTTTCTGTAATTTTCTCACATGGCTGCTAATCATTTTTTTCCCTTGGCCAAGAGAAAAAGGAGAGGCAAACATGACAAAACAAGAATGCATATGCTCAAAGAGATAAAAAAAGAAGCATGAAAGAAGCTATAGTTCTATAACAGCAGTTTTTGCTTTCTTACGCTTCTGTCATCCCAGGCTAAAAAGGGATTGGCTTTCTGGCTTTAATCATCATAAGAAATGCAATGCAGATATAAGATGTGGTACAATATTAGATGTGAAAGAGACCCAGGAGTCTTAGTACACCACAGGCTGAATACGAGTCAACAGTGTGGTGCAACAGCTATTTTTTTTAGGCTGCATCAATTGTGTCTAGATCGAGGAAAGTCATAGTCCCACTCTATGATGCTCTCTGTTTATACTCTCAGCTATACTTTACTCTCAACTCAAGAAAGGAAAATGGAAGGTTGGTGAACAGGAAAAGAGATTTAAAGATGGGCTTAAAGCCAACCTTAAAAACTGTGGCATAGACACCGAGAACTGGGAAGCCCTGGCCCTTGAGCACTCTAACTGGAGGTCAGCTGTGACCAGCAGTGCTGAAGAATTTGAAGAGGCATGAATGTAGAGTAAAAGGGAGAAACATGTGAAGAGGAAGGCATGTCAAGCTAACCCTGACCAGGATCACCTTCCACTGTGGAAGAACATGCGGATCAAGAATAGGTCTCTACAGTCATCTACGGACCTGCCATCAAGAGCTTACACTTGGAAAGCCATCCTACTCAGCCACAAGGGATCGCCTATGATGATGACTCCATTCTGCTTTGGTCAGACCTCATCTGGAATACGGAGTCCAGTTTTAAGCACTACAATTCAAGATGGACATTTATAAGCTGGAAGGTGTCTAGAGAAAAGTGACCCAAATGATCAATGGTTTGGAAACCAAGCCCCAAGAGGAATGGCTGAGGGAGCTGGGTATGTTTAGCCTGGAGAAGAGAAGATTCAAAGGTGACATAACAGCCACATTTAAACATCTGAAAGGATGTCACATTGAAAGTGAAACAAAGTTAATTTTTTGCTGCATCAGTGGCTAGGACATAAAGCAATGGATTCAGACTACAGGAAAAAGAAATTCCACAGAACTATTAGGAAGAACTACCTGATTGTAAGAACTATTTGACAACAGAAAATCCCACCTTGGATTGTGGTACAGTGTCCGTCTGGAGATTTTTAAGCAGAGGCCAGATGGCCATCTGTTGGAAGTGCTTCTGTTGTGCATTCCTACAGGGCAGAATTGGGCTGGATTGGATGGCCTTTGTGGTCTCTTCCAAATCTAAAATGACTACTATATGACTAAACTGCTTCCTTAGTCAAAATCACACAGAGGTTTAGTTTGGTGGTGGTTATTTCTACTACTAAACTCCAAAAAAAGAGTCATCTTAGATAAACAGTGTTATGTGCAAGACTAAGGCTAGGAAACCTAGGTACAAATTTCCACTTGTCTGTGAAGCTTAATTTGTACCTTGGTTTAAAACAAACATGAAAGTTGCTGCTGCCATTACTGCTCCCATTCCCCTTTTCATGTAAAGCCAAGGATGCATGGTTGTTTGTTTGTTGGTTGTTTGTTTTTGGGTGGGGGGGGACGGACACTGCTACAGTACAGCAAATCAAATTGCAGCCTCATTTCAAAAGTTTATCAAAGGCACCAGTGTCTTGCCTCACTTCTATGGCATTACAACTTTAAAACGAAAAGCCAGCATTTCCAATTTAATGGAAGCTATGCAAGAAAGTCAACTTTACCAGCCTGCAAATAAGCTGACTACAGCATTGTGATGAGGCAGCAAGAAAAAAAAACAGCATACATGACAAAACAATTCTAAGTCTTGACCCAAAATGGCCTTGAGTGCCATTTTAGTCAAAGATGAGGAACACATTTATCAGTTAGTTAATCAGTCAGTCAGTCAGTCAATGTAAAGTAGTTCAGGAGGTACTATATACTTATACTCCTGTTGTCTTCCTTATCTTTTAGTATCCATTTTGCACTGTTCCTAAAAACACATCTGTTTATTGTAGACATTGTGTGTTCGGTAATTATTTTTCCCTGCTCTCTCTTTGTATTGATTGTTGAACATTCATTTTAAGGCCTGGGGCTTCACAACAGACCTTTGAACCAAATCCAGAAAGAAACTGGTAGCCAACAGAGCTCAGGTTTGAATAGAGGGATATTGAACCTGAATCTCCAAGAGGAACAAAATCTCTTCCAATGCAGATTGGATCTTTCAGCAATAGCAGAAGCATGAAAACAATGTGCAATCTATGAGGAGAATCCTTTGAGATGGAAGGAGAGACTTGCCCAAGGTTATGGAGTGAGTTTCCATGGCTGAGTGGGATTTAGTCCCTGGTCTCACAGGATCTTGGGGCCTTCCAGACAGCCTTTTAATCCAGGACAAAGAAGTGGGGTAAAAAAATGTGGTACCTGAAGAAAAGCCCAAAAACAGAGCTCTCAGTTATGGTAAATGGTCTCCCAGTGTCCTGAAAAGCTTGGTTATAGCAGATTTGGCAAAATGGACACGAGACATCGGCCAGAAGTTTTGTTTTGTTTTTTCCTTATTGATCATCTGAGACGTGCTGAACCTCATAAGCACTGATGCGGATATAAGAAAGTGCAGACAATGCAATTTTTTGTCATTATCTCTCTTCACTCTCCTGCTGCCTTTACTTTTACCCCCAAACCCTGTTTCCCTTTGAGGTCATTTGCCTGCCATGCTGGTACTCACTGTGTAACTTCAAGCTGTTTAATTTTAGGAATATGAGAACAAAGGAATGGTTGGAGAGAGTTCTCATGGGAAATGCTGTCCTCAGGTGTGTTTGTAAGAGGCTGCATTTGTTTACATCTCTTATCAGCTGTTTCAGGATAAAATGAGGATAAGAGCAGTCCACACTAGCGTATGGCAACCAACTCTTATTTTTTTTACTGCAGGGATATAGTCTTCCGTAGCAGCACATTTTTTGGAAGATCACGAATTTTAAGAGAACCATTCTAACATGCATTTTTTTATCTGATCCCATGTGCATGTTTATGTGTGTCATCTAGTCACCCCCCCCCCCCACCCCCGTTTTATTCCAGTTTCTTTCAGATTTTAAGACCTATGTAGAAGGGGCCCAAGTCTGGAATTCAAACCATCACACTATATTGTTTCTCTGTTTTCTGTAGAGTGCCTATAAAAAGGCAAAGATTTCCCCTAAAATTAAGTCTAGTCATGTCCAACTCTGGGAGGTGGTACTCATCTCCTTTTTTAAGCCGAAGAGCTGGCGTTGTCTGTAGATGCCTCCAAGGTCATGTGGCCAGCATGACTGCGTGGAGTGCTGTTACCTTCCCACATAAGCGGTACCTATTGATCTACTCACATTTGTATGTTTTTGAATGGCTAGGTTGGCAGAAGCTGGGGCCAACAATGGGAACCCACCCCACTACCCGGTTTCAAACCACCAACCTTTCGGTCAGCAAGTTCAGCCTCTCAGCAATTTAACCCACTGTGCCACCAGGGGGGCTGCATGCCCCCACCATGTGTAAACAAAAACAGGCACCTGGAGTAGCACTTCCAATGGCAGTCCAAGAATGCTTGAGGATCTGACAAAACTAGGTTGTCTTTAAGATTCCCCTAAATTTCTTTTGGGTTTCTGCTAACACTCATTGGGATGTCCCTGGCAAGTTGACCCTAGGAACAAGCACTGGTATAACCTTCACATGTGTTTGTACATGCCCCCCCCCCCCCGCTATATAGCAATATCCGTATGTATCTATATTATTGTCCTTCTCTGGGGAGGGGGAAATCCCAAGGACACCCTTGTTGTAAAGGGAAGGAAATGGAAAGAAACTCTGAGTGCTTAGGAAACATCACCACAACATACACACAGAGAAAGAGAGAGGGGGGACAGTTAAATTAGTTTCCTTCTCTGTCTGGAAATGGACTAACTCACTGTCTCTTAGCAGAACTTCCACCTAATGATTAACAAGAATAGATAAAGCATACTAATTAATTGTATTGAAAATGAATGTAACAAGAGCTAACAACAACCACAGTTGAGAGTGAACCTTAAAGCATAATTCCTGTTATCAGATTCAACTCATTGAATGCTCTGGATTTACTTGTGCCTTGTTTCATCATTCAGTAACTGATTCAGTAGGTCTGCTCTAGGATTCCAGCTTTAGTGTCTGCCTTTGCCTCTCTGACTTCGAAACAGTATATGAAAGTTAACCAGCTCCCAAGACCTGCTAATTCATCTGAAGAGATGCTGTCTTTTCTCTGTCTGTTAGCTTATGGGAAATTCATAGGGTTTTCTTAGGCAAGGAATACTCAGTAGGTTGTTGTGAGTTTTCCGGGCTATATGTCCATGTTCCATAAGCATTCTCTCCTGACATTTCTCCTGCATCTATGGCAGGCATCTTCAAAGGTTGTGAGGTCTGTTGGAAACTAGGAAATCTGTGGAATGTTCAGGGTGGGAGAAGGAACTCTTGTATGCTTGAGGCAAATGTCAATGTTGCAATTGACATTTAATGGCCTAGCTGTTTCAAGGTCTGGCTTCTTACTGTCTGGGGGAATCCTTTGTTGGGAGGTGATTAGCTGGCCCTGATTGTTTCCTGTCTGGAGTTACTCTGTTTTTGAGTGTTGTTCTTTATTTACTGTTATTATTTTAGAAACCTCACAACCTCTCAGGATGCCTGCCATAGATAAAGGCAAAACGCCAGGAGAGAATGCTTCTGGAACATGGCTATAAAGCCCAGAAAACTCACAGTAAACCAATGATTCTGGCCATTAATGCCTTGACAATAAAATACTCAGTAGTTTTGCCAATTTCTTCTTTTGATTTTTTTAAGTTATCTTGTCAGAAGCAACCTAGAAATTGCAAACTGCTTCTCGTGTGTGAGAATTGGCTGTCTGCAGAGATGTTGCCCAGGGGATGCCCAGGTGTGTTACCATCCTGTGAGAGGCTTCTCTCATGTCCCTGCATGGGGAGCTGGAGCTGACAGATGGAACCTCAACCCCCCCCCCCCTCCCTGATTTGAACTGCCAATCTTCAGGTCAGCAGTTCAGCCAGCACAACTAAGGCTCCATTTCCTCTGAAATATAGTGTTGTTTGGCACTCTCACATCCAAGTGCTGCAAGGGATGACCTGCTTAGCTTGAAAGCTCAGTTGAGATCATATGTGTTAGACCAGTGTTTCCCAACCATTTTTGAGCTGCGGCACACTTTTAACATTAAAAAATCCAGGGCACACCACCAACCAAAATGACACAAAATGACACTCTAACACAGTAAAGAACGGCTGGGGTTGGTGGCCTGCTGGGAGCAGCTGCTGGGAGTGCCAAAGCCGGGAGGGGGCAGAGCCAGGCTGTGCCATGCCCGCCCCTACCCCCGGCTTCACCCTCCCAGCAGCTGCTCCAGCATTGAGGGGCAGTGCCAAGCCAGCGGTGCTAGAGCCAGCACAATGCTGGCTAGGCACTGTCCCCTCAAGGCTGGAGCAGCTGCTGGGAGTGTCAAAGCTGGGGGAGGGGGCAGAGCCAGGCTGCGCCATGCCCCTCCCCCTCCCCCAGCTTCAGCTCTCCTACAGGCAGTGCCATGCCCCACCCCCTCCCCCCAGCTTCAGCTCTCCTACAGAGGAGGAGCATGAGCGGTGGATGGGCTTCAGTGGGCGGGCTCCTCCTCCACGCGGCTTCAGCAAGCGAGGGCGAGAGTCATGGTGGGAGTCATGGCGGATTGGAGGCTGGCTGGGGAAATGGCCAAGGAGGCAGCGCCCCGGTCCCTTCTTCGTTTTCTTCACCACTGCCCGACCCTTCCTCTTCCCCCAAGCAGCAGGAGTTCGGCAGGAGGGGGGAGGAAGGGGGGGGGGCAGAGAGCTTTTCCTCGCGGCACAGCAGGAGGTCCGTCACGGCACACTCGTGTACCACGGCACACTGGTTGAGAAAGACTGTGTTAGACTGTATTGATGGTCTAATCCAGGCATGGGCAAACTCTGGCCCTTCGGGTGTTTTAGACTTCAATTTACACTAATGAAGTCCAAAACAACTGAAAGGCCAAAGTTTGCCCATGCCAGATCTAGAAGCGTGTCAGCCCAAATGGGGTTGAGTAACGAGGGCAGTGCTTTGAGCTTTGGCCAATCCTTTGGGATACCAGGGTTTGAATCCAGTCCTGGAGACTCATTGGCTGACATCAGGCAATTTCTACTCCCTTGGCCTCAGAAGAAGGCAATTTATGTATTAATCATATCAGGAGCGAACCAAGGGTACAGTTGTAATGTATTTTTTTAAAAAACACGAAGTTAAAAAAACTTAGTATTATATTAAATGCCCTTTGACCAGAAGTTGGCCACTTGGAGTGCCCTGGTGTTGCTTTAAGAAGGTCCTCCATTGTGCACGTGGCAGGGCTCAGGTTGCATTGTAGTAGGTGGTCTGTGGTTTGCTCTTCTCCACACTCGCATGCCGTGGACTCCACTTTGTGGCCCCATTTCTTAAGGTTGGCTCTGCATCTCGTGGTGCCAGAGCGCAGTCTGTTCAGCGCCTTCCAAGTCGCCCAGTCTTCTGTGTGCCCAGGGGGGAGTCTCTCATTTGGTATCAGCCACTCATTGAGGTTCTGGCTTTTAGCCTGCCACTTTTGGACTCTCGCTTGCTGAGGTGTTCCAGCGAGTGTTTCTGTAGATCTCTTCCTAAACAAGTGAAGTCGGATCACTACAGCAGATATGAGCAAACTTGGGCCCTCCAGGTGTTTGGACTCCAACTCCCACCATTCCTAACAGCCTCAGGCCCCTTCCTTTTCCCCCTCAGCCGCTTAAGCGGCTGAGGGGGAAAAGGAAAGGGCCTGAGGCTGTTAGGAATGGTGGGAGTTGGAGTCCAAACATCTGGAGGGCCCAAGTTTACCCATGCCTGATCTACAGAACCCCCACGTTGCTCTTTGAAACCTTTCCCCTCTTTCCACTCTCCCCCTCCACGACAACTTTGCGACCCACACAAAGCAACTCAAGGAGTTGTTGATGGAGGGCTTTTCTTCGACGGTGCGTCGCACGCGCGCTGCGTTAAGCCTCCCTCTCGCCGACTTGCGCGCGCCCGAGCTGAGCGCGCGCTCCCGCCTGCTCTCCCTTCCCCGTCCCTGGTGTCCGCGAGCCCCTTTCTCTCCAGGGGCTGGGGTTGGATTTCAAGCAGGGCGCGCTGATTGGCTCGCCCTCCGTCCCCCCCCCCTCCGCCCCTCCCCGACTTTGCCCACCCAGCCCACAGCAGGGATTGGAGAGACAGCTGAGATGCGCCTGTCTGCTTGTGTGCCCGTGTGGGCGTGTGTGTGTGTGTGTGTTGAGCATAAATACACAAGAGACTGGAAGCTGCCTCCATTCATTCTAGGAGAAGTTGAAGAGAAGGCCAACTTGGCTG
This sequence comes from Anolis apletophallus, assembly GCA_030556195.1. NCBI lineage: Eukaryota > Metazoa > Chordata > Lepidosauria > Squamata > Anolidae > Anolis > Anolis apletophallus. Next base: position 112,679,753 of record JARBWK010000001.1, read on the forward strand.
AGAGAAGCTCACCAAAGTCTTGAAGAGCACCTGAGTGAAGGCAAACTTGGCTGACTCCCCTCCAGGAGACCAGGCCCTCCTGCCTCCTGAAACCCACTTTGGACTTGAGCCTCCTCTTTCCCCGCTCTGCCCACCCGAGAGAAGCATGTCCCTGGCGGTGAAGGAGAAGAGCCAGGTGCGGCTGGTCTTCCTGGGAGCGGCCGGGGTGGGCAAGACGGCCCTGATCCAGCGCTTCCTCCAGGACACCTTTGAGCCCAAGCACCGGCGGACGGTGGAAGAGCTGCACAGCCAGGAGTACCAGGTGAGCGGTGCCACCATCAAGCTGGAGATCCTGGACACCAGTGGCAGCTACTCCTTCCCGGCCATGCGCAAGCTCTCCATCCAGAACAGCGACGCCTTCGCTTTGGTCTACGCCGTGGACGATGCCGAGTCCTTTGAGTGCGTCAAGTCCTTGCACGAGGAGATCCTGGAGCTGAAGGAGGACAAGTTCCCCCCTATCGTGGTGGTGGGCAACAAGGCAGAGGTTGGCGGGCTCCGGCAGGTGCTGCCCGAGGACGCCCTGTCGCTGGTGGAGCTGGACTGGAACAGCCGCTTCTTGGAGACATCCGCCAAGGAGAACGAGAACGTGCTGGAGGTCTTCAGGGAGCTGCTCCAACAAGCCAACCTGCCCAGCCGGCTGAGCCCGGCCTTGCGCAGGAGACGGGAGACCTTGCCCAAAGAGCCTCCCCTTCGGCCCCCCATGAACAAAGCCAACAGTTGTACTGTCTGTTGAACTGGGGAAGAGTGACAGCTGCTGTATATACATGATTACAGATGTGTCTAGCCCCGGCAGCCAGCATACAGAGAAGATCGCAACAGCCCTCACCACAGTCAGCATTATGGTACTACTCAGTCTCATCTTTTGTTTTTGTGTTTTGGGGAGGGGGCTTTGAAGTTATTTGTGAACTTGTCATGGCTTGCCATCATGATCCTTGTGATTCCAGGGTAAAAGCCACAGGTATTGTGTCCATTTCATGCATTCGTTTTTGAACTGTCTCCCAAGAATCAAGTAACTCCGATTCCTGTCCATCCTGTTAGAGCTAGGACCTGCCTTGTTCCTGATCCCAACCAAGACTGGAAGCGATTCCCTTTGGTCATGGACTTCAGTGAGAACCACTTGGAGATGAGTGACCAAGGAGCAAAGCAGGGATGAGCAACCAAATAGACTGAGGTTTGAAGTGAGGTGGCTGTTGGTGGCGTGGTGCAGAAAGTCAGAATGCAATATTTGGGTGACACAACAACTGTTTGCATTTCATAAGAGACTAAACAAGACTCTGTATACTTGAAGATCAGAAGGAATTTCTGTGTCTCTGTCTACTGAACAACAGGTGTGTGTTGTGAACACAAGGTATATATGTGTATGTGTGTGTCTCCGGGCACAACCCTTTCTATTTTACTTTCCTCATTGACCCCTTGCATGCTCATGCTATTTACTGCTCAAATTTAGTTTTACTTTGAGCTGACAGTTATGTCTGAGGAATTTCTGCATATATGTTATGGAAGGAAGTATCCCGTGGGTCAGTCTGTTTTTGGTTTGGGTTGTTATTTTTTAAAGAATTTCAAAGATAGCATCTAATAAAGCAAAATGAAAATATTTTGTGAGGAGTGTGCTTTTTAAAAACATATTCTTTTCTACAGGGAGGTGGAGTACAAAATATATACACATACACACTTTCAAACTTGGTTGGCTGAACATTTTACAGTTTCTAGATTTCACATGATGGTTTATGCTTTTGGGATCCTGTCTGTGTAAGACAACCACCCTGCTGAGTTTGGCATAGTTTTGTATGCTCTCCTGGTTTCTGTGACAGATGCAGGAGTCCAGGGATGGGGTTGTCACATTTTTCTCTCGGGAGTGACAGCTGAAACCTCTCCGGAGCCAGCCGTGGAGTTTCGGCGAGGCGGGGCAGCAGGTAACTCCTCAGCTGGGCTTATATTCTGTGGAGTAAACTATGAGTGAACAATCATGTTGGGGAGAAATACGACTGCACTTCACATCCTCAAACCATTACCTGAGAAATAAGTCCTATCTGTGTCAGTGGACTGCAATTGTAAGTAATGCTGTTCAGGATTCCAGCTCAAAGAGGTGTGATAGAGATTATTCACAACCACTTTGCCACTCTAGTTTTACCAAGTTCAGAAGCAGATAGATACAATTTGTTTTTTCACTGTGATAAATGATAGAGATAGTGATATGACTACATTTTTCTCCCTCTTTAATGAAATCTTACTTTGGAAATCACTTAGAAACTCAGAATCTTAGAGTTGGAAGAGACCCGAAGGGCCATCCAGTCCAACCCCATTTTGCTATCCATAAACGAAGCACTCCTGGTGGATACTCTTTGTTTAGAAAACTCAAGGAGACGCCACCAGACTCCAAGGCATTGTGTTCTCCTCTCAAACAGCTCATGCCATCAGGAAGTGCTTCCTAATGTTTTTCCTGATGTGACTTATTCAATTCACTCTTCATTTTTTGTTTTCTTTTAGTCTCACTTTTATGAGTTCCCTTTATGCTAAAAGGGCCCTCCAAATGATCTCAAAAACAAAACTATCAACACACATCATTTCAAAAACATTCAAGGAAGTGGGCCAAAAATACTTGAAGCTCAACTAACCTCTAAAGATCAAACCGTCTAAAAATAGACGTGAAATCAAGTAATTTGATCTTTTTCCACAATTTTTTTTCATGTCAGGAGTGACTTGAGAAACTGCAAATCGCTTCTGGTGTGAGAGAATTGGCCACATGCAAGGACGTTACTCAGGGGACGGCCGGATGTTTACCATCTTGTGGGAAGCTGGAGCTGACAGAATGGAATCACCATGCTCCCTGGATTCGAACAGTGACCTTTTGGTCAGCGGCCCTGCTGGCACAAGGACTGCTGGAGCACTAACACAGAAAAGGACTTGTTCTGTATTTTCTTCAAATTGACTTCTCTTAGTGAATCATTTAGCAGATACTTGGACAGATTCATACAGAAAGAGGCAGTCCTTCAGAGAACTAGGGCCCTATAAAAGAGTCAGGTCCAGAAAGAAATTGGGAACCATTGTGGTGGATAGATATAAAGCTGGTGTTAATGTGTCACCTAGAAAAAGAAAGTGACATGACTGCCTCATTTTTGGCTTCTGAACACCATTAAAGGGAAGCTTCAGCTGGAACCCATGCAAGATGTTAGTTGTAGTTTGAAACTGAATCTTTCTATAACCAGCAACGGAAAAGCACAGAAACTGGGGAAATTAGAATATTACTCTGTTACCACCTCCTAGGTTGTTTCACATTTTCTTCAGAGTCTCTGGAATGAACACCAGCTAAGGAAAGAATCATGGATCAGAAGGAAGACTTTCTATCTGATGTTATAAGACTACTTTCTTTGTATTTAGTCATGGAAAGAACTGTAAAGTGACGCATATAGTACCATCATTCAGCACAATTTTTTGAGACATTGTTAATGCAAAATTACTACATGAATACAATTAACCCACCGTCTGCTTTCACTTCATCTGTATGGCCACAAAATAAATGGCATTTAGTTTAACCCAAGGTCCCTGGGGTTCTCTGTTATCCTCCAGTACATTTAAACCAACTAAATCGGTTTGGGAGTTGGATTATGACTCTGAAAACCAGAGTTCAAATGCTTGCTCAAGCATAGTACACTGAGTGACCTTGGGCAAATCACACCCTCTCAGCCTCAGAGGAAGGCGAAAGCAAACCTGCTATGAACACATCTTGCCAAAGAAAAATCCATGAGGCCTTAAAGTTGCCATAAATCAGAAATGACTTTGGGACACACAACAATAAAAACAACTTTGACCTGTACCATATGTGCCACTATCATAATGGTTGGGAGCAGATGAAGTAACAGAATAAGAAGAAAACTCCTCCTGCTCTTAGAACAACTTTGGATGCAAGATTCCTAAAATATACAATTCAGTTTAAAAGTGTGGGCAAATAACACAGATACCCCTTCCTATTGCACCTGATGCTTTGCAGAACATCCGGAGACACCACTGCTCTGGGATGCTTCCAAACAGGAAATGTAAACAGAGAAAGGAAAAAGAGGAAGGGGAAAAAAAAGAAGTAGATGGAGGTGAGGGTAACCAATGAAAAAACAAGTTCAGCTCAGTTATAGTGTTCCCTCACTACTTCACAGTTCACTTATTGCAGACTCGCTGTTTCACAGATTTCAAAAAATATTAATTTAAAATATATATCATGGTATTTTCACTGTTTTGTGGGGTTTTGCCACTTCTGCTCTCTGAGATGCTTTCCCTCCTCAGTCCTCCCACCCTCCCTCCAACCTTGAAGGGCCTTTCCTTCCTTCCTTTCCTTCCTTTTATTTTAAGTTTATAAAGACTCAAAATAGTGTTTAACTACCACAATAATGTATAAATATTAAAATAAATAGAGCATCCCTACATCACGGTTTTTCACGTATTGCGGGAGGTCCTGGAACCTAACCCCAGCAATAAGTGAGGGAACACTGTAATCATGTTTCACTGTAGATGCTCAGCAAAGTCATCACTGGTTAGTACTTGATTGGGAGACCTTGATTGGGAGACCACTAACCAATACCAAGTGCTGTAGGCTATATTTCAGAGGCAGGGATTGACAAAATCAGCTCTGACTATTTCCTTGCCTAAGAAAATGCTATGAAATTCATAGGGTTCCCATAAGTCAATAGGTGAATTGAAGGCAAAAAACCAAAAACAGAGGAGAATAATATGATAAAGCTACAAAGTTATGTAAAGCTACAAAGGTATGTAAATCAGTAGGAGTTGAATATGAAAGATCAAGAGATAGACAACATTTCCTTAGATATTAAGAGTACTGCATATTACAGAAATCAGAATCTAGAACATTATACACGGTATATCCCTTACACAGGTTACTTCATTGTTCTTTCAGAACAATCATTTTCTGTTAATTCGTTTATTATAATATTTACATCTTGACCTTTATCATGGGGTTTCAGGGCAACCTACTGGTAGGCAGTGTTTCTCAACCTTCCTAATGCCGCAACCACTTAATACAGTTCCTCATGTTGTGGTGCCCCCCAACCATAAAACTATTTTCATTGCTACTTCATAATTGTAATTTTGCTACTGTTATGAATCATAATGTAAATATCTGATATCCAGGATGTACATTCATTCACTGGACCAAATCTGGCACAAATACCCGATACACCCAAATTTGAATACTGGTGGGGTTGTGGGGGGATTTATTTTGTCATTTGGGAGTTGTAGTTCCTGGGATTTATAGCTCACCTACAATCAAAGAGCATTCTGAACTCCACCAATGATTGAATTGAACCAAACTTGGTACACAGAACTCCCATGACCAACAGAAAATACTGGAAGGGTTTGGTAGGCATTGACCTTGAGTTTTGGAGTTCTAGTACACCTACATCCAGAGAGCACTATGGACTCAGACAATGATGGATCTGCACCAAACTTGGCACAAATACTCAATATGCCCAATATGAACACTGGTGGAGTTTGGGGAAAATAAACCTTGACATTTGGCAGATGTTGTTGCTGAGATTTATAGTTCACCTATAATCAAAGATCATTCTGAACCCCACCAACAATAGATTTGGGCTAAACTCCCCACACAGAACCCCTATGCTTTGAAGGGACTTTCTCGCACGAGCCTCCCTCCAGCTTCACCTGCTCTCCCGTCCCTGCTTGGAGTCCCAGAAACAGCCCTGCCCTTAGCTGAGAGGAACCTATGATAGAGATGTAGCGGAGAAGAGCTTTTGGTGGGAGGATTTGCCTTCTGTTTCCAAAAAGGAAGAGGACAGGCAGAGAGATCTTCAGCCTTCTCTGCCAAAGGGGTTCCTAAGACCATCAGAAATACTGTATGTGTTTCTTGATGGTCTTTGGTGACCCTTCCGAAACCCCCTTGCGACCTTCCCAGGGGTCCCAACTCCCAGGTTGAGAAATGCTGAGTAAAGGTCAGGATATAAATATTTTGAAAGATAACTAATACAATTAAATATTACATTAGAAAGAAGCCTGTTGGACCTCCAAAAGAAGGGTGTGCAGCAATTGGGGTGCCAAAGCTGATAATCCCATACTGCATTTACTTCCACGGGTGGAAAACAGAGAAGGGCTTCCTCTGCAGACTTCTGCCCTCAGGCAGGTGCATATATACCTAAAGTCACCACAACCCATATGAGTTTGGAAGCTAAGCAGGACCAGCTCTATTCAGTACTTAGATAAGAGACTACCATCAAACAAACATTAGGTGCTGTATGATGTATTGCAGAGCAATTGCAGAAACAATTTCAAAATATTCCTGTCTTAGAAAACACAACGAAATTCATGGAGTTATCATAGGTTGACAGGCAACTTGAATGCACTTGCACATACACACATATATGTGATAAGCCAGCCATGATAATGCATATCATTTCACACCACGTATGAGAGAAGTGTATTCCTGCATATATTGGCAAACCATAATTCCCAGCATTCCTTGCTAATGTCCATGCAGGAGAGGATGTATGGGAGTTGCAATGTTGTATCAGAAGGCACACAATGTTTCCATCCCCAAGTCATTGTCTGTGCTGCAGCGTTCTGCTCTTCACCCTACTACAGGGCCCCCTAAGTGTCCCACTGGGGTTTGGTTTCAGGATGCCCAGGGACACCAAAATATATAGAGCAGGGGTGCTCACACTTTTTCAGCATGCGAGCTACTCTTAAAGCAACCAAGTCCAAAAGATCTACTGGCCCCAGCCGCCATGCACGCTCCTGCTGTTGTTTTCCGCCCGCGCAGCGCTTCTTCCGCCTGCGGGGCATTGCAGGAAGGAGAAAGCATGAGGCAGGGCATCCAGAGGGAGTGCTCCGCCCTGCCTGTCTCGCCGGCAACGGAGGCTGCACAGCTGCTGCTGGATGAGAGAGAGGCAGGGTGCTTCCTCCAGAGGCCCCGCCTCGTGCTTCCTTTTTCCTTCTTCCTGCAATGCCCCGCAGGCGAAAGAAGCACTGTGAGAGCGGAAGCCAGCAGCAGGAGCGCGCGTGCACGCAGGCAGGAGCGCCCCATCCGGCTAGTGAGGCCCGAAGATCACCTGGATGAGGGCCGAAGATCTACTAGTAGCTCCCGAGCTACCTAATGAGCACCCCTGATATAGAGACTCAAATCCCATTATATACAATGACATAGCAAAATGTATGCTTCAACATCAGCGTAGTGCTTGGCACCCAAGAAAAGCAAGGTTTGCTTTTTGGAATTTGGGTGCAGAACCTGTGGATACGGAAGGTTGATTGTATAATATTCTATCCTGTTTGGATTTGACAGCACCAACACTATTGGAAATCTCCTCCCGGAGGCATCTTCATCCTTTTAATCACTATCAATAATATATCGAAATTTAAAATACAAATCCTTGGAAATGAATACATTTGTTAAAAACCATGAATGACTTGCCTTTCTCTTCAGATCATATAATGCTACAGTTACTATCTGTTTCTGTTCCCTGAGATACAAAGTTAACAACATCTATTACATGTTATTTCTCCAGTAATTTATATCTGGAAGATCTAGCTCTGTTATGATGCATTTGCAGTAATCTTGGTCTTTCTGAAGAGAATTTTGAGTGAACTACTGTCAAAAATAATGTATAAACTATCCATATTACCGTAGTTGTGTTGTCAAAGGCTTTCATGGCTGGAATCACTGGGTTGCTGTGAGTTTTCTGGGCTGTGTGGCCATGTTCCAGAAGCATTCTCTCCTGAGGTTTCTCCCACATCTATGGTAGGCATCCTCAGAGGTTGTGAGGCAGTTGGGATTTATATATCTGTGGAATGCTCAGTTATTATATGAGTCTGGAAAACTCACAGCAACTCATTATATTAATTTCTTGTTTTTTTTCAAGAAGATCCACTTAAATCTTTGGAACATATCTAAGATAGCTAGAGAATAAGAGTGTGAATCTGAAATTCAGCAGTTTGACAAGATCTTATGATCTTGAGACATCCAGAGTCTTTATGTATAAAGAGTAAAACCAAAACCAAACCTGAATGAATGGATACATGGGTGCGCGCGTGCGCGCGCACACACACACACACACACACACGAGGAAACTGAAGCCCATATATGAAATTGTTAATCATCCAACTCTGTAATGCAAGCCAACTACACCCTCTGCTGGTCTTCACTGAAATAGTCAATCATCTCAACATCATTAGGGGCTGATTAAAATGTATCTGGATTATTTCATATCCTGCTAAACTCAAATCTGTGAACTATGTCACTCTAGATGACCAGTAACCTTACTCCATAGTTACTATTCATAATATTTGCTGTGCATCACAGCCAACGCAGCCTGTAAATGATAGCTCTCTGACTGCTAAGACACAACTTGTACTGCAGACGTCTCATTTTGCATTGGATACCCAAAGACAGAAACACACTCACTTCATGTCAAGTCAGTGCTAGTTGCTCACATTTAAAATTCAGGACATGATGCTTCAAAAGCAGTGACTGTGAAAGAACCAGAGTCCTGTTTCCTGCTGTGAACTTTATACGCCCAAGCTGTAGGACCTGAAAATCCGTACCTGGAGGCAAAATGTACGGTGCAAATCAACCAGCTAGTATGTCTGGAACATGTCAGGTGCAATGTCAGGCCTGGCTTGTTCCACATGACACCATTACCCTCAGTGCTGCTACTGGGCGGCTGAAAATCAAATGCTTTGAGAGATGGAAGGGGAGAGGAAGCAAAGTTGCTGTCAAAAGCAAGCCCATGGCACTGGGGAGAGAAACAGCATCCCTGAAAAGCATAGGTCATGGTATTCACAAACTGCACACATACACAGAAGGAGAATGCAATATCCAAAATTTATGCTGGGAGGTGTTGAGGTCTGTCTTTTTTATGCTTCGCAGTACAGGCTGAACATTCAAACACTCCAATACCCCAAATTGTCCCAATAGGTAGCTGAGACAATGTATTTATTTTCTGATTGTTCAACATACATAAACCTCGTTTCATTCACTAAAATAATTTAAAATATTGGCAACATCACCTTTAGGCTACATGTATAAGGTGTATATGAAGCATACATGAAAACCTGGGTCCTGCCTCTTCGAGATCTTATTATGTAGCCTACACACACACAAATACAGATATTTCAACATACAAAAAACCCCTGGTCTCAAACATTTCCTGATCTTGGGATGGAGGTGGGAAGAAACAAGGGTATGCTTTTTCTCCCTTCTGGGTTCAGACAAATTGCATCTCCATCATTTGAATTGTCTGCCTACTCCCTTCCTCTTTAGTAAGCAGCCCTTTCAGGATTTGGTCCCATCTCCAAAAACTCATTATGAATGTAGGAGCCCCCAGTGGCACAGTGGTGTAAACCCTTGTGCTGGAAGGACTGAAGAACCACAGGTCACAGGTTTGAATCCAGGGAGAGAGCGGATGGGCTCCCTCTAGCAGCTCCAGCTCCCATGCGGGGACATGAGAGAAACCTCCCACAAGGATGGTAAAACATCAAAACATTCGGGCGCCCCTCACACCAAAAGCGACTTGCAGTTTCTCAAGTTGCTCCTGACACGCACGCGCGCGCACACCCCCCCCCATTATGTATGTATATGCAATTACTGTACAGGTATTCCAAAATCCAAATACATACATACACACATACATACACATATCTAACACCTCCCCCAATACTTCTGGTCACAAACATTTTTTTATAAGAGATACCCATCATGTATATTGGGCTATATGTGTGCCTCGTTTCAGACATCTATTGTGAGTATAAAAAGGAGGAAAGGAAAGAGAAAAATATGTAATAGTACCTTTAAGATGAAATACGTTGCTACCCTTTAAAAAAAATGCTGGCAGAAGTTAACATGGGTAGATGAGGAATGACTGCCATTTTGAGAACATTGTCTATGTTACTTCCAAGAATCAAGCCACTTTGATCAGTTTCCCAGCTGGAGTATGGGGGGCAAACTAGACAAGAAAGGTAGTTAGAGCTTCCATCACAGGATGTCCTTAGAATCATAGTATCATAGTTGGAAGAGACCATGGAGCCTGTCCAGTCCAATCCCTGGAGGGATAATAGGAGGAAGGTGGATGTAGGTTTAAATTCTTCCTTTCTCAATCCTGATTAAAATCTTTTCCTTATTGCTTTAAAATCTATTTTTTAAAGGTGGCAAACTTGATAATAGTTCTCCAATATTTTTAGTTCAGAATATGCTTTCAATTCAGAGGGAGGTCTCTACAGATATTCCTTTCTCTGATCTTTTAAATATTCAGGGTTCCTGGGTTTGTGTGTGTAAATATCCCCAGATAGAAATAAAAAGATAGAAATGCTTTTGAATTTATGAGAGAATAAGATTTAGGCTTCAACCAGCCATGGTTTAGCTTAGCAAACAGCTATCAGGGCTGTTCCAGGGACATGGAAACAGAACTCATTAGAAATGGGCAGGAGTATGGGGGTGATAGAAACACGGAACAGAGAAAGAATACAAAGCCCCCCTGAAAAAAGAGCCATCAGTAGAGTGCTATTACCTTTCCCCCTCCCTGGCTTTTGGCCATATGTAAATTCCATCTTAGCTTCCAGTGGTGCAGTGGGTTAATGCGCTGAGCTGCAGAACTTGCTTAACCGAAAAGTCACAAGTTCAAATCCAGGGAGCGACGTGAGCTCCCGCTGTTAGCCCCAGCTAACGGATTGAAAACATGTAAATGTGAGCAGATCAATAAGTACTGCTCCAACAGGAAGGTAATGGTGTTCCATGCAGTCATGCCGTCCACATGACCTTGGAAATGTCTATGGACAACACCGGCTCTTTGGCTTAGAAATGGAGATGAGCACCAACCCCCAGTCGGACATGACTGGACTTAATGTCAGGGGAAAATCTTTACCTTTACTAAATTCTATCTTACCCAGAACGATTATCTTTTCTTGCTAGTCATGTCTTCTTATATGTCCGAAGTACAACATTCTTGGCTTCCATATAGTTTTTATAAGGTTTAGGTCCAAGCTATATCTTCCCACATGATCCTAACTAGATCCTGAAATCCTCAGGAGGTCCTTCTTTCAGTTCCACCACTTCCTTGTGTACAGCAGATGGATAGACATGATTGGGCTTTCTCAGTGTCTGCTCCTACACTCTGAAAATGTTTACCTAGGGAGGAGAGAATGGGTCACTCCATGCTGTCTTTCATCAGAAAGTAAAGGTGATGGCAACCCTCCACCTCCTTACTCCCTTTCTCTACTCCTGCTCCTTCTAAAAGGCTTTTAGAATGGAAAACATTCAAAGAAAAGGCTTTTAGGAGGGTGATCTTTTCTTTTAAACTGCATTATTTTTCTAATAACTTTCAATATTTTGTGTGTATAAATTCTAATATTGTCAACAATTGAAATCCGTTTTAATCTTGAATGTGCATTTTAATCTACAATCATTTTATTTTGCAAGTCATCTTAAATACCAATCTTGGGAAAAGTGAAAGGTATAAATGCATAAATTATAACATCCTTATGGATTTGTAAAAGAATGTTTTTTAAAGCTGTTTTTTTAAAAAGGTTGCCCATACCAACAATGATGGTTGGAGGGATGAAATGTCTAAATTAATGACATAATATTTAATTGCGGTGTCCAGTCATCCTGATGACTCACACAAAGCCTTGTCAGAAACTCTGATAAACTGGGCCAAAGTATGTGTAATTTCTACTGTGAAATTTCATTAAATGATAGGACATTAAGCCCCCCAAATATATATAACAATTTGAATATTTGGGACAGAGGGGCTTGACAAATTACTAGATAGGATAAAATTTTGCATTTTTGTTCTAAGAATCAAGGCACATGTATAACACATGTATTTTGATCATCATAGTGTTGTCCTTCTGATGGATGTGCAACACTGGGTCCTTTTCCTATTTCCCCCGATATGATCTGGGTTATCTCTGGGAATGCTTCCTCTTCCATGCCTTCAAGCCAGAACCAATTTCACAACACCCATTGAGATGACCATCACTGTAAGCACCCTTTGTTTATCTAGACTAACATCACTGTAGCAACTGGAGCTGGAATATTAAGTCCATTTGCTCCACCACATTCCTTTCTGATCATGCCCCTCCCATGGATGGATTAATAAACGGACACACTCTTCAAACAGTCCAATGAGAGTTTATTAAAGTTTCCCATCACAGTGAAATCCAACCAGCAATGATGTTGGATAGTGCCCTGGACCACTCCGGGATTAGATCCCAGCCGGACATTTTCTGAGCCAATCAGAAGCCGGTGGAATTGGTGTCAAAATGCAATAAATATGCCTATGTATTCACAAATGTGGTATGTCAGTTTTTTTGGAGTGCTGTCTCTACTGACATCCTCTCTGGTTATTGAGAAGAAAGCCTCTGATTTTGTCTTCAGCCCATTTGTGTCTGCTCTGATTCTTTGGAAGCGTGGCACTTTGGGCCCTAAACCCGCGATTTTAGCAGAGATGAAATAACATAACAGAATTGTAAGACTGTATAAATGTAACTATGTTGCCCTGGCATTGAAAGCCTTGCAGGGCTTTATGATTGACACATGTGCTCTAAATTCTGCCTAATCTCGAAAGCTGAGAAAGACTAGGCCTGGTTAACTCTTTAATGGGATGCCACCAAGGAATACCAACCGCAGGAGGCAATGTTCAGAGGAAGGCAATCACAAACCTCTTCTGAGCAAACCATGCCAAGGAAACCTGATGATTGCATCAAAAATTGGATTAGACATGACGGCACATAATGACTGGACACTTGGCAAGTAGACTGGAAAATTTTGTTAGTAGTTTAATCAGTTCAGATAGCAAACCTATGTACATTTTCCTTAGACTGCAATCATGCAGATGAAATGTCTTTAAATATTTATATCTTCGCTCATTTTAAATATGCAGCATATCACACATGCGCAGCCCATTACCTGCATCCATTATCTCCAGTTTAGGGAATCACTGCTTACTTCCTACAGAAATAAACGAAAGCAGAATGAGGCTGTTATCTCTGGCAGATGATGACGAGGAAGTGGGAACATGGTGTGGGAGGCCAAATTTGTGGGTGCCATCTGATCTGTCCTTTGTCCCTACTGCCCTCAGGTGTGGTGGCGGATGTTGTCTTGCCAGCTGTTAACTCAGAGCCAGCTGCCGGTCTCCTTGTTTGCTGTACATAGGACTACTAGGGGAGCATTTTTTCCCTTTGTCTCATGCACCAAAATGACTTGGACAGGTCCCAAGCATTCATTAATAGAAAACAGGTTACATCTCTTAGCTTATTACATTTTACATATTCTAATGTAATCTTACGGTCCTGTATGCTACAAGCAATTTATTTTCAATCCATCCACTAGTATGAGTAAAATACAAAGGAATATGAACTGAAAATGCATCCATTACATTGTTTCTGGAGTCCTGCCTATGACATTGAGTGGCTGAGCAGGTCTAAGAGCACAGGATGTTCAAGGCAATTGTAGTTTCTCTGGGAACTAAGCTGTCAGAAGGTGTCTAGGGGAAAGTATATTTTTGGCTAGGATGTCACTTATATTTTCATGAGGCACTCAGGCTCTCTGGCTGAGAATTCTGAATATTATATTATGTACATAATTGTATATATTGAGATGTCCATTTTTGGGGAATGGTGTTGATATTAGTTATATAAAACCCGTTCAGGTTCCTCATGAGCCAAACATGCAGCCCAAGGCACCATTAACTGAAGCAACTGTATCTGAGGAGCTCTAAAGCTCTCTCTCTCTCTCTTTTAAAAGTCAATAGGTACAATGTGCAATGCATTTGAAAGCCATTGAAATGGTGAAAATTGGGCACACAGACAAAGCCAGCCTCATGACTGGAATATTTGAAAACCAAACAGATTGGCACTAAGAGCTTAAACTCAGGTCATTCAATTTATCTCATAGGTAGACCGTTCGATACACAGGTAGTCTAAGGGGGCTTTATGCTGTTATAATTGAAGCACTTCTACAAAAACTAAAAAGGAGCACAAGCTTCAGATGCAATTGCCACATTGCAACATGCTAACAATGCAATTCTGTCTGGTTCAAGTATTAGCTAAATTATAAAACATGCAGCAAGAAATGACAGAATACGCTAACCATTAGCTAAAATAAAATAAAAATAAAATCAAGATCTTGTTTCACTATTTAGAGGCAACTTTAGAGGCATCCTTCTTAGCTTTAAGTTTTAACGTATGCCACTGATAACACATGCCACTGAATTTACTGTTGCATTAAGAAGTGTCTTATCTAGTGTTTTCTTTGACATATTTGACCACTAGTTTTAACAAAAGGATAACTTTTGTGTTTTGAGGCATTTATTTTCTTCCTATATGTTTCTTTTACCTTTAATCCTACTAGGCCAACTGCACAGTAGCCATGTATAAGGCTTATTTGGTAGTGTATAAACAGTGGTCTTTAGCTCTTGCTGGTGATGTCAGAATGGCAGAGTCTTCTGGTTCTATGCTTGATTATTAGACTCTCCAGCTAAGCAAAGACCACAGGGTGCCACTTACTTGTTGATAAAAAAAACAGGCCACACCACGGTCCTCAGTAACAGTCCCTCCTTAGCAGCTATTTAAATGAACTCTTGGGCCCAATTTGAATACGATGCTCAAAATATCTGAAATACTGCACCAGCATTACATGCAAATTAACATTTGAATTTACAGATTTGGAATTAAGACTGCATAAACTACACTTCTTATTCCAACAGTACCTCTCCTGGATCACTGGTGTGCATATTGCAGAATTTGAAAAAAAAATTTGGACTAAAAGTCTCAGAATCCCCAGCCAGCATAACGAACAAGCTGTCATTATTTCCAAAGCATTATTTGTACAGTTAGAAAAATACTTTTACAAAAACACACATATGTCCTCATACAAGTTCCCACATTCAGCTTCCTCCCATTACAGGAGCTCATCCCTCTCCTTTCTTAAATCTTGGTGGGTATTAGATTCTAAAGTTATGTTATAGGTAAGACATTTCGGATTTTGGACCATTTTAGACTTGTGTCTATTCTTCAGATTATAACATTTGCTGCTTCAAAATGTGGTAAACCAGTCCTGCTGCTCTCTATTAAATTCATTGATTCTGGTCCAAAGGAAAGGAAGAACTTTCCTCAACATCAATGGTAATCTTAATACTGTGGTTAACTTGTGTATGGGCTAACATGAGAATACCTGAAAAACTATACTATGAACATGTGTTAAAACAGGATTGTTCAAAAGAAGTGGTCCAAGCTGTTGATGCACAGTCAGTTCCATAAATGCAAATACAGTAACAATTTGGCAAAAATATGGTACCAGTTTTTGGCCTATTAATATGGTGGATGGGGGACTATCAATCCAGCGCATATATAACTTGGGAAACACTGAATTGGCATAAATATGTCATAAATTCAAAAATAAATTTAAATAAAAATATCTGTAGCCAGTCTGAGTTATTTGAATAAATGGAAAAAGATGTTGCTTGGTAGTTGAGACATTTTTAAAATTACGGAAGGTTTTGTGATGGCTGAACAGAGCAACAATCATCTATTAAGAACTGGGATACATGGGAATTGGGATGCCCACTCTGAAGCAAGAGAGCCAATATGTTCAAATGGTCAAAATGCTAGAGTAGGATTCTTGGAGACCAGAATTCCCTACTCAGACATGAAAACCCATAGGGTGGTATTGCGTAAGTCAGTCTCTCTCCACCTTTAAGAAAGGCAGTAGCAAACCTCCTCTGAACAAATACCAATGAAACTCTTTAAAAGATTTGATTTAGGGTTGCCATAAACCAGAAATGACCTGAAAAAGCACACCAAAAACTCCTATGTAAACTGATCTCTGGTTCAAACACCTGCAGTTTCCTATTCCAGCCACATTAACCAATGTGGTGCTTCATGTGCCAAAACTCTTCTCGTATTCTGAACTTTGGCATTTGAAACCATTACACTAGAGGTACATCATACTGATTAAACTGGAACTTGAGGACTACTCTTTATACAGTGATTCTTAACCTGTGGGTCCCCAGATGTTTTGGCCTTCAACTCCCAGAAATCCTAACAGCTGGTAACCTGGTTGAGATTTCTGGGAGTTGTAGGCCAAAACACCTGGGGATCCACAGGTTGAGAACCACTGCTCTAATACGAAGAGTACTGTAAAGAAAAGAGGATCCAAAGAGATATTACTTTACCTGAAAGAGTGCTCTTCAATGTGAATGTTCTTTTGTAGCCATTTCCTGCTTATTCTACACATGGAAACTTTTGTGAAATAATACCGGACCAATAGAAATGGTGGCTTAAAACATGTAAATAATGGAGTTTGTTTGCTGGATGTGTACTCTGTATTCTGTCTCTACATTTCATTTCATTAGAGATAAATATTTTTGTGTGGGATTGTAATGTGAGAAAAGAGGGTGAAATAATTTAGACAAAAATACAGACCTCACAACCTCTGAGGATGCTTGCCACAGATGCAGGCAAAACGTCAGGAGAGAATTCTTCTGGAACATGGCCACATAGCCCGAAAAACCTACGAGAACCCAGTGATTCCAGCCACGAAAGCCTTCGACAATAAAATACAGATAACTTTTCATATGAAATCCATTTCTATCTTCATATTTAAGGCATGAAAGAGGATAGTTCTCAAACATAATAATAAGCAGGAAGTTCACAATCTACAACTGGAATATATCATCACGTAAAGTAAAACATACACACAGAAAAAGTGAAATTTTAATCACTTGAGATATTTGCTACATGTTGCACATTTAACATGTAGTGAATGTGGTAAACCTAAGAAATGCCCCAGACAAAGGCTGTGATAAAAACTACGAGATTATCTGTTTAACAGTCATCTTTGTACACAAGAAAAATACACATGCCTTCTTTAACAGCCAAGAAAAACTGCAGTTTATTAAGTTTCAAAGAATCTTCGTACTCTTGAAAGCAACTTCTGGTGCATGTTTTGAACAATCACATTCTATGAGGAGAAATAACATTAAAAGCCACAAACTTTTTTATCTTTTCATCTCAGAGTTACAGACATCTTGAATTCAAAATGAAAGGCCAACAAAAAGGTTTTTTTTTTTAAAAAAAATCAACAGTTTTGTTTTTTAAAAATGTCCATCCCCAATTTTAACGGATCGGGAGTTATTTTTCTACAACTCATTACTAAACTTCAGCATGGAAAATTGTTTTGACTATTTCAATCCGCACATAGGCACATATGTATTTTATATATAAATATAATGCGTGTGTATTAAGAGAAAGATATATATACACAATACATATGTAGAGTGCGTGTAATGAGAATGAGATGCAATCACTCTGAGAAAAGGGTATTCAGCTAAATACACTACGAAAACTTGAGAAACACAAGTCTGGAACCCAATCTGTGCATAGTTCATGATCCTCTAGAAAACCAGCTTTTGTTGATTTGCAATCTTGCAGGACCCTTTTTAATTGGAAAAAACCATTAAAAGGCTAATCTTTAACAAAACAAAACAAAATGTAATGCACAAGTTTCCTGATCCAAGCAGTCAGGGAGCACAATGTTCATATAATTTTTAAAAACATACTCAAAGGGTATGTTATTCCATTGTCTTTCTTCCTTTCAAAACAATCAAAAACATTGATCATTTTTAAACATAAAGCAATTTTTTAATATATAAAGCACTCTTCAAACATCTATTTCTTTTTGAGTCCATTATTTGGTAAATATGTAACTGCTACACATTAGATTAGGTATTTTTCTTCTTCTCTTACTGTCTTTTTTATTTTTTTTCATTTTGTTTTTTAATAATATCTTCAGTGCTAGGAGTTGGGTTTAAAAAATACATGAAATGGTGTGGAGTTGCTCCTCGGGAAACCCGGCTTTCCTGAGACATCTTCCACCATGTGCAAGATAGTGATCACAATATTTTCCGCCATTCTGGCGAAGAGGAGGAAAACAACAACAACAACAACAAAAGAGTACACAGCAATGGCCAAAGAAAAGGATAAACAACAACAACAACAGTAACAACAACAAACACTGTTCAATCCCAGAGCTCTGAAGTAGCATATCTTCATTCTGAAAATAGGTTTCTTTATGATGGAAGTCTATTTTTTTTCTTTTTTTTCAATTCCTTTTTTATTTTAAAGTTTGAAGGAGGAAAAAAAAAGTCTGTAAACAGGTGGGAGCTGAAACCATAGGCTCCTCCAAAAGCAGTCAAAACCTATGTCCAAGTGCTTGTTTGCGTTCCGGCTTGCAGGGAACCATCCACTCTTTACAAGTATTTATGGCCACAGTTCAACAAGTTTTTTTTCCTTTTTTTAAAACTTTATATTCCGGATGGAAAAAAATGGTGCAATACTCCGGTAATTAATTCCTTGCATTAGTCCACAATAAAAGCTGCTAAAGGTAGATATACATATTATTCTCCAGAGATACACACTGTAAGTATTTTTTTTAATGCGGTAAGAGTCCTTGAGTAAACATTTACACATGAATTGTCACCAGCCCCTCCTATCAGGTTTTTTTTTACATTTTTTTTTCTTAAAAACAAGGATTAGCTACAAGAAGGGCTGCGGACACTCAGTGCAAAGTTAGAAGCTAGTAACAATTAAACGTCTGACCAAATGAGCAAATCAAAAGCATATACTGGGAAACAAACAATCAAACAAAAGATAAAAGTCACACAATTTGTTAAGTTGTACGACTGACGTTCACACACGCATCCGCACTCTCACAATCACACTGTCTTTCCCCCAATGCATACGTATAAGAAAAAAGTAACAAAAAAAATCCTAGAGCCTGTTTGTTTTCTGATGCTGACCTGGAAGTGTCATAATAGAAAGTGTTCACATTTTGTTATTGGCCTGCTGGATTCAAGTATAGTTGCATGTTTGATATGTGTGTGTGTATGTGTCTCTGTTGTGTATTCAAAAACCTTGTTACTATTTTGAGGGAGGGGATTTTTAAAAAAATGACACAAAAAGTAATGAAACAAGTGTAATGTGCATAGGCAAGACCCATGGGAGTAGCAGGCATGGATACTCCATCCCACCGCTCAATCTGAGTCATACAGCTGAGGGCGTAAGCTTTGTTCCCCCGGAGCTGTGGATGGGCTGGTCAGACGCCATCCTCTACTGATTACTGGGTCCGCCTCTGGTAATGTGCATAATTATCACAGGCTCATTTTAAATAGGCTTTCTCACATTCCCGCCCCATCCCCCCCCACTCCCCAAGTTGATAAAATAACCCTTTCCAGCCCAAATTCTGAAAAGTGCCCTTCATGATAGAACTAGTCTAAGCAGCTTTTATACGTCTTTAAAAACACCATACAAACATAAAAACAAAAAATTAAAAAGCCATTGGGAAAAAAAATCCACACAAAAACCTATCATTAGCACGTGACACTGACCAAAGGAGCCCATACTGTTGCACTAACAGTTCACAAGGACTTCGGCAGAGTTTCGTAGTCAATCTTGGACAGAGGTACTAAAAAAAGGGCTGCCAGTCTGATCTATTAAAGCTGGATTCTTCGTGATGCCCTGGACTGGAAAGGGTTACCATTATATATATATTTTTCTTTAGTGCTGATGATTGTTGCTTCCATTTGTTTCTCCGGTGTCCTAGATGGACTCCCCGCTAAGAAGGTCACCTGGGAGCAGAGTATTCAAAGGCGTTGGGCTTCCGATGACCCTGCCGTCGTCGGTACTGGGCGGGCCCCAAAGGCTGCTTGAGTACTGGGGGACCCCGCCCCACAGCAGGTCGCTGCTCCCTTTCCCACCCAGGCAAGGGGCGTTCCAGTGGCCGGCCTCGTTGCGCACCATGCCATGGGAGCTGCTCGTGGAGCCCAAACGTGTCTGAGTGGTTCCAGTGTTGGACTGCCAACTGGAGGTGGGGGGCAGTGGCTGGCCTTGTGCTAAAAAACGGTTCACTTCCTCTTCTCCAGCAAACTCGGCCAAGATGGTAGTGTTCCCCAAGACACACCTGGAAAGAGAGGAAAAAGATACAAGCGATGCTCAAAAGAAAGCCACTGGCGCCTGCTCTTTGCCAGGCCAGGGAAGAAGGGCAGAGGCGTCATTGTATAGAACACAAAATAAGGGCATTAACCCTGCTCCCGCAATAATATTCCACCCACCAATAAAATGAATAAAACATTTACACGTTTCTATATTTGTAGATCAATTTTCATGTATGTATCTCCAATTTAGTGAATTTCTTGTTGATCATCACAAATCTATATCAATTAATTATTAATTTTTATTATCTATCATTTCTGGCAGCTTTACACAATAAAGTAAGAAAGAAATGATCGAGTCCCTGAAGGTGGGGGCTGAATGACACATTCTCTTCTAACTTTTAACATTCCTTTGGCCTCATCTACACTGATCCTGAAGTTAGTGCAAATTTGGCTTGCCAGACTAGCACCAAGAAGAGTCCACAGAAGCAGAGGGGGAAATCACTAATGCACAGAATATAGAGAATGAGGGAGGGGGACATATAGTAGTGCTCAACCATGCTTGGCACCACTGGGCAGTAGGGGCTCAGCTCTGCAGCAAACGTAAAATGTAGGAGACTAGTAGTGTTCCCGGAAAGGAAGGTGAAAGGGCTTGACTTCTGCAGACTGAAGAACAATCCTGTATATTTCAAACGTATCAAGGGCATGGAAAGTTTTTAGATGAGAAACAGGAAGCCTCCTGAAAGAACAACAGAAGGGGGGATTTCCAAGGAAAAGAAAATAGAGCAGACAAGGTAGGGGAGTGTAATACCATGGAAAAGAAACAATGCCAGCTCTCAAAACTACAAGGAACAAGAGTGGCTGTCCTGAAATTAACTCTGACCAACATGAAAGAAATGGTAAAAGAAATTACAATGGCAGTATTTGTACAGTAAAGTGACTTTGGAATCTGCAACAGGAAAGGCAGTGTAATGTGAAATTAGCTGAGAAAGGCTTGTGGAATCTCATAGCAAGTGATCTAGATACATGGGAGATCCTTACAACTGACAACACGATGAGACATTTTTCCATGTGAAGGAAAAAAAATGAAATATATAAAGAGACTTGCAACTGCATATTGTACTCTCTGATCATCTGAGTTTCAAAGGGACATGTATATGACATGGAAGAAGGGACAGATGATCAAGAAAGAGCATAAGAGAGTTGCCGGAACTTCTTAAGACGTTGACAGGAACAAAAGGCCAAGAATGAGCTGTTCCAAGAGCATCCTGTTAAAGAAACCCCCAGAAAGAGCTGCTTTGCCTATGCCTAAGGAAGATTACCTAGGAAAGTAATCTTTGAAATGGTGACAGATGACAGAAGGCAGAATGCCTCAGCCATTTCCTCCAAAGAAAGTTGGGACAAGGAGAACAATCAATATTAAGAAGTGACTTGTAGTTCAGAATACGTAAGGGGAAGACCATTTAAACTGACTGGTTTATATGAGAAGCAGCTTGCAGAAGTTATCACAAAGCCACTCTCTGTAATCTTTTGAGATTTCCTAGATTTTCAAGAAAGAGGGAAAGGTGAATCCAGGAAACTATAGCCCAGTCAGCCTGCCATCAATACTAGGCAAGTGGTCTGCCTGTGAGCATTTATAAATAGGGCTAAACCTATCGAAATCAAACCTAGCCTTGTCTGAAGCCAGCCACGCCACATCAACCTTATCTCCCAATTTGATAGATTATGGGACGGCTTTAAAAATGTTTACTGATTTCAGCAACACATCTACAAAGGTTTTCTTATGACAACATTGATGTCAGGCCATTATAAAGTTTCATGACATTACATTTGGGTAGATCCATAACTGGAGGGGAAACCATGTTCAATGGCTTAGCAACAAGCTGGGAAGATATTCTTCAGTGAAGTGCCTTGTGCTGCTAAATATTTCAACAACGAGGATATAGAAGGTTTCTTTATCAAATCTACCAAAGACATAAGAAAGCAAGCAAATGCGATTTAAGAAAAGATGAAGATTTGAAAGTATCTGAATGGGTTGGCATACTAGATCAAAAATAGCAAAATGAAGTAAGAGAAAATTGTTTTTAGGTAGCAAACAAAAAACTTCAACCACATAAATATGGGATGGGAAGACTGGATCTGGTATAAATACATGTCAGCATGGCCTAGGTGACAAGGTGGGTATAAGCCAGCAATCAGATGTACTGTAGCTACTAATAACTAAGGCAATCAGTGGCTAGGTAATGGAAACTAATAGTATAGCACTAATCAGGATGCATTTGGAGTGCAGCTCTAGGTCCATTTTCATAAGACTGCAAATAGAGGAGAATGACCATGATGAAGTGGAGTCTGAAAACTAATTTTATGAGTAACAGTGGAAAGTAAGTAGTACATTTAGCTGGAAGGGGAAAAAGAGAATGCATTACAGTGATAATGAAATATGAGTAAGGCTGTTAAGTTGAAGCCTATTTCAGCTGAAGACCTCACAACCTCTGAGGATGCCTGCCATAGATGTCAGCAAAAGGTCAAAAGACAATGCTTCTAGAACATGGCCATACAGCCAAGAAAACTTACAGCAAGCCAGGGAAGCCTATTTGTTTTCTGTGGCCTCAGACACAGGACTAAAACCAGTGGATAGACTTTGTAGGGAGTCAGGTCTTTCCTAAACACTATAAGAAACTTCCAAGCAGTCAAAGCTGTTCAGCAGAGAAACAGAAATCTCTGGAAATGACGATGGCTGGATGCCCATCTATTGCAGATGCTGTAGTGGCCATTTAAACTGTGGATACTATACTGAACAGTAAGTCTGTGATATCATGGTTCTAAACAGAAACAAAGTTCCTTCTTTTTGTATATTCTTCAATGCCTAAAACAAATAAGCATCCTGTTTATTTAGTATCCTACCCATTTGTATTTCATTTTTTCAGTTCTATTTTTACTTGTAGTCAATTATTACAGACATAATATAAGAATGAATTATATAATACTTGAATCACAGGAAAAAAAATTGCATACATATGTAGAGACTTCTGGGCCTTCGCTGCTTCTTCCTTGGAACTGTATCGGACCACAGCATTCCCTTGAGTCAGGTTCAGATGGAATGTAATAAGAGGACCATGCTGCAAGCACAGAGTACGCAGTGTAGACCCATCAATCTAATTGTAGGAGAAAACAAATTTTATGATGATTTTCTCTCCCTGGTCCTGGTCATTATTACCTGCATTAATATTTTGAGAAATTAGAACATAAGAACATAAGAAGAGCCATGCTGAATCGGACCTCAGCCCATCTAGTCCAGCATTCTGTATCACACAGTGGCCCACCAGTTGTACACGGGGATCTCGAGCAGAAGGGAGGGCAAAACCCTGACCTGCTCCCGACCCCCCACAACCAGTACCCAGGGAAATCCTGCCTACCTCAACCAACTCCGAGGTGGCACTTGAATGTCCTTTTCAGTAACTAGCACTAAATTCAAACAGTATCGTTGATTTAAAAAATAATAATGTTGGCACAGCCAACTATATTGGGTCAGCGATGGTGGTGTTTCATGTGATCATTAATTTCACAGGCTGTACAGTTGTATCTTTTTTTAAAAAGCTTATTGTGTTCTTTTTTTTCTCTGGAGGTTGAATATAGTAAGGATTTTGACATTAACTGTTTATCCTTTTCTCCTCCATATCAGTTAAAATATGATCAAGCTGCAAAGTACGGGCAAAGTCCTTTAAATCTTCTAAGGATGATAATGAAAGAGAATTTTGCTAGTTTTGTTTCAGGCTTTCCAAACCCAATTTTACCCTTTCTCCAACTGGGTGTATGGCATCTAACACCAGTAGGAGACCTTATGAGCAATCAAAGGAGTTGTTCCCTCTTGTATGCTCATGTATTTCACTACCTCAGAGAACTGTAGCATTCCTTGTTCATTTTGACACTGAAAAATAGATGATAATAATAAACTTTATTTATACCCCGCCACCATCTCCCCAACTGGGACTTGGGGCAGCTTACATGAGGCCAAGCCCAAACAACGAATTACAATAAAACAAAAATCAAAACATCAACAACAATACAGTAAAATACAGTAAAAACAAACATATAAATAAGAAAGCAATATACAAAGGATTTGTATATTTGTGAATGTCTTATGGATTTGTTCTTATTCCTTCCATGTACAATTGTACACAAAGCCATCAGAAGGATTACTGTAGGCACTGTGACAGTCATACTACAGAAAGGCAAGTTCTTAATACTATGGTTGACCAGACATATCTAAGTTAGCACCATCTTAAACGTGTCAGTTCTGAAAAACTGCTTTTCAAGGCAGTTCTGTGCTCCCTGGACATGCTTATTTTATAATTATACTAATAAAGCTTCTATTATATCAGAACTATGTAGGACCACAGGACCATCTCAAACCGGAATTCGCATCTAATACTGATATTGATGGGGTATCATTCTCATAAATTGTAAGCAAAACCTCCAGTGAGCTGATTCAACAAAACCTTAAAACTGGCTGATCCAACAAACCGCTGCTTAAGACAATTAGAAGCCAAATAACAAAGGGTGTTCCAATGGCTGTGCTTGGCTAGTGTAATCCGATATATTGAAAGTTACACGGACAATAGAAAGATTCAGCAGTCAGAAATCATAGCTGGTTTCATCAAAGAGGCCTGCTTACCTGGGGGGTGAGGTTACGGAGAACCAGCCAGCTACTTGTTCTTCCTGAGCTGTCTGTACTCCAGGCTGAGCCTATGAATCACAAAGAGGGGAAGGATTAGGGTACGGAAAACCCAGACCAACTTAATAAACTAAGGCTGGACAACATGCAGGACACAAACATGAGGAATATGGATCCTATTAGGATTTCTAACTAATAAGGCTGCACAAGTTTGCTTTAAGTAAATGGCTGAAAAGTGTTTCTTGACAGCAGAATGCTGTGTAAGGCATGGAGTGAACTGGACAGAGCATGTGTCTTCCATTTATGATAAATATGCCTAACAAATGTAGTTTTTAAATAAAGTATCAATTGCATGTACAAATCATTTGATGATTTATACCTCATTTTTTTTTCTTCCAGGCAACATTAGATACCCAACTTACATTTGCCAATTAGCTAATGTACTCAGGCAGTTATTATACTATCAGTGTTAAATCTCTTTTGTGTTGCACTGGTCCACAAATTAAAGTGTTGGGGGAATCAGTAAGAGTTTAATGCAACTAAAAGCATCACAACAATGATAGAGTTCTGAGTAAAGACACTAAAAGTTCAAGCAGGCGCTCCATTTGCAGTATTGGCTCCACTCTGTAAGTACAAAGTGGGCTGCTTAGACATGCAAAGGTTAAAATCTACAAGTTGTCACATTAAGTCACTAGGTAGCAAGGTTTTGAACCAAATTGCAACTGAAAACTTTGCTACTTGTCCACCAGGTGGAGCTCATAAAAGAGCTCAAGACAACTGCATATTTTTAACAGAGGGCAGAAGGGGCACTTCATTTCTGAAATTACTGGTTAAACAATATACTGTATAATGTAAACTTTATGGAAGAGCAAATTCTATTTCATAAAAAGGTACGTAAGTATGAAATAGGGTTGTGCTAAAATGGATAGTAACGCTTTATCTTAGGAATAAAGTGTAAGGATGGGCAGAAACTGAACTTTGTCTCTTCCAGCTGACTGGACATAGTAGGTACTGGGCATCAATGTATGCTAGAGACATACTGACTATCTGCATAAAAAGACATTTGGAACTTTGCAGGTATCTGCCAGTATTTTCTAAAGGTGCTGTGTTAGGGTAACAAGCATGGCAGCTGAATAATTTTTGACCCATGTTTAAACACACACACACACGCACGCACACACACACAGAGAGAGAAGAGAGGAGAGAGGAGAGAGGGGAAGAGAAGAGAGAGAGAGAAGAAATGCAGCTGCTCTCCTTTCCCCTAAATCCATGCCTCAGCAACGACAGCCATTCATTTCCTCACAATTTCCTGCCTGATTGCTCAACACAAATGGCTTGAATCTCTCAAATTCTCATTTGCAACTTCTATTCGTTCTCTGTTCTCCTCTTGCTTTACACCTCACTGCACTCCTCTGCAATCTCTATGTATCTCCAAAATCTTGCAATTGCTTCTTCAGGTCCATTTTACATTAGAATTTTTCCTGCTCCTAATTTCATGTTTTAGCTCTACCTTGAAAGTAAATGAAATACTAGCAACACAGTGAACTATATCTTGGCCTGAATATGAATAACTTCTTTTAATATAAAATGGAAAGGCCAACTACTCTTTATCTTGATGTATCTTTCTCCCTCTGCTCCACTGTCTTCTCCTTCCTTACTTGTTTCTTCACTTTTGGGACTACATATTCTTTGGGACAAAGATTTGTTTTCTTCTACTACTCAAAGCATCATGCACTCATCTCACATCAAGTAATAACAATGGGGATCAACACCGTTCCTGGCAAGATTATACAGAACAGAAAAATATATGCGGACCCTTGATAAATACTGAAGTCTCTCAGAACCACTGTTTCCCATCTATAATACAAGTAACCTAGCACTGTCTAATCTCTCCCAACAGAATAGACTGATGCTTAAAGAGCCATCTGTAGCTGCTTGATGCATTAAAGTGTGACTGAATTTTGAAAATTCTGTTCAGCATGTGCTCATTCCCCTTAAAAACAGAAGACTAGAAATCTGACAGGAAAAGCCAGTATTCTGCTGGACCAATAACCACTTTTAGTACTTGCAATGATTTGGTAAATATAGTTTTATCATTATTATTGATCCTTATGTAGACAAAATGGCATAATCCATGCACAAGAGACAGTTAGCACTAGGCTTGGTAGAACATCAATGGAATTGCTGAAATTTTTTAAAAAACCAAAACCTTTTTTTGGGGGGAGGAGGGAGATTTGTTAACAATGGTTTACCTTTGCTTTTCTCTGAAGATGTGTGTGAATGGCCCAACGTCATCCAATGGATTTCCATGGTTTTATGGGGATTTGAATTCTAGTCTCCAGGGTCTACTTCAACATTTGAACTACTATACCACAATTGCGCTGTCTATTTAAATGCACTTAGAAGTGTATCTACTTAGAAGGGAATCCTGCTGAGATTAACTAGATTTATTCCTGTCCAAGACTAGTCTGAATTTGCTCATGTAGCATGCACAGAAATGTACCTGACACACAGGACATTACCCAGTAAGAGGGAAATATGGGTTGCTTACCTGTAACCGTAGTTTCTTGAGTGGTCAGCGTGAATAGCACCTATGGTATTTCCTGCGCCCTGCGCAGACAGTTCGGAATCTTTAAAAAGTTAATACCACTTTAAACTGTAGCCCCGCCCACATCCCCTCGAGCATATATAGCCAGTGGGAGGGGCTGCCACCAGATCCTTTACTCCGCCGCAAAAGCAGCTTGAAGGACCGAGGCATGATATCAGCGGGGAGGATGGGCGGGAGCGTGCTATTCACGCTGACCACTCAAGAAACTACGGTTACAGGTAAGCAACCCATATTTTCTTTTCGTGGTCAGCCGTGAATAGCACCTATGGTAGACTAGCGAGCTAATAACATGGCTGGTGGGTATCATGCCACCGTAGTGTAGGACTGCTCTGCCACAGAATGCATCCTGTGCAAGATGAAGGTGAGCAGAGTAGACCAAGCATCTATCCAGCAGTAGCCTAGGTCTTCCAAAGGAAGACCTCAACGAGTAGTGGGGTTACCATAGATCTAATGGAATGATCCTTAAACTACTCAGATAAGTACAACCATTCAAATGGTAAGTCAGATATGCCCCTGAGACAATCCAGAAAGGCAACGGTTCCATAAACACATGGAGGCCACTGGCATCCTCCCAGTACGTTAAGTGTAACCATGCTATGCATGTCGAAGGAGAAGAGAATAGACGCACCACTGTCTACCAGAGATCTTCTACAGTTCTGGAAATTAAACATATAGTCGATGAAGACTGTATTCTAGAGGCGCGGAAATTGACGGAAGAAGGATTGAGCACTCCCAAGATTATGCTTGTTCATAGAACATCTAGGTTGATTCACCAAATCAAGTCTGCTTGCAAAGGCAGAAGTAAGAATTTTCTCCTTCAGTAAATGGTACAATGTCTGGAAAGACAATAACGGGAAGAGTGTCTGGACGTAACAGTGATGCGATACCGAATATAATATTATTTTCTGCAAATCCCATTGTTGATATGAGGATGAGTAAATATGTTTCAATATATTTATATTTAGTACAAATATGTCAAGTCAAAGTAAGCATATGAACTCCAAGATGTTGTGGTCTACTATTGATTTTCAGAATGAGAGTTAATTAAAGAGATCTTGAACTCTTCCAAGAGGAGATGCAAGAAGTCTAGGGCTGAAATGATAGAACAAAAGAATGTGATAACATAATTATTACAATAGAATATTGTCTGGCGACCTTTATCTTGGGTCAGGTCGCTCAGGAATCAAGGCCCATACCAAATAACAAATAAGGGGAGAAACATGTCTATATGGCCGAAACAGTACCATGCATGATGAGTAGTGATTGTAAAGTCACATAAGGTCTATATGGGCCGAAATAGGACCATGCATGCAGAGTAACGATTGTAAAGTCATATAAGGAAAAACCACATAAACCAGATATTAAAAGGAATAGAAACTTCGATTTAGTCGCCAGTATCCAGTTACAGATACACAGATAGCTATGTTACTAATGTGAAAATGGGTTGCCATGGTAGCCCTATAGTCAGGGAAACCCATGTGAGACCAACTTACATGCATTAAGCAAAGGACTGGTTCTATACGATGCAAGAAGGATGTATTGACAATAAACACCCCTGGAATCAGTTTTAGCAAACGAAGTGTCGTTATCAACAGGTAAGACTATTATATAGCAATACCATTCAAAGCTGAGAGAAAGGATGTAGCAGGTGATGTTTCTTAGGTTCAGTAAAGTTCATTAGCGGTTATTACTGTTAGATAGTCAGAGATAACTGAGAGAGTGCAAGAGGAGAGCAGTAATGGATATCTGTGGTCTGGTGACAGTAGTACCCATTCAAGATTGATATCCTCAGCAATCAGTGGCCAGAGAATAATGCAATCAGTGGCCAGAGAATAATGTCATGTGACATCACATGGAGGTATTGTTAATAATATTATTTATTTATACATTATGTATTTACGTCATTCGTATTCCGTGTTTCTCAGTCCAAAGGGGACCCATGGCAGATCGCAATGCATATACAGGCAAACATTCAATGTCATTGCCACATAGCCCATAAAGGCAATTTAACATTCCCGAATCTGTTCAATTGATCCTCATCACAAAGTGGAGCTTAAACTTACTACTTGACAGATGTAACTGCTCTTTGGGTTGCAAAGGTCGACAACAAGCTACACAAATTGGTCGAGTATTCACCTTGATCCGGGCAGGCCTCGACTTCATGAACTTATTGTTATTAGAGATCTTATGAATCTCCACAGGGTATTTGAAGTTCCCTGACTCCATAGTCATCCTGGCTATTAGTAAAACAAACTCATTCATGCTATCCTCCTTCGCGTTCATCGGAGGGCCAGATGTGTACCCGAGAAACAGTGTAATCCAGGTGAATAACCACCATGTCAAGGGGTCACATTCACTTAAGGCCCATGAAGTCTGCAACAAGGGCCCCTACCGCTGAGTCAATTGAAGTAGATGAGACAGTTGCGATCAGTTCATGTATCATCCTGACATCTAGTAAGGGACGCTAATGTTACCAAGTAATACATTCTGTTCACTTTATAGGCTCAGACGAAACCAGTCAGGTTTTAATACCAATGTTTCTGAAATACATTGTTAGCTCCTGATACAAGAAACATATAATTACTCAGCAAACATAACTATGTGACGAATGTTGCTGTCCTTGAGCAAACAGGGGTCACCAGCAACGAGACCATGCTATAGAGAACACAGTTGCACTGGGCAGGGAACATCTATAAGATGGAGGAACACCGGTTCCAAAGACACTACTCTATGGTGAACTCGCTCCAGGTCATCCCAAAAAAAGGGCTCCCTATAACAACATCTCAAGCCCAGCAATGGTCACATTTGGAGGCATGGAGATGTAATATCCACAATGCTGTGGCATCTTTCGAGAAGACACGCCGAACGAGTCTCGAGAGAGACGACAGCGCAGAAAGAACTGCAACTTGGAAACAATCTCACCAAAGGAGACTTTCTGCTGTGCTTTCTGCAAGCGAACTTGCTTTTCTCAGATTGGTCTTTATTCATCAATGCTGACCTCCTGATGTGCTTTCTGCAAGCGAACTTGCTTTTCTCAGATTGGTCTTTTAGTCATCAATGCTGACCTCCTGCTGTGCTTTCTGCAAGCGAACTTGCCTTTCTCAGATTGGTCTTTAGTCATCAATGCTGACTTTCTGCTTTGCTTTCTGCAAGCGAACTTGCTTTTCTCAGATTGGTCTTTTAGACATCAATGCTGACTTTCTGCTGTGCTTTCTGCAAGCAAACTTGCTTTCCTCAGATTGGCTTTTCAGCCATCAACTCGCTTGTAAAAAGCGTGTGATGAGTCCTCCTAAGAATCTTCATTCGCGAAGCAATGTTGAGAGTCCCATAAGTAAAGGTGATGACACCTGTTGTGGTCTCGAGGAGGGTATGAGGAACGTTCTCTTGGTAAACTAAAACATGCCCTTAGGTTTGTAGTTGAGTCATACCAATTTTACAGTATCTCAATCCATGCCTGCTTTCAGTTATTTAAGGCACCAGCACTCCAGTGTCCTCATGGATAAGTAAACATATCATTATAATTATGTTAGGCTCAAGTAATTATTATTATTTCACTTTGTTTCACGTCTCCATTTATTTTGAGAGCCGTTGTTGTCCTGAAACACCTTAAATTCATATGGCTGGCATGACTGCATGGATTGCTGTTACCTCCCATCAGAGTGGTACCTATTGACCTACTCATATTTACATGCTTTTGAATGGCTGGCTAAATTCCTAGCACCCCAATCCATGGCTGATACAATATATAGCACACTATACTTTCAGTGCCATCAATGACAAGTAGGAACTTCCTCTATAATATCATAGGCTCAAGTAAGGGTTCCCTTGACATAAAGTGTCTGGGACTTTGTGAATTTGAACTCACATTAACCTGCCTTGGAACTGGTAGGTTGGCGAATGCCAGGGTGACCTCTTGGAGATGCCATAGTAGCAACCCTTGCCACGTGGCCAGATTACCCATCAGTCGTTGTGGCACGTCACACTTAAAACGACACTGCTCTACTATATCTGTGCCACGCAAAAGCCCGAGAGCCATTTCGACGAGACAGTCTTCAGGCTCCCGGCTAAGGACGCGTCCCTTGCGTGCGCCTTCATCTTGATGGTGGAGGATCCAATTGCGCATGCTCACGCTCTTCCTTTCCTTCTTCCGACATCGTCGAAAAGGATAGAGGCGCCCGGCATGCTCCCAGTAGATGGCGCTCTCGATCTCGAGCGCGCGCGCGAGCCCCTTCCGTCGACAAGAGGAGAGGGGGACCTGGGGCGCATGCATGTGTCTTTTCGAGCCCAAGCAAGCTCTCGGGACCGAGCACCCTCGATCTCTAGGCAGGATACCTCCAGGGCTCCTTGATACTGCGAGAAAGGTCAGGAGCGCACTCGCTAAGCCAGCGTCCTCCAGGGCTCGAAAGGACTTTCCTCTTTCCCTTGCACCATCGGGGGAGCGCGCGCCCAAGGCCCTCTATGCCTCAAAGGCCTTTCCTCCCTCCCGCAGTGGTTCCTGGCGCCGAAGCCAAGTTCACTCCGGGAGCCTTGCTCGTACAGAGGTAAGGCAGAGAGGGCTGCTGGCACACGGTCGGGCTTCGATAGAAGGGCACACTTTGGCCTCTGGCAGCATTAAATGGAGGGCTTCCAGTTCAGGCGGGCCTCTCCTGGAACGACCCGCATCGATGGTGGGCCTGAGCTCAATAGAGGGCCTCCATTGAGCGCCCGAGCTCGACGGAGGGCCTCTGTTTCCTCCGTTTGCCCTCGCGCATGCCTCACATGGGGGCAGAGGTGGGGCAGAGGCGCTGTTGAAGGGACTCCAGTCCCAGCCGTCTTGCGCATGATTCACACCCGAGGGTGGAGGGATCAGAGGCGCCGAATGGGGAACTCCAGCCCGACGGCCTCGCGCATGCTTCACACCCGAGGGTGGAGGGAGCAGAGGCGCTAATCTCCATGTTGCTAGACACATGGGCTCAAAGAAGGTTGGCGGCCATTTTGGCTGCATGTCGCACACCGAAGGTGGGACAGAGGCGCTTTAAAGTGGCCCGGGAGCTGTTGCTATCCCATCTATGCTTCAGTCTTCGACGTTGCAGAACTCCTGCATTCCGGGGAGGTTGGCGGCCATTTTGGCAGCACTTCTCTTCAGCCTTTTACAGTTGATGCCACCAACTGTCAACTCAGGTGGTGTTAATATATAACTACCAATATGATGAATATAGAATTTCATTACTTAATATTAATATTAAATATTAATATGTTACATTTTATTAATATTATTTTCAGTAAAAATAAGTGGTAACAAAACACCTCTTATCAAAAGGTAATAATTAATATCAAAAATAATTAATAATTCCAAAAGGTAATTAATAATATCAGAAGATTAATCAAAAGTAATAATTAATTAATAATAAATGGTGATGGCTAATTTTCACCAAGATGAATAATTAATATAATTACAATTAATAATAAATAATAAGTGGTGATGGCTAATTTTCACCAAGATGAATAATTAATATAATTACAATTAATAATTGGTGGTGGCAAAACACCACCAATATGAAGAATATTAGAAATTTACAATTTGTAGTCCTTAACGCTAGTCAAGAAATATGAGATAAGATTCCTAGCTGTTGCAGCAGCGGCGGATAAAAGGATCTGAGGTGGCAGCCCCTCCCACTGGCTATATATGCTCGAGGGGATGTGGGCGGGGCTACAGTTTAAAGTGGTATTAACTTTTTAAAGATTCCGAACTGTCTGCGCAGGGCGCAGGAAATACCATAGGTGCTATTCACGGCTGACCACGAAAAGAAATTGTCATGTTTGCATAATTGTGTGATTTCCCCACCACCCTGAATAATCTTCCAAACTAATACATATTACTAATTATTTGGATATGGATATTTTATTTTAACATAAAAAAACCTTAATGAAAAATGGAAATATTAACAACAAACTGCAAAAAGTAAATAAATATAAGTGAGGAATACCAGAGGAATAAGAGCTGGTCCAACCCAGTGGGCTGGCACCCCAGGTAGACGATGGCTTGGTGTTTGTTAAGCCTGGAGGTGGTCTTGTAGGAGCAGTAGTGTTTCTGGGTACCTTCCACAGTTCATGGGACAGAGAGGCTTGCGTGTGAGAAATTGGGCCAGAGGACCACGTTGACTTGATGTCTGACAATTTACCTGTAACAAAGAAATGCAATTCATGTATCAGTATTTAGAATATACTTTCAGGACAATATGCGAGTCCCAGATTCTGCTCTTATCTTGACACCAGCAGAGTAGGAGCTGTGAATTCCTCTGGATAAACGCACTGCTGATTGTAACTGGTATGTCTTTACACCCCACCCCCCAACTATATACAACATGTTGTTTTTCAAAATCCCAGAATTATTCGTCATGGCTTAGACAAAAAGTGCCCCATATAAGACTTGTAAAGTGCAAGTATTAAGATCAGAGGGATCTGGCATCATGACTTCAAAATAAAACCTGGTATTTACAATTTTAATATGAAGAAACACATATGATCAAATATCACCTGAAAGACCCACATCTGAACATCAATTACTGTCGGTTAGAAAAATATGACTAACAAACACCTCACCCTTGAAATGATTTCTCTTTCACAGAAAGACAGCTGGTTCAAACACAGTCTAAGACTGCAATCCTAAGGATGCATTATAAAGAAATCCTTACAAGGTCTGAATCGCAAAGCAGGATGAATCTCTTTGTTGAGTGCCTTCCCTTACCAAACATTTTGTACTGCATAAATGTCACAGCTAAGTCATGTGTAAATCGGCCTGTTGTCAAGATGCCAAATTCTTTCTTTTTCTACATACAAAATTTTGTGCAGAATGAAATCCATGGATAAAATGGTAAAAACTTGGCAAATTGATTCTAAGAGCTGCATAATCCATCTTCTAATATTATTACTACTACTTCTAATTCAAGTTTTAAAAGCTTTTTCAGACTATGGCCTAAATCCTGTTGTTAGTCCTGACCAGAGCAGGCCTATTGAATCAATGGAATTTATCCAGGTCTTGACTCATCATTCAACAA
The DNA here is from genome assembly GCA_030556195.1 of Anolis apletophallus. NCBI lineage: Eukaryota > Metazoa > Chordata > Lepidosauria > Squamata > Anolidae > Anolis > Anolis apletophallus. Next base: position 112,714,049 of record JARBWK010000001.1, read on the forward strand.
TTTGTTCAATTGATCGATTCCAGTAACGATTAACCAATGGAATGCTAGCAATTATTTTACTAAATGAATGTACATGAAAAAGGAAATAGCAGAAATAGCATATTAAAGAGAATCACATATTATTTGAAAGTAATGACCAGCATATTTATTTTTATTCCCTTTTAAAGACCTATTGACAACTGCTTATCTGGTCTTCGAAAATATAAACATTAAATTAAAAAGCTGAAGGTTTGATGTTAAAAAGGATAACAGTCCATACAAAACCTGTAATATCACCGAATTTACTGAAAGAATCCAATGCAGAACTTACACTGATAATATGTAAGACAGACTGAGAGGAAAGAAATAAAGCATTTAATAGCAAACTAGGCTTGGGAAACAGTTTCCTAAACCACCAGTTATGTTATGTTTTGATCTATGTAAGCACCTCTTTCCTGATCAAATTCCCACAATTGAGGAATGTGGGTGAGTGAGGTTGAACTGAAATAAAGTATAATTAGCTGCAAGCATGCTTTTTAGATTTCAGGTAGTGTGAAGTAACAAAGCAATCAAAAGAACAAAAGGAAGATATAGAGGTTCACTGTTTTTTTTTCAGATATCAAGGTTTAACTGCCAAATCAGATAAACTAAACAATTCAGTGTTACTGGAATGATTGATCAGGTCATCTAAACCGACTGCCACTCATGGTGGTGGTGTTATATATTGCTCTATCAAGAGATAGCAAATGTAGGGGCACAAGGTGACTCGAAAAGGCATAAGAAGTGCTAAAATTATATTTTAGATAGCATGAAAAAGATCAGATCAATTTGTAGGCTGTAGAGAAGGAGTTCCACATTCCTTTCTATTTTGAGCAGTAAGAAACCCAATGCCCTCCTTTACATGAAGACTAAAATAAAACAGCACCATGGCAGCATATTGATCTTTTGATTATAGCTCTGTTAGACGTCACATTTATAAGATTTAACTAATCTAGGTTATTATTATTCAACATTAACAGCCTTACTTTTAACAGATCAAATGTTTAAACATTTAAAAAACATTATTGTGAAAGCACAACATTGATAGGCAACTTGTAAAATCTAAGTTACTTTTTTATTTGCAGTCTAATGAGGTCTCAGACAGTAAACTAAGAAATTATGAAGTGATACTTCTCTTTCAATGTGCTGCCCACCCTCACACTGCTATCTCTGCCTTGAAATAAAACTTTCCCACAGCTATTAAACTCCAGTATTGAAGAGGAGAAGAACAGCATAAACAAGAGGTTCAGTCTTCCTATGGATTCTGCATGCTATCTTTTCCTGTTCAATGCATTTTGTGGGGCACCTCCCACATTTTGTGTAGGGCTCCTGTGAAGGGATATAACAGTCTATCTCTTCTCAGGAACTCCATGTAAATGAAGTCAAGCGCTTCTATGTTACTGAGTTCACTCCTGCCCCAGATTGTGGAGAAGGTATGCGAAGGCAAGGAATTCGACTAGTCTTTTAGTCTCAAACTAGCTGTACCCGGCACGCGTTGCTGTGCCCTATTTAGGAGATGCGAGAAAGTCTGAGTATGTAAGGGTTGGAATTGTTGTTAGTTATGGTGTTGTTGGGGCCATGGCTGTGTCGTTGTGGGTTGTTCTGGTGGGTGGGATGTTGAAGTCCTGGGGAGTTGTTGGTGTGTGGTGTTGCTGGCGTTCTGCATAGCTTGTGGATATACAATGTTTTTTGTCTTTCCGTCTGCTGTATTGATGTAGAGGTTGATGCTTGTGTGGGTGGGGTACTTTGGAAGTGAGTGGAGGTACTTGAAATCCCATTATCCATGGTGTGTCCTTCTCTGAACTGCAGTCGGATGGAGTGTGGGTCATGGGGGGCATTGTGTGCCAAGTTTGGTCTTTATCGGTCTTGGTTCTGGGCCACAGTGGTCTGTGGGGAATGATGGGTTTTGAAGTAGTACAAATCCCATTATCCATGGAGGTACTTCAAGTCCCATAATCCATGGTCCACCCTCCTCCAAACTGTAGTAGAATGTAGCGTGGGTCATAGGGGCTCTGTGTGCCAAGATAGGTTACTGTAAATTCAGGCCATACACAATGTCCCATGAGCTGAGGCCTAGTCAGGAACAGCAAGTTAATGAAGCCTTACTGTCATTTCAGGCCATACACAATGTCCAATGAGCTGAGGCGTAGTCGGGAGAATCAAGTTAATGAAGCCTTACTGTCAATTCAGAGCGTAAACAGCATTCCATTAAGTGAGGCCTAGTTAGGGAAATTAAGTTAATGAAGCCTTACTGTCAATTTTGGGTGTGGTCTGTGATTTGTAGGGGTGTAAATTTTCTGTGGGAAGTGAATTGGGTGTTTGTGTTTATGCCTCAGCCCTTTGCCTTATCCTCCTCTGACAGTTTATTATGGGTCGGAATGTTCATGTTGGCTGGCCAGTACAGGAGTTATGCAAATCCGCCGTTATTGGCAGCCAATCATGTTGTCAGAATCTAGAGGCTGGGAGAGTCGTTGGCAGCCCCGGAGGATGCTGGGAAATGTAGGTTTTTTTATTCGTTGTTTTAGGGGCCTTTTAGGGTTTTTTTTGGGGGGGGGAGTTTATTTGCTACATACGTACCTTGCTTGAGGCCTATTTCTGTTGGCAAGTTTGGTGTTTCTGTGTTGTAAGGTTTCTCTGTTTGGGACAGTCGTTCCATGATGGGAACCCCTTTATATAATAGATGATGCAAAGCTTTAGGTTGCCTCTAAACATGTCAAGCTATTTATTCTTTGGAACCTAACCTTATTGTACAACACAATTTTTTTCTCATCACAAAAGGATGGTTAAGAGTGCTTGTTTAGGAATGGGCAAAAGGCACATCACTGAATCAAATGCTACTTCCAGCTTCGCTACACCTATCTTCAGCCTTAGACTACTTTATACTCCCACACATTAATAGTGTGGCTGCAAGGCCTTACACATGGCTGTCAGTGTCTGGAAAACTACTAAGTTTGTGCAGAATGGGGCAATAAATGCTCAACTATGTGAAGGGTGACAGGGGCCATAGTGCTCACTTTCACAAAAATATTCGCTGACATGAATAGACAAAGCTGGGAAGAGGAGGAAGAGGAAGGACGTTGGTCTTGCTAATAAACCCATTTCCAACAAAGTAAGCTATGTAATGGTTCTATGCAGGTTTGTACCCACATCATTGTATGCCTAATATGACATGGCTAGCGCAGGAATACAGCCCACCTGCAAATGTTCTTATGCCCAAGTTATTTCTTTGTGAACTAAAGAGGCCCTGAAGAGACTTTTATAAGCATGCCAGGCTGAACATGTGTAGAATACACTTGCAACTGAAGGCAACCACAAAGCCTTCTTCAAATCTTTATAGTAACCACATTAAATTATTTCATGCAGCTGTGGAGGAAGGGGCTTACAAGGACATTCTGATATCCTTGACCCATCCCTACTTCAGATTAAAAGGCAAGTATATGCAAGAATATGGTTCTAAAGAACTAATGCCAAATAAGCAATGCGCTTTATTCTGTTCAGCTGTTAAAAGCAGACAGGTCAGCTCTAGTTACAAGAGGTGTGCAAAATGGCAGAATGCCATTCTGTTTTTGTTTTGAATTTTGGGTGCCCCCTTCCCCCGTTCTGTTTTTGGGAAGATTCCGGGAGATTAGAAGGGGGACCGTTTGGATTTGTAATCTGGGATCTGGAGTTCCGTTTCTGTTTCAGGAAGAATATTCCCAAAAACAGAATTGGGGGGGGGGGGTGGACGGGACAACACACCAAAATTAACAGAGTGGAAACAGAACGGATTTATGCCACTTCACACACCCCTACTAGTTACATGTTTTTTATTTTGGAGGGGGAGGCGGGTAGTTCAATAGACTCCAATATGTATTTCTTATTTTGAAATGGTATGTAGTATCTTGTGTCTCCAGTTCAATTACATATTAACCATCAATAAATTCCTAGGACAGTTATTTAATTGACAGAGAACAATATGCAAAGACAGGTAGCACATCCGAATTACCATCATCACCACAAAGAACAGAGAGGGCTTTGCAGACCCTCCCTTCTTTGTGGGCAAAGAGGGACTCTAAATAGAAAGGCCATTGGTCGTACCTGCAATGCTAGGTGCGGATGCAATGCTGCTGAAAGAGCTACTGTAGCCGGAGGCACTAAGTGGCCAGGCACTCGATGAAGGCAGCGTGGCATTCTGAGATGATGTTGGGGATGACCCTGCAGAACCAGCAAAGAAGCAACTAAGAAAGATGGGCAGAATGGCATCTACTGTAGCATACGCAATTCTAACACCACCATGTGCAAACAGAAACCATGTAAGATAAGATGCCAACCCAGCCTGGCCTTTAAAGTCTATGAATGAAATGTTAGAGGAAGTATGACCTGAAGCAGGAGAACCCAGTGTACATAAAGGACGATAGAGAGAGAACAGAGGAAGTGCTCCTGCAGAACACAGTAACTTTCCTTAACTTTGCCAAACCCGAAAAGGTGATATTTATGGCCACTGCATTCAGGATAGATGAGTATTGATTAAAAAATGTACATGAAAATGTAGTTGTATCAAGTACTGTTACTGTTGAGTGTCAAAGAAACATTATAAGCAAGGCAAAATAGATGATAAATCTCATCTCCATCTACCTGCTTTCTAGAATCCTTATGATTGTCACATCAATCAATCCCACATCCTTCACAACCCTGTAACTCTGTCAATGTAAAATGTTGTTGAAACTGATGTGTGAGAGCAATGGTAGTGTCTGAAGTTGAACCATATGGCAAGGCCAAGGTTACAATGCTGCAAGGAGATAATGTGCCAACTTGTACTTGCACTGGAAGCTGAGTGCTAAATTATATGTTCTGCTACCATTATGTGGTTGCCACGAAATTACGACTGTTGAAAAGCATCTATCACCAGGAAGATCAGCTGGGCAGAACCTTGCTGGAAATATACTTTTTATTGTAATGTTTGTTAAATAAAATCACAGAATGCAGTTTTTTATCTGCTTCGATATGGATGTTCTGCACATACTGTATCTTCAGAGTGGCATATCTAATATACACTTAAATAATCTGATGGGAAAAGCTGCAGTAATCCAATCAAAATGTAACACAATAATGTTTCTTTATAGTGGAAAAAACCAAGGAACTATCCAATTTTCCACTTTTTGTAGAACAAATAACCATTGACCTTGCTTGGTTTGTACACAACAGTATCGGCTGCAAATTCTACGGTGAACACATCCATATGTGTGAAACATTTTTTAAAATTCGAGATACTTGTTTGCTTGTGCTCCATTATTATATGAATATGTTCATTCTGATTATGGCATCACACTTCAGTAGATGCTTTGCTGCAAGGTGTCTCAATCATGTGTGCAATCTTATCTTCCAGCATTTCCACAGATAGTATAGGTCATGACCCACATACTTTTTGGAGAAGAACCAATATGCAACAGATGCCAATACAACTTTAGAAAGCTTTCTCCTTGTCCAAATACAACAAATTAACAGGCAGCATGAGGTGACATTCGTAGAAATGAGACATCAAGGTCCCTTGTGATATTCCAAGTCATTCATCTGTCTTTGTGCTCAGTATTTACAAGCAGATTACTTTGGGAAGACAGAATCAGCTAGATGGGAACATGTAGGGGTCTATATAGATGCCCATCCCCACCCCATGTCTCATCCTGCTGTCTGCATGGATATCTCTGTGTTGCCAGAGAAGATGGGGAAATGTGGTCTATGCTATGACTACAAGAGCCTTCTGCATGTGAGTGCTGCACCCATAGGGTAAAAGGGGACAACTACCATGACAAAACAGAAAACTTGAGATGATTACAACCTTACTGAAAATATAATTGGATTTTTGTCAACAAAATATCTAGACTTTAGACACCCGAATAAGTGCCTGTGGGGTCCCGCAGGAATCAATATTGTCCCCTATGCTGTTTAACATTTACACGAAGCTGCTGGGAGAGATCATCCAGAATTTCGGGGTTGGATGTCATCTGTATGCAGATGATGTTCAACTCTGTCACCCCTTTCCACCTGCTACTAAGGAGGCTGTTCAGATCCTGAACCGGAGCTTGGCAGCTGTGACGGTCCAGATGAGGCCTAACAAATTGAAATTGAATCCAGACAAGACAGAGGTACTCCTGGTCAGTTGTAAGGCCAAACAGGGAATAGGGTTACAGCCTGTGTTGGATGATGTTACACACTCTCTGAAGACACAGGTTTGCAGCTTGGGAGTGATCCTAGACTCATCGCTGAGCTTGGACCCCAGGTCTCGACGGTGGCAAGGGGGGCATTTGCACAATTAAAATTATGTGTGCCACTGCACCTGTTCTTTGGGAAGTCTGACTTGGCCACGGTAGCCCACGTTCTCATTACATCCCGTATAGATTACTGCAAACACACTCTACATGGGGTTCCCTCTGAAGACTGCTCGAAAGCTTCACTATTTATTTATTTAGGGTATTTTTACCCCATCCTCCTCAACGAATGCCAGACAGATTGTTCATCGGAGCGGGGTACAGGGAGCACACAACCCCCCGTTAAATCAGCTTCACTGGCTGCCAATTTGCTACCAAGCACAATTCAAAGTGCTGGCTTTAGCCTATAAAGCCCTAAATGGTTCCGTCCCAATTTACCTGTCCGAATGTAGCTCCCGCTATAAACCACCAAGGAGTTTAAGATCGGGGGAGGCCCTGCTCTCGGTCCCACCACCATCGCAAGTGCAACTGGTGGGGACGAGAGACAGGGCCTTCTCAGTAGTGGCTCCCTGGCTGTGGAAGTCTCTCCCAAATGATATAAGATCTGCCCTTCCCTCCTGGCCTTTAACCCCCCCCCCCCCTGAAAACCTGGCTTTGAGATCAAGCTTTTGAGCAATAGATACAGCAATTGAATGAGAATGACCTATGCAACCAGCAATGGACTGGTCCTGGATCATGATTTTATACCGGTGAAATTTAAAAGTTTTAAATGTAAATTTTTGAATGTTTATAATTGTTTTAAACTGCTGTTTAATTATGATTGTTTGTTTTGATGTTTGGCATCTAATGGTTATCTATTGTAAAGCAGCCCTGAGTGAGAAGGACAGGGTACAAATGCTTGAAATAAATAAATAAATAAGTATAAACAACATGAATGAAAAGTTCAGCTCTATAAATGGACACTATACTCCTGTTATTTCTAAGCAGGAGTTAAATGGACATTATGACATCAATTGTAATTATAACTGCTATGGTGTGTTCACATGAAAACTGCTCTTACAGGTACTATGTATCTACACATTCTACCTAGTTTTTTCTATGTTCCTTGCTCATGTGGACTGTACTACCCACGGTACTAAGAAATCAGTTGAGACAGTGGCCATTGCCTTATGGGGGCATGAAGCTTGTTCACATAAGGGCTAAAAGAATGGTGGCATGTCTGAGCACTAAAGTCTGAAAAAGATTCTACCCATGAACTGGAGTAGACCTTCATTCAGATCTTTCCCAGGTAGGCTGAAGTGGTTCATGCATTCTTCCCTTTCCCCTTTAGCTTGCATAGAAGCAAGGTGAAGGACTAAAGTTGCATTAAACCAATTTTTAGGGTACTCAAACAATCCTGGACATATGGTTGTCACAGTGTAATGGCACCCATGCTTTTTGGAAATTAGCAAGCCATTCTACTATAATTACTGTTTTCTTGAATCCTACTGGTTTCAACCTATTCCCTAACCTGAACTGTTGACTACTTAGTGTAAAATTAGTTAGAAAAGTTAGTTTCAAATTACAACTTATGCAATTGGCTTATTTTCACTTGCCATTGTTAAGATTGATCACATTTTAAAGGGTTAGGATGACCTGTTATGCCATCTGTTGAAAAAAGAATAATTAATACTAAATTTATAGCATATTTTTGTATTCCTAGCAGAGATTTCACATATCTAGACAGCATGTGAAATATAGATAAACCATAGCTGGAATTATGGTGCAAGAAGATAGAATGGTTGCTTACCAGTAACCATGTTTCTTAGAGTGGATGTCTGTGAAATTAGCACTTATGATACTTGATGCACCTGTGCAGCAATCACTGGAAAACTCTGCAAAGGTGAGAAAGGCTTGTGGCGGCAGCCCCGCCCTTCATCCCCATGAAGCATATATATTGTATGAGGGGCTGTAGCCAGTAGTTCCCTGCCGTGCAGCGGCCCGAGGTAGAGGCATAATCTGCGGGAGGATGGGTGGGGTTGTGCTAATTTCACAGACATCCACTCGAAGAAACATGGTTACTGGTAAGCAACCATTCTTTCTCCTTCGTGGTGTCTGGTGAAATAAGCACTTATGATAGACTAGCGAGCCACAAACCTCGGTGGTGGGCATCATGCCACTGCCGAGAAGATAACCGATCTGCCAAAAGCAGCATGCCTTCTCGACTGGACGTCCATCTTGTAATGGGTGCGAAAGACAACGGAGTAGTCCAGATCGCCGCCCGGCAGATGTCGTCCAATGGAACTCCACGAAGATAAGCTGCTGACGTAGCAACAGCCCTTGTGGAGTGGCCCCTCAGATGCAGTGGCGGAGCCTTGCCCGCCACTTGATAGGCCAGTCTGATAGCGGAGACCATCCAGGCAGAGAAGCGCTGGGGGGAAACAGGGAGACCCTTGGTGTCAGTGCGATACTTGACAAAGAGTCGAGGAGAGTGCCGGAAGTCCTTCGTTCTGTGAAGGTAGAAGGAGAGGGCCCTGCGGACGTCAAGGAGATGGAGCGCCCGCTCAATCTCAGTTTGAGGAGCTTGAAAGAAGGCCGGGAGCACAATATCCTGAGTCATGTGATACGCCGTAGCGACCTTCGGGAGGAAGGCGATGTCGGTGCGGAGAACCACCTTGTCCCTGTGGAACCGGAGGTAAGGTTCATCCACACGCAGTGCACACAACTCGCTCGACCGGCGAGCTGAGGTGATCGCCACTAGGAAAGCCACTTTCCAGGATAGATGACAAAAGTCGGTGGTAGCCAATGGCTCAAAAGGTGGTTTCATCAGTGCGGACAATACAAGGTCAAGCTGCCATGCGGGAGGAGGTGGGGAGACCGGTGGTCGGAGGGCGCGATACCCTCTAAGGAAACGATGCACAAGAGGGTCCTGAAACCAGGAGGAGCCACCGTCTTTGCGGCGATATGCTGACAACGCCGCAACATAGCATTTGACAGAAGAGAGCTGTAGGCCATCCTCCGCCAATGTCGTAAGGAACAGAAGGAGGAGAGAAGTAGGGGCCTGGAGAGGAAGGACCCCTTGTTGGCGGGCAAACGCCTCAAAGCGTCTCCACTTCGCAGAATATGAGCGCTGCGTGGAAGGCCGGTGTGCAGCATCCAAGAAGGCCGTTACTGCTGGAGGGAGTGGGATGGCCTGATCCGCCATGCCGTCAGGCGGAGGAGGCGGAGGTCGGGGTGATGCACTAGACCTTCCTGCACCGTGAGCAAGTCCGGTCGTCTGCTCAGGGAGAGATGATCGCTCGCAACCATGCCCTTGAGGAGGGCGAACCAGGGCTGCCGGGGCCACTAAGGGGCGATCAGGAGAGCATCGGCTTTGTCCGCGTCGATCTTGGCTACCACTCGGCTCAGGAGAGGCAGTGGTGGAAAGACATACAGCAGGGGCCCGTGCCAATTGTAGAGGAACGCGTCTCCCAGAGAGCCCTGTGGCGATGCCACTGGCATCCTGGCACAGAAGTGGCGGCATTTGGTGTTGGCTGGCGCCGCGAACAGGTCGATGGCTGGCTGTCCCCACCGCTGAAATAGCATGCGAGCCTCGTGAGGGTGCAGTGACCACTCGTGGTTGGTGGGCCCGGAGCGGCTCAGGTGGTCCGCCACTGTGTTGTCCTCGCCAGGCAGGTGCAGCGCCACAAGGTGGATCCCCCGAGGAATGCACCAGTGCCAAATGTCCAATGCCAACTGGAGCAGAGTGCGAGACCGAGTCCCACCCTGCTTGTTGAGATACCAGAGGGCTGCCGTGTTGTCCGTGCAGATCTGGACCACGCGGCCGTGCAGAGAGCGTTTGAAGGCTCGGAGCGCCTTCTGGACGGCAGTCAGCTCTAGCACATTGATGTGCAGGAAGGCCTCGGCCGGAGGCCACAGGCCCTGGACAGAGAGGGTACCGGAATGGGCTCCCCAGCCCTGAAGGGAGGCGTCCGTGGTGACGACCACCGAAGGGCCGGGAGGGCGAAATGGCATGCCCATGCAGACAGCGCTGCGAAGAGTCCACCAATGTAGAGAGCGGCGGACGAAAGCCGGCAGTCGTAACAGGCAATGCTGGCTGTGTCGGAGAGGGTCAAACACCCTGACGAACCATGCCTGCAGAGGGCGGAAGTGTAGCCGGGCATATGGAGTGACAGCAGTCGTGGAAGCCATATGCCCTAGCGTGGACTGGACGCGCTTGCCGGTACAGAAGCAGAACGTCGAAGGAGCTGCACTGCTGAGCAAAGGTTGCGAAACCGCTGCTCCGACAGAAACGCCTTGCGCTGAAGAGAGTCCAGACGTGCGCCAATGAAGTGAATGTCTTGTGTTGGGTCTAGGTGGGACTTGCCCACATTGATCGCCAGGCCAAGGGTCTGTAACAAAGATAGGGTGAAGTCTAGATGCCGGAGGAGTTGGGACCGCGAAGCCCCGACGACCAGCCAGTCATCAATGTAAGGAAACACCGTGATTCCGTTCACCCGTAAGTGCGCCGCCACCGCTGCCATGACCTTGGTGAAGACACGAGGTGCAGTACAGATGCCGAAGGGGAGGACGCGGAAAGAGTAGGCCTTAGCGCCAACCTTGAAGGACAAGCACTTGTGGTGGTGAGGCGCGATGGCTACGTGGAAGTAGGCATCCCTTAAATCAATGGTGGCGAACCACGCACCATGAGGAAGCAGTGGTAAGATGGTCGAAAGAGTCACCATGCGGAATCTGCGGGGCCGGATGTACTGATTAAGAGCACGCAGATCCAAGACAGGCCGTTGGCCCCCATCTTTTTTAGGCACCACGAAATAGGTGGAGAAAAAAGCAGAGGAATACTGTGATGGGTGAAGCGGCACAATCGCACCTTTCTGAGTAAGGTCCGTACCTCATCCAGAAGGACAGCAGAAGGCGGAGTCGTCTGGACGCGCCCTAGGGGCGGAGGTACGTCAAATTCAATAGAGTAGCCATTGCGAATCACATCCAGCACCCACTGATCGGTGGTGATGGAACTCCATGCCTTGTAGTAAGCAGCCAGACGCGTGCCGAAGTAGATAGATGGCTGAGGAGGAGGTGAGGACACCCGGTGAGGAAGTGAAGGCCAGAGGAGTCCAAAAACCAGTTCAAATAGGGTTGGAGAAAGGAGAATATCCAATAAACAGTCCAAGTCAATAGTAGGGTTGAATATCAAGCAGAGAGATTCCTAGGTTGCTGCTGTAAGGCGGCTGGAAAAAAAGGAACTACTGGCTACAGCCCCTCATGCAATATATATGCTTCATGGGGATGAAGGGCGGGGCTGCAGCCACAAGCCTTTCTCAGCTTTGCAGAGTTTTCCAGTGATTTCTGCACAGGTGCATCAAGTATCATAAGTGCTTATTTCACCAGACACCACGAAGGAGAAATCCTCATGAATGAGGAAAACGATACTGTAAAGGTAAAACAATGTCCTTAACTGTACTAACACCAATTATACTAATACCAAAATTGAGAGAAAGTAAAATTTTAAGTATGCCCTTTAAGAACAATACACAATCAAAGCTGTTCATGATTCCTTGATTGAAGATGTACAATCTGATCCACAATTAATTCCTCAGAGGCCTAAGAGTGCTTCAAGTTAAATTAGTAAGCAGACTTTGTACATCTTCTATGCGATATCCAAGATAAATAAATGTTATTTTAAAGCTTTGGGCCTATACACATGGGGATAAAAACAACTATTTCCATATGATGCATAAGCAGTATCTCCATGTGATGCATAAGTACTCAACAAGGGAAATTTTAGTAAACATGCTTGACATTACTGGAACATCAGAGAAAACTACTGTTTGGAAAAATGAAGAATGAAATCAGCATAGGATTCAAGGGACTACTGGAAGAATCAAGATATGATATATAAAATCTGGCAATAATTATGAGACAAATTAATTATACAAATCTGAAATACTTATGCAGACCTGTTTATTTTGCACCAGTGTCAGTTTTGGACACTTGAATGGTACATTTGGACATGCAATAGAAACAAATTGGCCCACCTTTTTGCTGATTTATATAATGAACTCTACAGCCAAGTTCCAACTGGGGACTTCCTTGGAAGGAAGAAGAGCCAATAGTGGATCTAGGAGGGATGTCCTTCCCTGTGTGGCCTCTACATTACTGTGTAGAATATTCTCCTTCTCTTTCTTCTCACCCCTCCAGGTGACTTGGAAGTCTGCTCTAGACATATTATACTGAATTCCATCCTTCATATTAAAATATCTGTTTCCTTTTACAACACCGCTGTAACTTGAAACCATAATTTGAAAGTAACTGTTAATTATCCCCCCCCCCCCATTTTTGACATAAATATAAGCTGAGGTTGGTTTTTTTAAAACAAATATATTGTACAGTTATCTACAGGAAAACATCTTTTGCTTTCTTTTAATCAATTATCAGCTTTCTTTCTTTCTGCATTCTCTTTGTAGCACACCCAATCATGTACCCAACTTTTTAAATCTACCTATGTTTTCTCAGCTTTTTCCTAGCCGTTTTACAACATACTTCCTCCTCCAATGCAAGACTTTTTATACTCTCCATTCCCAATGTGTGCCATTTTAAGAGTTCATAACAAGCATCTTGAATTATTTCCAGAAATTGACTAGTAGCAACTCAGACTGTTGTAATAATGAAATTTATATGTCCATCATTACCAACTCCATGCTATATGTGCCTGTGTATGTATGTGTCTTCAAGTCACCTATCAACATGGTGACCCCATGAATTTCAGTTTCTTCCTCTGAAATATAGCACCCGATATTCCATGGCAGTGCCTAATCCACGTACTAACCATGCTTAACTTCCAGGACCAAATATGATATATTGTCTCACCTCCTAGTCTCTACTCTTCCTTACTTGAGCATTAGTGGCAATAAATAATCTTTCTACATTTCACGAATGCATTACAATAAAGAAATCTCAAGATCTCTATCCCAAACTGTTTAAACAGTTGTAATAGCAGTCCCAGAATGTGTTGGTTTTATGAATCCAACAGGACTTGAAGCAATGGGGAAGGATATATTTTCCTGATGAACATTGTTCCCAACATATCCAAACAAAGAAAAAGCTTATTTTCACATAAAGGAAAAACACATTCAAACCTATGACAGTTGTATGTTTCCACAGCTGCTAAAGTACACACTGAAGCCCATGGGCCTCACAACTACTTGCACCTCTCACCTTTTACATGTTTTGCCAAAAAAAGTTGATAGCTCCTGTCAGGAAGCAGGACAGGAAATCTTGCTTCATTCTTCATTTTTTAAAGCCTCATAGAATTCTAAACTGAGCTGGGGCACCAGCAATAGCTGGAAATGTGTCCACTAGAAAACAAGACTGGGCTATTTTTGGACAAAATATTTTTGTAGAGAAGATATGTGAAGGGTGACAGTAGGCAATATGGTTCTTTGTGGCTTCAGGAGGGTCAGATGTGACCTCCTGAATACTGGAAGTTGCCCACTGTTGCTTTAGATGCCTCCACAAAAAAAGAACAAAAAAAAAGTATTTGGAATTTTTCAAGAGTGGCCAACAAGAAAGCATCTAAAAGTAGTTGTGTAGGAATATGACGGATCAGCAGAAGGAAAGGTATCACAGAACATACATGCAAGAAAAAACAAGATACACTACTATCATTCTCGTATTGAATACTAATCTATTACTGTTAATTGTTATAAAATATTATGTAAATATACTTGTATTTTGCATCATAAATGTTCCAATGTATTTCCTTAAGCTGCAAACATCTGATATAACAATTCACACAGATAAATGAAATTTAACCTTGAGCAGAGGATACTTTATGGCAGCATTCTAGCTGAACAAATGTTCATTCCAATCAACAAACATACAACATCTCTCAGGGCAGACCTGCTTCACAATTCTTTCTAAAGATGGAAAGTGTAGCAGTAAATGAGTGCGAGGCCAAACAAATTACTTGAACTATTGCACAACTACATTCCAGTAACTACTGTTGCTGATAGACTTGTGTCAAGGAGCTTAAGTTGTTTCAAAATAAGTCAACTGGGTTTAGCTTGTTCTTGTTTTCTGCACCATAGAATCCATTTGGAGTGGCATTTGAAGAAGCTCAGATCAAGAGGCATGGAATAACATTTCACGGTGTTAGCTAAAGGTTTATTGGTGGGACAGCACATTTTCTCATGGTAAATGACCCCAAATGTCAATATTTATATCAAGGCAATTACTCGTATTTGGTATTCTGACTTCAAAGCTATAACACAGAGGAAGAGGAAGTGAGAAGGAAAACCTAACTGAAGTCCAAGAATGATAGAGTTGTGTCTAACAAATATGTTAAACGTATTTTGTCAAAAAACTTTTCACAGATGGAAAAATCTACAGAGGAAAAAGAATGCCCTTGAATTCTGCCTTTATTGAAGCATCTTAAAGAAAGCAAAATGTCAGACAGGATATCAATTCTGACTTTTAAGCCGCACACCATACATGGCATTTAGTCATTTGTATCTTTCTCCAGATAACCTGAAAAAGCAACACCAAATTCAGAACTAGGAGGCTGCGAGTTTGAAGGGAGAGACCTTTCCCCCCTAATTAGGTTGCTTCATCTCATAAAAAGTATTATGTCAGGGAAAGGGGAAATATAGCCTCTTTTCAATTACCCTGATTTAACTTGCACCCTCTAAAGCTGACTGTTTTGTTTTTTGCTTTTAAAAACACACATAAAGTCAAGGGAAATATGCACACAAGATGGCTGTCTTTCAGCAAAGGTGTACTATAAAAACACAGAAGTTGAAGAGCAAGGATGGGAAACAGTAAGTAGAACAGGACATATGACTGGTCCTTTACCTCCACTCTTGAGAAGATAGCGATTCACATCCTGTATCGTGGTGTTAATAGTAGGCCCTGTTGGAACACTTCCAGGCGTAACATCAGGATCATTCTCAGGGTCAATGTTCTGCAATCCTTTCCATGGTACTCCAGGATGAAATTCTGCTTGGAAGAAATAAGAAAAAATCGTATCTTTTCCCAATATTCATCTGAGCTGGGAAAAGGTCCAATTGCATGATGATGGGATGGAATATTAATGAAATCTGGTCTATATATTGATTCAGGGGTGAATTTTCCTAGCTGGCTTAGGGCTAGTTTATCTTAATATTGAACTGGATTATTTTAAACCCTGCTAATATCACAATATTTTTTTCGTGTTTGCATGAATTCAGTGTTAACATAAGGAGCTCTGATTTCTTCTGCTTTAATCTTATGCTACGCTACAGCTGGACTGAGCTGGTGTCATCTGTTAAGTATAGATTCCTTTAGATCTATGGGTTTTGAACATGCTGTCCTCCATTACCTGGTGGCCAGTTGATGCTGGAGCCATTGGAGATTTTATCATTATCAGATTTGGCACGTGACCAGCTGTGAGGAACGGCTACAGGAGGACTGGCTGGTGACTCGTTGTTTTGAATCAGATCATATCGCCCGTAAGAATCTTCCATGGAGGACTTTCCTGGAGGGCCAATACTCAGACCTCCAGGGATAGCACCTGGAATAAGGAAGGAGTGTGGGAAGAGAGCACAAGATTAAAAGCAGCATAGTCCCTTATGGCTTTTGGGTATCGTTAACAGTTTCATTGGGATACAACGTGGTTCTGATTTAGAATAGTTAAATAAAAACAGGAAGGTAGCAGATGTTCCTAATAGATCAAAGGTGTAATCCTATGATTATGTTTATTTATATCCCGCTTTTTCTCTCCATATAGACTCAAAGGCGCTCACAATAAAAAGCATTACATTACAACTTAAAATATACAAAAATTAAAACAGTATTAAACCTCATTAATATTAAAAACAATGCAGGTTAAAAATCACAGCAGCCCCTGATGATCTTAAAAACCTTCTTCTTTAAAAGCTTCTCTGAATAATAAGGTTTTACCTGCCTCAAAAAAGACAGCAGGGAGGGGGCCCTTCTGGCTTTCCTGGGCAGGGAGTTCCAGAGTCACAGGACAGCCACTGAGAAGGAAGGCCCACTCTCTCGTTCTCACCAACCGAGGTTGACATGGAGGTGGGACCAAGAGAAGGACCTTTCCTGAAGATTTCAGAGCCTAGGCACGTTCGTACAAGGGGATGCAGTCTGGACCTGAATGCAGTCAAATAGTCTGGACCTGAACCGTCTAGGGCTTTAAAGGTCATGACCAGCACTTTGAACTGTGCTTGGAAACAGACTGGCAGCCAGAGGAGCTACCTCAACAGAGAGGTTGTCCACTCCCTGTAGTCTGCTCCAGTGAGCAACCTGGCTGCAGCTCTTTGGACCAGCTGAAGATTCTAAGCACTCTTCAGAGGCAGCTCCATGTAGCGCATTACAGTAATCCAGACAATATGTAACTAAGGCGTGTACCATCTGGCTACCCAAGGAACGGGCGCAGTTGTTGCAGAAGTTTTAATTGTGCAAAGGTCCTCCTGGCCAACTCACTAAACCTAAAGTTATCTATTGGAAAACTATCAATTTACCAGTCTCTTCCTTGGTACCCATTCTGACAGAATACCGCATATTCATATATTGTTTCTTCCATATATGGGTTTGGGTGTATTTTACATTTTAATACAAATTTTGAAAATGTATTCTGCAGTGGTGAAGGCTAACCACCTAGGGAAAAAAGTTACAAAAGGAGTCTTGCCACAAAACTAGCCATTGCAAGGAATACACCTACCGTGCTTGCTAGGGTTCTGGTCAAGTGGAGAAGCAGCGCTGGAGAGACTATCCATTGAGTTGGGGTGTGTCCACTGAGGAAGGCGAGATTGGGACTGAGAAGTATCTTTCACTGACAAACCACCAGGAATGTCCATGCTGTTTACATTCATGTTTGGGTTCAGTCCAGCTAAGAGAAATCAGACAAGCTGTAAAGCTAACTTTGTTCCTGATTTCTTTTTTACACTTTACCTTCATAATCAATTGTCACTTGTCTGGCTTTCATTTTCTGGCATCAGGGAAGTACAGGTATCATCTAGCAATGTCTTGGTGGCCTTCTGACCTGGTATGTATAAGATGTGCCAGCTAGGCTACTAATTGGTCCAATTTCACTCTTCACTGCCAGACTGAAAGGTCTAGTTGTCAACCTTTTTCCAGGCACTAGGTTTATTCTTTAAAGCAGTAGTTCTTGGCCTTTGGTACTCCAGGTGTTTTGGACTTCAGCTCACACTGTTACTAACAGTTCATAAGCTGGCTGGGCTTTCTGGGAGTTGAAGTCCAAAACACCTGGAGGGCCAAAGGCTTAGAACCACTGCTTTAATGCTTTCAATGGTTTATGGCCTGACTAGCTGAAGGACCACCTGTCTCACTGTGAACAAGTCAAGAAGAGAGGCCCTTTAGAGAACACTGCCACTGATAAAGGCACATCTGTCAGACACATGTGAAACATCTGTCCCTTGCATTGTCCCCAGATTGTGAAGTGCTCTCTCTTCAAGTCTTGGATTTGTTTCTATTCTTTCAGGTTCTTTGGAAAGGAGCTAAAATACAACTCATTTACCAGGACCTTTTATCCTGTAGATGGTAATTTTTATTGTTTATAAACATTATTGCTTTTATTTGTTATATAATATTTTGGTGGCACTTATGGAAAATGTGTGCATAATAATACATAAAAGGGCCAATATGGTCTTCCTATGAAGGGACATTTGAAACTTGGGAGCTATTAATGAAAAGATACAACAATTTAATATCTATAGGTGGTAGGAAATACAAGAAATACAGCAGCAAGGTGACCAAAACCTGTAGCTATTCCTTATACAAGGACTGAAAGCAGACTAGAAATGTCACATATAAAGAAAAGCCTTTGCCAAGGAGTTCTACCTGAAAGGAGATATATTTAGTCAAATTCTCACAGCATTTTACCTATAATATTATCTTGCTTTTAATATGGCTGTCACATGTAGGAAATTGACAGTATGAGACCATCAATATAATTGAAATGTTTACAATGATATGTGTTTTAACTATGTTTTAAGCTGCCTTGAGCCATGATAAAAGATGGGTAAGAACTAAAATTATTACTATTATTACAATGAAGGAAATGAAAACATTGTAAAAGCAACTAAAAGAATCAAGTAACATTATTACACATTATCTGCCTTGTTTTAGATTTGGGGTTTATGAAACTAGACATACCAAGGGGATAAGGAGCAAAGGTGTTCGGTGAAGACTGTTGCTCTTTGGTCTGCAGGTCAGAAAGGCCAGGAGCCTGGGGATGGGGTGAAAAGTTATCCATGGCTGATTTGCCTGCAGAGGGGTGCAAAGATAGATGCGGAGGGGGTGGCTGCTGCTTCATAAGCAGGGCCTGGGCCAGCTGGCGCTGGTGCTGCTGGATCTGCTGCTGCATGTTATTGATTGTACGTGCAACCTGGCAATGAGATAAAATTAATACGAAGTCAGTGAATTTTCAATGCAAGGGAAAAGTCTCACTTGTGATCTTGAACCACCTAGGAGGCAGGGACCTCCCTTCGCTAAGCATTCCCTGAATCCCATACATGATAGAAAAAAGGACCATGAAACCTGTCATTTTTCATAGGGATTTCTCCCTGTATGGAAGTATATAACACAAATGGGTCAACTTCATGTATAATCTTTTTTATTTAACATACTAGTTATCTGGTACTGAGACAATAACGTCAAACCTACTTGCTGCTCCTGTTGTCTGATGGGTCCGGAAACATTACGCTGAGCCTGTAACATCTGCTGCTGGATTTGTAAACGTTGGTATGCCTGCAAATTAGAAATACAAGTAATCAAAGGTGAGAAAGTAAGAAGGTGTACTACATGGGGTCACATGTAATGAGGGCATGAATCAAGTATATTGATAAAATTTTCACCCAGCAAATGGTGGTTCATGAATCTTGCTGTTAATAACTGCATTGAGTAGACCCAGAGACAGAAATCTGGTCAAACATGGGCTGCAAAATTAGATGGCCAAGTAAGGTTATTTAAAATGGAATGTGGAAAAGCGTAAGAAAAAGGTACTATCAATCAAACATGGCTATTGAAAAAGGTAAAGCAGAAGAAGGAAATCTTTAGATTACAAGGTATCCTCTGCTTGTCTTTGGCCTTGTCTGTCATCACCAGCACTTGCAACTTCTGCAAATGAAATTTTTTAAAATTCTAATTAGCATGCCTAGGATCGGGTTTTCAAGGGGCCTTTGTCTGTCTTCCCTACACTTTGTGAGACCTTCCCCTATCACCTGCTGCAACTAGGCTCTTAAAAAAGCTTAAATGTGGCAATGTATGTGAGGAGGGGGGAAGTGTATGCACACAGGTAAGAGCTTGAATACAGCTCACTGCTAAAATGTGGCCCTTGGAAGATTTTTTTGATCAAAGTAGGCATTTGGCTAAAAAGAGTTCCGTGTTTCACAGTCTGATTAATGAAAAGGTATAAGTAAGTATAAATCTGCTTTTTTGGGAGGTGGGATATGTTTGAAATGTTTCAAAACAAGCCAAACTATTGCTCGAAAATATTTTGAAGCCAGAGTTTAACAATCTGATTCATGGCTAATCCTTAATCACATGTTAAGCACTGAGAGGACTGCTGGGTATTATGACTCATAAGTGCTCACCGAAGTGACAGATGTAAGAAGTCTACATTTACAAGAGTTACGTTTACTCAAGAGTTTTCTCCAAACTACAATTATTGAAACTATCTTAAAGTCACTTCTTAAAACAGGAGAAGCTAAATTCCATACTGATGCTACACCATCTGAAGCAGGGAGTGGAAAAAGGGGCCATTTCTATGGTTTCTTTAAGCAGAGATTGGAGGGCCATCTGCTTGGGGTGCTTTGATTCTGTGTTCCTGCATACAAGTGACAAGCCAAAGCAAACATTACATTAACTAGCAAAACAAGTACATTGCAATATCCTAACAAAGCGAGGATTTTAAAAATCCTTCTTTGTAATAACTACAAAAACTTTTCAAACTGCAATAAAGATTAGTGATGTGAGGTTCTTCTTTAGGACGCCCTAAATTGGAAATAACTGGAAGGTACACACAATAATAACAAAACTAGGCATGACAGGTTCACCTTCAGGTTGCCCTAAGTTGGAAATATCTGGAAGGCGCACATAGCAAGAACAACAACAACAACAAAAGGTACAATAGATTACAAAAGCCAGAATGTGTCACTGTGGCCTTCCAGATATTGGTAAATATACAGAGGGTTGGGATTGTCCATTCCTGCCATAAACAAACAAATAATACTCACATCCTTTTTTAAAGAACCATACAGAAAGGAACCTGTATTAACAATTAACATACAGCACCAAATATGTGAGTAATTTCTTTTTCAGTGGAAAAACAGAAATACTGTTGATACTAGAGGTTGGCTGTGAATCTTGGTTCTTGTAAACATGCCACAAAAATTAGGAGTACTAAAATTTCATGATCATCTTCAAGAGTGCCTCTCTGTCTGCACTGTAGTGAAAGGGTCAGACACTTTTAAAATTCAAGTAAATGAATCCATTGTTAAAAGCAAGTCAAGCTATTTTTGAAGCAAAGGAGATACAGTACCTTTTAATAGCTTTAATATCAGTGTTAACACTTTGGATGTACAGATTTCTTACTGTGCTTTTGAACTCACCAGCTGCAGCTGATATAGCTGGTTCAACATCGTCATATGCTGAGGATTAATTGGCGAGGTTAATAGTGCAGGATTGAGACCAATGTTTTTTGCTGCAAACTGCAAAAGCTGTGCTTGAACCTGTAAAAAAAATCCACAACATGTGAGCTTCCAGTACTACAATACTGTAGTTTGCTACAGTATTGTATTCCCTCATAGAATGACTTGTGGAAAGCCCCTAGTCTTCTTTTTTGTTAGTTAGATAAAGCAAAACCATGGATTAAAGATGAAAAGCAATTATTATACATCACAGCAAATTAATCACACATTTCTAGAAGCAGTAACATTTCCTACATCTGTGAATAAACTACTCTGTTCACATATAGGGTTTGGAGGAACAGGAAATACCAGTTTGGCAACTGAACCATGCAATGATATTTGGCTACCTATTATATCTTCCACACAAACACTATGCAAAAGTGCAAAACCAACAATTCCTTGGAATAGTTAGCTTCTTAAAAGTAGGGACTCTGTTTCTGTTGTTCTGTCCAATATACAGTAGTAGCTGTATAGAAATAACCACCATAAGGTGTTGTTTTGTTTAATTTGCTGAATGGAAAATCAAGGAAGAGGCCTCAGAACACCGGAAGACAATTTATTAGATCCAATTTCTTAGAGCGCATGTGGCTAGAACATCTAGATTTCACTGGCTATTATCAATGCATCAGAGCTCAATCTAACCTGAGGGGAGAGAAACTGAGGCACTTGAGCACGAAGACTAGGCTGGGATGAGTTAAGAGGTTGCACTGGCGGTTGCTGCGGCTGTTGCATGGTCCTGGCTTGTGCTGCTCCGCTATTGCCAAACATACCCAGATTGCCACTCGGTATCTGCGGAATCATAAGGTTCAAGACTTGAAAATTGCTGTTCCATCTTTCATGATACTCCACGTGGTCCCATGGATCAAGACATTAGCGAACAAGGGAACTCTCATGCAAATTAGTTGCTATCGGAATGAATGCTCTAGTAAAGATTGAATTTGAACCTCTGTCAAGCTGTAATGTGATTGGTGCTCAACCAATATAAATCCAACCGGATAGCTGCAGAGACCTTATCTAATGGACCCAAATGCTACATGTCCACCAAGCAGACATATGTACCCCTCCCCTGGTAAGCCCCGGATCCTGTGCAAGGAGGAAGGTGGAGTATAAATTAAATTATCTGCATCATTTCAACTAGGCCATTGCCAAGGAAGATAGTAACAAAGGCATCAAAACTGCTCTACAATGTAGCGAGCTGCTTTTGATGTTATCTATCAAATGCATTGTAAACAAAAGGAGGTAGCAATAGAGAGCCATCCTTATAAAGGCTTGCATGTATGAAACTGGTTCAAATCTATCTCCTAAAAGAAGATCATAATTTATCTTGCATTTAATACAATTAAAAATAGACTTTTGACTTTTTGTTACATATTGCATTGCAGTTTCTCATCTACTGTTATTGTATATGTAAAGTTAATTTTCTGAGAATTTGCATATCAATAAATGTTCTGTAGTTGAGTAAGCCCTTTCCTTTTCACCCAGATGCTTGTAATATTATATTCTTAATTGTTACACATAATAGAGAATGTGCTTCATAGCTTTATGATACAGAGACTACTGTTTTCTCTGTCACATGTGGAATATATATTGTTACATAAAGACAAGGAAAATATCTTTTTCATGATAAGCTACATTTGGGGATTCAGTGAGAGTGACTGATTTTTGTTCAGATTGTTTTGATCAAAACATTAGTTTATCTTACTGTGTTTATATCTTTCAAAGAGAAAATAATGAAAAATAATTTGCAAACCTACTTAATACAGGCCAATGTGAACATGTGTTCTTATGGAAAATGTAAAGTTTGTAATCTGTGTTTACTATTGTTGTTAATTACTGCATATTGCATTGAAATCCTTAGATGTAGGCAGCTAATAAATGCTCATAAATATGTGACAATAAGCAAGAGGATAGCACTACAAAGTAAAGTTGCAGCAAAGTTCATCACACATAGTTCCTCGGCTTTCAATCACTGATACACTGTTGAAATAACATTATACCGTTGTTACGATAGAGTACATGTATTTGCCTACATTAATGTGTAGTCAGATGGATATTGCTTGGGAATGTAATCCAAATACTCTACACCCCAACAGAGAGGACACCTGAAGTGAGGGAGGAAGTATTTTCAGCTTGTGTCCTTATCCTAAAGTTCCTGGGGATCTATTTCTAAAAACTGGATTATTCCATCTTCTTCTGTAATAACCCCCCACCCCACTGTAAAGGCAGATGCCAGTTACTTAGCCCTGACAAAAAGGCAAGGTAGGTATCTCGTGTACATTTTATTGGGGTGTTGTTAGGCCTGAGAGGAGAATGCGGTAGCAGTTGTAGAAAGCATGCCTCCACTGACAGTCCCCAAACCTTTAATGTGACTGCTTTGGAAACAATTACTTTTTGTTTGTTTTTTCAGCTGCTCTTGGATTTTTCTTCTTTTCTTTTGGTTTCATTTCCATCTTACTTTGTATTCTGTGGATTTTGTATAAGCTACTGGGCAGAAACAAGTAAGGGTATATATTCATAAATAACCAGGTAAAGAAGATCTTTTAATATTATCTGGTTTTTGGCAGGTTTATGTGGAAGCAGGTGTTTCCTTCAGTAGGGCTTTGAAGGGCAAAAATAGCCTTTGGAATTGAACCTGGAAATATCTGCTCCATACTTCCACTAAAGGATCCAGAGTAGCACATATGGAAGTTAAGGTTATGTCTTTATAGCATACCAAGTAATCTGTGAGAACGAGATAGCACCGCCTCTCCAGAATTTAGCCTCCCATGGGATCCTGCTAGTTTGATATGATTGAAGAAATTTGCCCTGCTAATTAGCAATAGAAGATGAATGAATGGTTATACATGGGTCAGAAGGATATAGTACTAGACAAACTTGGAACCAGAGCCTAATAGGAGGAATGTTAGGCTCTGGTTCCAGGTTTATCTAGTGTTGACAACTGGCTTCATCCAAGCACTACAGTTGCCAGCCTGACCAACTGTAGTGCTTGGATAGTTTGACATTAAGAATAAACCTGGTCCCAACTATGAGTCACACAGTGTAGCCAAAAAAGACGAGTTTGCGGGTTGGGTTGATGAGATGAAGAGAGGAGACACGGTTTGGGAAGGAACTACAAACGTTGAGAGAAGTATTGCTTCTGTGAGTATAAAACGTGCCAGATGGCCAGAGTCATAAAAGAAATCAGAAGAGCTCTGGGAACGTTCAAGAGAAGGAGTCTTTCTGGGTCCTTCTGGCATACAATAAATCTGGGGGTGGGGGAAGGCTGAAATGAAGCTTATCTTACAATTTGTTCAAATTCAAAAAGAAGAGGATACATTTTAAATGAATACTGAAAAACAAATAATTCTTGGATCGGCAAGGAGCTGACATTCATACACAGTTTTTACTCAAAAGGTACCTTACCTGTCTAGAAGAATTCAAGTTTTGCATGCCCAGCCCTGAGGCAATCCCACCCAGGGTCTGATTAGGGAGTGCACTGTTTGAAAGGGGGAGCTTCAGGCTTGGTGAAGGCAAAAATGGTGAAGTAGTGGGCTCTTCCACTAGGCCGCCATCCTGATTGAAAAAAGAAAGGGTGAGCTGTGTGCAGTGTCCAGGTACAGACAGGGCACAAAACAGTTTCCCATGGAAATATAAGTGGAACATGGATGAATAAAAGTTCAAAATATTGTTTAAAAAGGCATGAGGAATACATAATGAAAAGTATGGGGTGGAAGGAAGAAGAAAAAGAGAAACAAAATTAAGGTACTGTTTGTCTTTACTTCTTTGCTTTGCATTTCTTAAAACATTAAAACAGTTAATTATCAAATATTTAGAACAAGTGCAAAAACCATGCCAAGAAGCAGTCATTACATGGCGATCCATCACTTGTGTCAATTGGAAAAACAATATATGTCGAAGACCTATTTCTCCCCAATCTTTACTCCCATGTCCCTGCTATATTGTATTACAAACTGGAAATACAAAAGATCCAAGACCTATTGCTCTCTAATCCTTACCTCCTTGTCCCTGTTGTATCACATTACAGAATGAAAAGAAACAACATACAAAGGAACATTTGGCTTTTCTGAAATGTAAAGGCCTGACCCCAGTGTTGGAACTCTGCCGTAAAGAACACTGTACATAGACATACAGGATACAAACTACAACTACAAATTATACATATACACATGATAAAGGTTTCAGTGAGCTCTCTTCAACAAATTCCTGGCAATGTACTACGCGAGTATCCTTTATTCAAAATGCTTGATACAAGAAGTGTTTTGGAATTTCTATGATTTTGGAATGCCTGTTGGCATGTACATACATAATGAGATATCCTGGAGATGAGACCTAAGTCTAAACATGAAATTCAGCTATTTTTCATATACATCTTACACATATATTGTTTTATTATGTTACTGTTCTGACTTTGTAAGCCACCCTGAGCCACCCGGGAGTGGCGGCCTAGAAGTTCGAGAAATAAATAAATAAAATAAAATATAGCCTGACGGTAATTTTATGCAATACTTTTAGTAATTTTTTGTGCATGAAACCAAGTTTGTGTACACTGAACCAGCGAAGAAAAGGCATCACTACCTTGGCTACCCATGTGGACAATTTCGGATTTTGGATTTCTGGATAAGGAATCTTACATGTACACCACCAATAATTCCTATTTTAGTTACTGCTCTCAATTGCAATTCAGCTGTTAAGAAAATGTATCTTATTCGTCATCTTTTCTTTCTGCTCTTAAGTTACATGATGACAGGAAACTCTTTTTAAATATTACATATATTTTTAATAATTAACACTTGGTACAGATATATGAGTGGACTCATTTTTTTCAAAAAAAATCCTTGAGGCAGGAGACAAGGAGATTGCTTTACAGATTGATTACAAATATGCCATGCCAATTCTGACCCAAGAAACATCCACTTATATGTTGCACTGATATCAGTTAGAGAAAATATGAATATATATGTGGGCTTAATGGGCCTAGTTTTCTAACGCAGCATTCTGCAATTTAGTCACAGCAAGCCTCTCCAAACAAAAATCAACTTGTAATCATATTTCCTTGTTATTGCCAATTAAAGAATTAATCTAAGAAATTGGAGGAATAATATTTCAGATTCTTTGTACTGTACTGTCAGGAATGTGTGTGCCAATTTCTGTGGATATGTTCAGTGGTAACATTTCTGGGCCACCAAAAAAAGAGACAGTTCATCACTTGTCTCCTTTCCTTGCCCTCTTCTCCTTGCAAATACAGAATAAATTCATTCCTGATCCAAGAAATCTGTCAGATTGATCTGTGTATGTCTCTTCTACATGCTAGGAATGGAGAACGACTGAGAGAAAGAAATGATCTTGTCACACCTTACAAAGAGCTTTGCAGCACCCTCTGGAAATAGTATGAGGCTAAATTTTATAGCTGTCTGATTGATAAGGCAAATACAAATCACACTTTGAGGTGAGTGTTTGTGTGGATGAAGTGGCAAATTATGGTTTGTCTCAGAATCAAGGAAAAGAGAAAAAGCCTCCATGAACAAGGAGAAGAAGAAACGGTTTGTGATATTTTTTTACCCTCTGAGTCTAAACCACTGTTTGGAAGATCATATCTACATTAATTTTAACCATCAAGAGGGAAACTTCATAACAGTGGAAGTTTGGAGCACTAAGAGCTTGAGAAGATCTCTATCCCACCACGCCGGACTAGTTGGCTTGCTCTGAGATTTGTATAAAGGACCAAAGGATGTCTGTGTACAGCTAAACTCTTGGAGGCTTAACAAAGAGTAAACACAATAAGACAATTTGGATGCAAAACTAAATTATGGTTTTCTGTTACATACACAAGACACAGTGGATAAGCCACCTTGAGTTCCAGTTTTAACTACATTGAAGCTAAGTCTTGGGGAAATGGTGGGAGCATGTATAAAATGATTGATGGACTAACTTATCTGTCTTGAACTAGTATTCCCTCTCTTTCCTCACTCTTCTACCAGTTCTAAATAAAACCCAACATTTCCTGTTACCATTCACACTCAGGACTAGCTGGAACTCTAGTTAGTGAACACAGTAGGATCCTAATCCCAGCTGAGTTATAGGGTTTCCTTACTCGAACAGGAGTGGAATCCCCTCTCACCAATTGGGGGCTGCACGGCCACCAAAATCATCTGAAATGCAATTGTCACAAAAAATTAGTGACAACTACAACAGATCTCTGTGTGTCACAGGAAGTCACAACATCTAGCCTGTGAGATCAGAGGAAATGAGTAGATGGTGGTAACTATCAGAATTTGTTTGGTGAATATGGTAGTAGAAGCCACAAAATGGATGCAATGGCTGTATGGTGCTTGCATGTTGCCTATCCTTGAACCAGAGCCGAAACTAATCATAGTTTTCTAATTGAACACAGTGGATAATTTGGTTAATTTAAAATAAAAAGCAAAAACTTTCAGTTCCCCAGTGCAAAAAAAAATGCAGCATGAGGTCTACAGCAGCTGAAGGCCTGCAGTAGATCAGGCATGTAACACCAAACAATGCTTTTCTGTTACATATAAACAGGTCCAATTTATGTGTCATAGAAAAATTAGAACAGAAAGAGAAATGTTCTTCTACTGTTACATTAAACTATGAGGAAAAAATATGTAATGTTTTGCGTAAAGCAAACCATATCCAACTCCACTAGTTGCCCTTTGTGGTTCTAGATTAAATTTTCTGTGCCTAAATATATCCTTCAGTGAGCAAATACTGTACATATTTGATAGGTAAAAGCCTGACATCATGTGGAAAAATTCCTAAATTTGCTGTATAGTTTGCAAACAATTATAAGTTCCAGGATGCATGCTCTTCATTCCATCTTAAAAGCAGCAATTTTACAGCTAATTTGAACCAATTCCTAACCAATCAACTCAAAAGATTATTAACTGTGAGGAAAATATTAGGGGGGGGGGGGGGGTTGAAAAAAGGGAAGCATTTTCAGTTTTAAAAAGGCAAGGCCTTCTGAAATCCTAGGTAAATCCTGCTAATTGGAGTTTTTCAGCAGCTCCTTGTAGAGGCCTAGGCAATGTTTCTTCAACCAAGTAATACTTAGTTTGGTGCTGCAAAGCCCTGAGGGAGGACACTGACATTTTCTAATCATATCCCAAGGTCTTTCAGCTCAACATGCTTAACATTCTGCAAAATATCTGTCATGGTCCACAAACTGCAGCTTGCATGACAGTAACAGGTTCAAGGATTTCTTCTCCCTAGGTCATGAGCTGTTTGCAATTCCTCCTTGCGTCTTAAGTAGGAATAGTTTTTAAGCCTCCTGTATTCCTTCTACTTGTGACTGGCCTGCTCTTTGTAAACTTCTATTCAGACAATGTGTCCACGAAATGTTGCTGAGAAATGTTCACCAAAGCTCCAAAGTTGATCATGCAACGCAGATACTAAAGTAAACTGACATTCAAGTTATCTTTGTAAAATGCTTGTCAAATATAGAAATGTTAAAATGTGAACATTTAACTTCCCGGAAGAGTGATATTTTCAATTTCCAGAAATAAGTCTACTATAGTAAATGAGTAAGAATGAAAGCAATCTGCTTAAAAGGAAAGCTTAGTAGCAATACACACTTGACCTTTTCCTACAGTTTTTGGGTAACTTCCAATACAGATTGTGTATTCTTATCTGGAATTCCAACATCCAAAATGCTCCAGCATCATCTACATGAGTGGCTGAGAGAGTGAAACTTTTGCTTTCTGATGGTTCAGTATACACAAACTTTGTGTCATGTACAAAATAATAAAAAGGTGTATATGAAAAATAACCGAATTTCATGTGTACTTATTTATTTATTTAAAACTTTTGTACCCTGATCTTCTCACCTCAATAGAGGGATTCAGACCAGCAAACAGCAAGAATTCAATGCTAAAATTTAAAATCTAAAAACATCTAAAATTCACAATAAAATTAAGTTACCAATACAATAAATACATAAAAATTATTCGCCACAATAAAATCATGTCCAGCTCAATCCTTGTATACAGTCAGCGACTTTAGTCAATTAGTGATCTCCGTCCTCATTGTGCAAAGGCCTCATTGCACACCCATGTTTTCAAGTAGTAAGAGACGGGTAGAAAGGAAGACACTGAGGGTTCAAATTATAGTCAATGTTGATATTTATCCAGTAGATAAGTTCTCCAAAATCAAGGCAGTATTCTGCATTCGTCGTTGTGAAAGACAATAAATTTCAAATTAATGGTCTGTATTAGACGGTATAATTAAAGCAAAGGCAGGTCTAGAGCACGAAGTACACTAATATCAAGTAAAGCCACCATANATCAATCAAATNATGGCGTGGTTCTCAGAGGGGTCGACAATCATGGTNCCAGTTGTTTCGCCAATCCTGGCTTCATCAGGACCCCAGACTCAATTGCTGTGTATAAGTTTCACAGGTCCGGATTTCAGGTTCTTGTGTGTGGAATGCACTGTGATCCAATTTGAACCCTCAGTGTCTTCCTTTCTACCCGTCTCTTACTACTTGGATATCCTGGAACTACTCCCCCTACACCCATGTTTTCACCAGCTTCCAAAAAGTCAGGAGGGAGGGGGCAGATCTAATTTAACTTGGGAAGGAATTCCACAATCGGAGGGTCACCACAGAAAAGGCCCTGTCCCTTGCGAAGGAGGCGGGGCCGAGAGCAGGGCCACTCCAGACGATCTTAACACTCTTGAGGGTTCATAGGGGAGAATACGTTCGGACAGGTAAACTGGTCCGGGACCGTATAGGGTTTTGTACGTTAAAACCAGCACTTTGAATTGTGCTCGGAAGCTAATTGGCAGCCAATGCAGCGGGCGAAACAAAGGGGTTGTATGCTCCCTGTACCCCGCTGCTGTTAGTAATCTGGCTGGACTAATTGCAGCTTCCGGGCAGTCTTCATAGGCAACCCCACATAGAGAGCGTTGCAGTAGTCTATACGGGATGTAACCAGAGCATGTACCACCGGGGCCAAGTCTGACTTCCCAAGGTATGGGCGCAGCTGGCGCATGAGCCTAAGCTGTGCAAAAGCTCCCCTGGCCACCGCCAGGGTCCCATTTCCAAGACATCTCATTATGTATATGCATGTATAGGCGGTTCAACTTTCAAACACCTTGTAGTTAAGCATCGGGTGAGACAACAGGATGTGAGAGAAATCTACACCTAGGAAGCAAAATTCACTCTTGAAAAAGTTTTCATGGAGAAAAGGTGTCTCAACTGAAGCAACAAGTCAAATGTTTCAACATCCATTTATCACAGGGACTGAAAGTGAGATGAACTCTTCTAAACAGGGGTACAGACAGCAAAACAAAAACCACAGGGGTGTTTACTTTTCCCTATGCTATCCAAAGCTAAAAGATATATATTGAGCTGGAGTTACACTTGTAAAATGTACCTGTTCTGACTTACAAACAAATTTAAGTTAAGAACAAGCCTACAGAACCTAACTTGTTCATAACTTGGGGACTGTCCAAAATCTTTAAAAAACTCAAAAATTGATAACTTCTGATCCCATGTATTTTGGATAAAGGATTCTCAACCTGTACAACCAAATCTATCTTAAAATTGTTCCCATTTTGGAACCATTTTAACTCAAGATATGCATTAGCAAAGTAGCTACAGAAGCACTTTAGTTTTCTTGAACTGAAGTGAGAACTTTAAAAGGGTTAAAAACTGACAGAACTACTATGAGTAACTCCAAAATCTGGATCACAACTGAATTTTCATATAGCATCTCTGCCATACACCCGCGTCATTATATGCTAATACAACAGTTTTGTTAAAACTTTCTCAAAGTCTTCTACACCAATGAGAAAGAAGCATCAAGAAATCAGGGCTCAAACAGAAGTGCAACACTAAATTTTAAAAAGTGGACTAGATCTTAATTGTTTGCTGTCCTTGAGAGTTTCTATGCAAGATATTTGTTTATTGCATTTCCTACTTTTAAAAACAATTAGAGAAGTGTGATACTTTGCGTCAAATTGAAAACAGCTGGAAAATGCCTTTCATGATCAAATCAAAGGACTGCTTTAAGCAACAAATCAATTTATAACCGAGCTGGGTGGTTTAGGGTTTTTATTTTATGCCTCAGTTACAACCTTCCTGGATGTTTTGCCTCCTTGAAGAAAGTCAGTGATACAGTTGAGTAGGAAACTGAATTTGGCTCTTCCCAGTCCAACACTCATACTAGCTCCCATATACACCATTACAATACTTGGCACATTATAGGGCAACATAAGCAAAAACAGGTACTACCATTAAAAGGAGATGATCTAGTCTTAGCTTTTATTAATTTCTACTTCTCTAAAAGATGTGGACTAAATAAAATTCAGCTATATCCCATATACTTTGATTCTATCACATGTTGGAGTGCAAAGGGAGTTTGAACCAATAATACATTACAAAGCAGGTACATGATTTGAATGTACTTTTAATCAAAATGCTCTACTACTATCAACTATAACATCTAATCCCAACCTAAAAAGAACAAGTTTCTATCCACTTCGTAGAAGGCAGTAGTCCCTACATCTAACACAAATCTCATCCTTAACTGTATTATTAACAATTATGGCTGAATAATAATGGCTACAGATGCCTCAAACCTATTTCTCAATGGTTCCTATAAACAAGTACAGGTAGTCCTCAAGTTATGAACAAGATAGGTTCTGTAGGTTTGTTCTTAAGTTGAATTTGTATGTAAGTCAGAACAGGTACATTTTAACTTTAAAGTATAACTCCTGCGAAAAATATTTCGTTTTGCTTTGGGTAGCATAGGGAAAGGTTAAGCAGTGACTATGTAACCTGTTTATTTTAATTGTGTAAGTCGCCCAGAGCACCTTTCGTGGAGGGCGACTCATAAGAAATAAAGTTAGTTAGTTAGTTAACACCCCTATGATGCTTGCCTTGCTGTCTGTGATAATTTCAGATGTCACCTCCCTTTCTGTCCCTGTGATAACTGGATTTTGAAAAAAAATGGCTTGTTGTGAAAACAAGGATTGGGGATAAAGCATCAATGCAGACACCTTTTACCCATGATAAATCTTTCATGAGTAAATTTCCCTTTCAAGAGATTTTTGTAACTCTGATACTGCCTATGTGTGAGTATATGTGTGAGGATATTTTGTTCTCTAAATATTCTAGTTTACAACTGCCATCAGTCCTATCTGGCATGGTTAATAGTAAAAGACTGTCAAGAGTTGTAGTTGAAAATATCTGGAAAGCAACCCCCCCCCCAAAGAAGGATACATTATTGATGCCAATTGTCTATTTTGCAACCTATTTATTTATTTATTTTATTTCTAGCCCGCCCTTCTCTACTCAGGGCGGCTCACAAAAGGCAACAATTCAATGCCGCATACAAAACAGAACAACAACATATCAAAAAATACAACAAAGCAGATTAAAAACAGTTACATATCAAACCAGTGCTTAAGGGAATGAAACAAAACTCTTAATGCCCCATGATATGTATGACAGGATCACAACTAAAGATTTCAAGTAAATCTTGATTTGTGACCCTATCATAGGGTTATCTTGGTAACATTTATTCCCAAGAGCTTTCCCATTGCCAGAGAGTGTGATGTGCTCAAAGTCACCCCATGGGCATCCACAGCTAAGGAAGGATTCAAACACTGGCCTTATGAGCATTAGTCGAACTCTCAAAATGCTATTGCTAGTTGATACATTTAGCCAGCATCAAGGGAACAGAACAATAAGGAAAAGCTCCTGAACCTTTCTGATAGGTTTACAGATTGCTTAGCATTTCTTTCTACTTTCAAAAAATTCTACTGTCTGTATCTGAAAATGCTGCACCTACCTTGTCAAGGAAAGTGGGGCGGTCCATGGAAGACTCTTTGGAGATTGGTGGTGGGCGGCAGCCAAGGGATTTGGTGACCATTCCATTGTAGTCAGCCACTCCCATTCCACGCTTGTCCATTTCCACCTTCTTTTCCAGCAGAGCACCTGCAAATAGTAGAAGATGTGAGCATGTCAAATAAAACTAAGGAAACGTTTCAAAATCAAGATAAAATGATACTTCTTCTGATACAGCTCTTTCTACACAGCTCTTTCTCCTGCTGACTTCAAGACATTCTGTAAGTCAAACTTTAAAAATCAGCTTGTCTTTTAAAACATTAATTCGGCATGGAAGATAATGCATAAAAAGAACTCAGCCTTTTCGATTAAATGCTATCAGAGCAAATGATGCTGATTTCATTGTAACAGATCAATGTTCTCAAATATCTATTTCAGGTAGAGAATACTTACTCATGGCCTGATCTAGATTCATACTGTTACTCTTCAAGGCTTCTTCTGCTGGCTCTCTCTGCAGAAATAAGAAAGAGAAATTCTTCAAAAATTATGCTCTTGATAATTGGAAAAAGAGCCAAAGAAATTACATTATTCTGCTCAAACCATTTAGCTGATTAAACCAGTACAATTTTACAACAATATAGTCAGCAATGACTTTTAAAAAAAAAGAGTTAGGCGCTTTTCTAAGAGCTGGACACCCACTCAAGTAGTCTTAACTTGGCACTCTTAACATTGTTCGTGTGCTCTTCTACACCCAGCCACAATTAATGTTCAAAGGACGGATGGTAGCAGTGGATTAGAGAAAAGGGGCCTTGGCCATTCCTTGAATCTAACAGTAGCTTGATCAGCAGAAATCAGCTGAGAGTGCTTTTCATTGCACAAGGAAAACTTCAGCACCTGGCAGTCTGCAGTCCAAATTGGAGTGAAAGAAGAAGATCCTGAGATAGTAAAATCATTGGGAAATTTACAGACTGATTTCAGGTCCCACACCACTTGGTCACAGGGAGCAGAACTGGAGAATATTTTAGAAGATCTGGCTTGGGAAAACAATGCAGAATCAGATAAATCCGTCCCTTTTCACCCTTAGCATCTCACCAAAGCTGTTCAAAATCGTTCTTTCTGCTTGTGTTTTACTGTAAATTGCCCAGAGCCAACTGGGATGGGCGATTAATATATCCCAAAATAAATAAATAAATAAATAAATAAAATGTATGTATATACAGAAGATACTGGAATAGCAGTGCTACTCACTGGGAAGCCCATGTCTGTGAGCTGTTTTATCAGACGGTTCATGATCCAGGCCTCATCTTGCTTACTAGATGTCTTCATGCCCTGAGAAGCAGCATGGGAAAATTGTTTAATAGTGCAATCTTAGGGAGATTAGAAAGTTACAAATAGCTAGTTGCATGCAATTAACGTAAACAACAATGTTCTAACTACATATTATAGCAATAACTTAGTAAAAATACCTTCAATTTGCAACGTAAGTGACTTTTAAACTTATGGGGGTAGTCTCATTAAAGATTGTGGAGAAATACCCTGTGTTTTATTTATTTTATTTTATTTATTTATTTGCTCCTCCCAGCACGTACATGGGCGGCAGTTGAAAACATTTAAAAAAACAAAAAAAAACATATAAAAACATTTAAAACCGGTTACATTTATAGGGGGAAGAATACAGCACGGTGTTTGTCTCATTAAAGTCCAAAGAGGGCCGTCTTGTGCCCAGTTCCGTCATGGCTCGGGCACTAATTCCAGAGCACTGGTGTTTTGAGATAGGTAGAGCGGACTGATGGAATCAACAACAGATTTTGCTAGCAGTGATCTGGAGAGGTGAGAAGTAGATTGGAGAATAATACATTTGATACCACTGTTCTGCGCTTTGCAGGCGCAGACACTCCCCATGTGTGCATTCAGAGTCCACGAAGAAAAACAATCACTGACTATAATAACTTGACCCATCTCCTTATCAATCTTACTGCAGTAGTGTTTGAAAATAATGACTTTCATTCTATATAAAATTAACTTAGCAATATAAAAATCAGTACCTGAATCATTTGGGTTCCTAGCTCATTGGTTTTTATAATCCAGCAGTGTTTTAGTCATACCTTTTGAAGTCCTTTCTTTGGGCCATTCCCCCAGGAGCTACAAGAGGAGTTGCTCTCTTGTGAAGCAGTATTATTCCACATATCTCCTTCTTCATCTTCCCACTGACTTGTACTGAGATTTACTTCATCTCCACCACTGCCCCAGCCTTCTTGCATAGAAGATTTAGAAGCTGTAGAACAAATGGAAGAATTCAGTCAACCTTCTGGTGCTTCATCTCATCTGTAACTGCAATTATTAATAATTTCACATTATTCTTTATCATTACAAGCATCAGTTTCAGGAACAAGTTTTTTTTTAGCTTAGATGGTAAATGGAAGATATGTAGAGCCCATGTTTCCCAGGCTTGTATTTTCCATTTTCGCTGAATTGACACACACTCACCTGGTTTGCACAGTGCTGGGGCTGCAGCTGGTGCGTTCACTCTTCCATATGTCCCTGCGGACTCAGCAGAATTATCTCCCCACCCTGTACCACTGCTGGGGGGCTTCCCCCATGCTGAAGTGCCATTATCAACTGCAGCAGAAGGAGAGGTAGGCTCTCCCCATGAAGCTTCAGGCTTTGCATGGACAGCAGGCATCTCTCCCCAGCCTGCTAGAATCCAAAAGGAAAAATAAAACATAGTTGGAAGAAAGAGAAAAGAAACTTTTTAGATTATTTATTAATATTATTTTGAAAACACAGTTCAGAACTATGGATAACTTGAAAGAATGAAGCACGTGGTGCAAAAAGGAGTCAGTCATACAAGCAGGCTTTGAGTGGATTTTCCGGAAAGAAGATTGAGGAATCCTTGTCACCCAGTCAGCATAATTTGTTAGTATACACTTTTCCATCAACATAGTCTGAATCTAAAGTTGTTAGTTACAAAAAAGTGGAGTTTCATAACATATACTGTATGTGCCAGTTCTTCTGGATGGTGGAGTCATAAGCCTCATATATATTACAGAGAACATGTAATCCCCTTATAGAAGCAGCTTCATTGGCTCCCAGTTAATTTCAAAGTGCTGGTTATGACATATAAAGCCATATACAGCTTAGATTCGTACTATTGGGGGGCGGGGGGGGGGATCAAATCTTCCTATTCAAATCTGATGGAATCTTACAATTTTTGGAGACGGCTTTCTAGCAGTCCCAGAGGTCTGTCTGGTGGGGACACAAAAAAAGAGTGTGTTCTCAATGTTGGTTTTTTTGGCAGGCCGTAGAATTCCCCTCCACAGAAGTTTCCACTCTCTTTTGTTGGCATTTTTAGTTGTGGGGATTCCTTATTTATGGTATGTGTTTGCAGTAATTTTATCTTTGTTTATGACTCTATGCAATCAAAATTTTAAGGGTGTTTTAATATTGAAACTTTTTGTTTATAGTCGGGTTTTTAGCTTTATTACTTTGTTTTAAAAAATCTTTTGATTTAACTTCTGTACTCTAAATTCCTGCATTAAAACAGAAACAAAGTTATCTGCAGGATATTTTGTCCTGTCTTTGTAAACAGCCTTATACACCTATCTTAATGAAAATTATTTTTTTCTGATTTAATACCGCCTGGTCCTTTCTAAAATAAACTATACTATGGTAGGTAGTATTTCAAGGTTGAACAGCATGTTGCTCTTTGCTGGTGCCTTGCTCAAAGGAGTTTCCCCAAAGATTAAAATCCCCGTTTAACTACCAGCTGGAAGGATTTGAGCAAGTTCTATCTTCTGGTCTACCTGGAAAAGAGAAGAGCCAACCTCAGAGCCTTACTGCAGTTTAAAATGGATAAGACATGTTGTGTGTTATGACTATGCACAAACAAGAAACAGTTACATCCAGTTAGCAGCTTTGTTTGTGGTTTCAAACGATATTTGGTATATAATGTGCAGCATCTAAATTAAATCTGGATTGGTTGAATTTATCTAGAAAGTATTGCACCACTTTGTTATTACCTGCACCAAAACTAAATCTCTGAAGGAAATAATTTTTCCCCCAAATAATATACAACATGAATGTGTATGTGTACTTTTGTAATTACTGAAAGGTATTTATTCTCTGCTGTCCTGAACACAGATGCAGTCACTATACTCCAGGGCAATCAACAAGAACTGAAGGATTGCTGGAGCAAGTCTGATTTGGGTAATCATGTGTCTGCAGAACACACCCTGACACTGAACATATTTGGAAAACCCTTTTTAAAATGACATTTTGTGTTATTAACTCCAAAGAGATTTTGTAATGCAACTACAATGTTCTTCTGGGAACTACTGAGATGACCTTTGAAATGTTTAAAAGACTTAAATTAAAGATTTATTTATTTATTTACTTTGCTTCTAGACCGCCTCTCTCAGCCTGAAGGCGACTCGAGGCGGTGTACAACAGCAAAAACTGCTCAAGACAAACATATCAACAATTATCAATACAATACAATTCCAACATATACAAATTAGCATTCAACGTTAAAAACACAATATCAGCGTCTCATTAATTAAATCGACTTAATGAAGATTTAATACTTCATTCACAATATTTGCTTATGCAGTCGAAATAACTTCCTGAAAAACCTGACAACAGCATGAAAATGCAGATTTCCTCTTCCATTGATCCAAATGAAGGCAATGTATTCTGTATTTAGGTATTTTATGATGCTCACAGTAGCACTAGAATTTACTAGAATTGTCGCCTTCGGGCTGATAGGGGCGGTATAAAAATATAGCAAATAAATAAATAAATTTACTCGCAATGAAACTGGTCTAACTTTTACAGAATGAGGACAGTCTAAGTCCTCATTTACAGACAATAAAGTTCCATAAAAGCATGTGAAAGGAAACCCTTAATACACATAGGTGCTTAGGTGTTTGTGTTATAATCTTCTGGGCCTCAAACAGGTTCTACGATTTCCTATGGAATTAGCTCCACAGTGAAACCACTTTCTTATGTACTGATCTGAAAATGAAATAAATGGTCAGTGTAGATTACCCTAAACCGACCTAGAGAGGACAACAGGATTTAGAGAAAATCAACGGAAAGATGCTAGACGCAGCAGAAGATGAGAAGTAGAGGAACTGAATGTTACTTTTTGTTGTTATTATGCACCTTCAAATTTACCATGTCCTTAGCAAGATTTATTCAAAGGGAGTTTGTAACTGCCTTCCTCTGAAACTGAAGAAGTGTGGCTTCCTCAGAACAATCCAATCAGTGTCCAATGCTGAATGGGGATTGCAACACCGGGCTCAAGAGTCCTAATCCAATGCTCTAGTCTAGACACTATAACATGCTGGATTTCAAAAATAAAATTATTCCCCTTGGGGAGATAGGGTGGATTATAAATAAAGGTGATGCTGATGATTATTATGACAAATAAAGTTTATTATTCCAATCCAACTCATCTTCAGTTTGCTTTCTCCCCTCAGACATCTGCATTTGGAGAATTATTCCTATCAAAATGGAGATGTCTTAGGGGGAAAGGAAAGCTGAAGACAGATTTAACCAAAGAGATTTCTAAGGTTAGGAGCCACGGACATAAAGAATCTATATATCACGCAGTTATTTGTAATACTTAACTAAGTGACCTCCACTCTGGAGAAAATGGGCTGAAGGGCTTCTGTATTTTCATTTTGTGTTCACATATTGATGTGCATATCGACATAGAGGAAATTAAGTATCATTACATATTATAAAGGAAGCTCAAATGCATAATTTAAAGAGCTCCCTGGTTTTGTAACAGTGTATTTAACCTCAGCCGGAACACTGCAATTTCCACTACAACACATAGTCATTTATTAAGGGGAAAAAAGAAAAAGAAAAAAAGAGGGACTAACTTCCCTGGGTTCTCTTTAAATTCAGTAATAATGATTAATCACCTCAAATCTGTAAGGTATAAGTCATTTGGTTAAATACATTGTGTACTGAGCCACATAATAGTATGTAAATTATTGCTCACAATGGAGTTCATGCCCTAGGAAATTAGTTGCAATTATGTGAAAACAATAACATTTATTAAGACACCCATAATTTATAAAGTTCTCAAGAGATCAAAGGAGGTAAAAATCTAAAACTGACAACTAGTTAGAAAAATATTGAAATAAGAAGTGGGCATTTCTAATAATTGAATATCTGAAACAACTCTATACATATTTTTAAGCCCTGGTGATTAAAGAACTACCCTGCACATGTGCATTTCTTTAAAAGCTTCAAGACAAGATTTGAATCCAGAAAAGTAAGGTATTACTGGTGTTTCATATGCTCCCAAGATAATGTAGTATAGAAATAAAGTGAGCATATCTCAATTTGTTGGGGATTTTGCATGACATTTTCTATAGCATTTGTAAATGCAATCTCTCCAAATTGTTCAATGCATCTGGCATCCAGGCAGCCCAGTTCGACTGAAATGATCAAAGGTCTGGAGACCATGCCCTATGAGGATCATCTTAAAGAATTGGCCATGTTTAGCTCTTCCAGAAGAGAAGATTGTGAGGAGACATGATTGCCATGTATACTGTATGTGAAAGGATGTCACAAGGAGGAGGGAGCAAGCTTGTTTCCTACTGCCCTGGACACTAGGACTCAGAGAAATGGGTTCAAATTACATGGAAGGAGATTCAACCTGAAAATTAGAAAGAACTTCCTGACTACACAAGCTGTTCAGCAGTGGAACTGTCTGTCTCGGAGTGTAGTGGAGGCTCCTTCTTTGGAGGCTTAAAAGCCATATGTTGGGGTACTGTGAATATGCATGGCAAGGGGTTGACTAGAGAGCCCATGCAGTCTCTTCTAACTTTATGATTATATGATTCTAGACTGAATTCAGGGAAAGCAGGGTGGTTATGTAAACAGCCCCAGTAACTTCTAAAGAGAAAGTGGCCCAATTGTTTATATAGCCAAAAAGTGTGGGGGAGCTCTGGAGCTTCAGGGTGTCCCATGACTTTTTAAAACGCGATACAAGTCCTTGTTAAGGCGAATGGACTCCATGTGTCATATGGACATCAAGAAGTTTATTCACCCCTACACTTACTTATTTGGCCCATGTAGATGGACTCTAAGAATTATTCTAAAACAGCAATTTGATTCCCTCAATTTGCAAGGCCTGGGGCCGACACATGATTGCAGAGAAAAACAAGGTTCTGTCTTCTGGAGATGAGTTTTTTGTGTTGTTCTTCCATTATGCTGTTTAAATATTGGCTGCTAATCATCCAGGACCAGTAACACTTTCCCAGATAAATACAGAGGTATCTTACCAACACCTACTATAGAAAGGAAGTCATGCTCTTCCACCAAGAAGATTGTGATCTCTAACTCAAGCAGCAGGTCAGAAGGAGCACATCAGGCCATGGCTATTTCCTTGATCTAACATTCTTCTTGTCTATTGGAGCTACCTTGCTTATTGTCTGCATTGCCATACTACTGCTACTACCCATGCTTGGGGCACATCAGGATAGACTTGCACAGCTGATCTCCTCTGCTTAGGCAAGCATGTAGATCCCATGATATTTGATGAATCATTCAACTGTTCCCCTAGTTACACTACTTCAATTGAATGACTGAATATTTGTATTTAATGTTAATATATTAGGTGTTTCATAAAAATGTACAAATACAAATTCAAAATCTTTCTTCCCAAATTTAATCTATATGGAGGATTGCTACAAATTTATCAGAGTGTACAAACTTTAAAGATATGAATTCCTATTTGCAAGTTTTTGAACTACCTTGAGATCTTTTTGGGTAAACATTATCAACTAAAACAAAATGAAAATGATAAAAACATACAGTCAGTCCTCCACATTTGATTGGGTCAGGAAGTCAAAATACTCACAAAATTTCAAAAACTTCCAGAAGCTGACCCACAGAATTGCATTGGAGATCCTAGTGAGCATTTTAATCAAATCCAAAATATTCAAATCAAACTCACAAAAAGTCAAACCCGCAAATATGGAACGCCAACTGTAGTTCTATTGAATTTACAGGCAGGTCTCAGTATGCTTGCTTTTTTCTTATAGAGACCAAATATAAGAAATGGCTATTGATTATTGAAAATATTCTTTCATTACCCTAAAACATTTCCCCAATTGGATGTTTTAAAATACTTCACTGTTGTATGATAACACTAATCAC
The DNA here is from genome assembly GCA_030556195.1 of Anolis apletophallus. Classification (NCBI taxonomy): domain Eukaryota; kingdom Metazoa; phylum Chordata; class Lepidosauria; order Squamata; family Anolidae; genus Anolis; species Anolis apletophallus. The sequence goes on from JARBWK010000001.1 coordinate 112,754,911, forward strand.
AGCTAATTACTTTTTCAATCAGAAATGAAACATGTACTTTTCCATTTTTCAACACAAAAATCTCTTTGTATCAATAATAAATAAAAATCACTGGTTTAAATTACTAAGAAGCCAAATGTGTAATAACTACAACTGAAGGAATATGTATTTGGCAGGACAGTTAATGTTACAGAAACAGTTGCATAATATATGAGAACAGACATCAATGACTGGATAAAGGACAAGAAACAAAACAGTTAAGCAAATTCATTAAAAATAAGGTCATATTATGAAGAGAATAGTTTTTGGAATTGTTCTGCGAAATGCTAATGAATTCAGAATTGTGTTTGGATTACACAAAAGCTATTATATTATATAATTGTAAGGGTATAGCCTTAAACACATCTGGTTAAAATATTTTAATCTAACACAATTTTGGTGTGTCCATCCAATTACCAAAATAATGTCATATCTTTCTTTACATTTCTTAGGGATCTTTAATTATGGATGAACAATATTCTGGGTGCTATTTTATACATCATTCATATAAAATATAAAGATATATTTAAAAATTATAAACAGAAAGAAATATTTCTTAGCCAAGCATTATTACAACATTCTTTCTGAAACGTAGCATATATGTAAAGAAACAAAACTTGTACCATACCTGGACCAAGCAGTGGGGACCGGTTTGACTGGGCACTTGACTGGTGCGGCGGCTGAGGTTCAGCCATGTTTGCGTTGATAATGGTTGCGGAAGTGGTGGTGGTTGTGGTACTGCTCTGGATTACAGAATTATTTCTATCCCACATATTTACAGTCTTGTTGTTATTGTAATTGGGGTCACCCCAAGCTGAGGTGCCATCATCAATCTCCATCTTGCGCCGAATGGATGGTGGAGAGGGCTCTTCCCATCCTGTAGCATCACAACTATCTTTCGGTTTGGCTGCCACTGGTCCACCAACCCATCCTGATCCAGTCTGTTTAACAGAAGCAGCTCCTCCCCAATTGCTCATATTGTTCTCCTGGGATTTAGAAGCCCAATTCTGTTGAGGACCAGGCTTTAACGATTCCCCCCAACTTGTACCTGTATTAGCCTTGCTGTTTGTGCCATTTCCCCATCCACTGGTCCCAGAACGTGTAGTTTCATTCCAACCAGACCCTGATCTATTGTCAGCATCCCATCCAGAGCCATTCTTTTTCCCATCTACCAAGTGTGCAGGGACAGATGAGGAATCAACCCAATCTCCACCCCCTGAAGTCCAGCCTGGATTTGATTTCTGTCCATCTCCCCAGTTTTGAGATTTGGGTTTCTGAGGTTCACCCCAAGTAGGTGACTTGTCCTCCTGATTTGTGGTCCCACTCCAAGTGTGGCCACTTTTGGCAGCAGCAGCATTATTGACAGCAGTAGAATTTGTCGGCTCTCCCCAACCCCCAGGGCCATTTGGCGCTTTGTTACTGTTGTCGCCCCAACCTGTATTGGTTGGAACTGTTGCAGGTGGAGAGCTGACCCACCCAGATACTGAAGAGGTATTTGTACTGTTCATGATGGACCCATCATTCTTGCACCCAGAGTTTGAAGGCTGAGTAGATGCACAACCCCAGGCCTCAGTTCCATTGTCGTTCTTTCGCTCAGACCTTGAAGATTCTTCAAATTCCCAGGCAATGTTTTGTTTTACAGGAGTCTGTCCCCATCCAGTGTTGGACAGAACCCTTGGGTCGAGATCATTCCTTGGCAACTGGATTTGTCCTTGGTCTATCATGCACTTGTCTCTTCTTCGGCCCTCTCCAGCTCCTTCCCTCCCATTGCTACCTTCACTCTGACTCCCATTGCTATCATTACTTCCTTCACTACCAGTGTTGCCAGTTACTGCAGCTTTGGCCCAAGAGTTTATTTGTTCATTGCCCTGCTGCATGGCAGGATTCTGGCTGGTAACACTAGAGCTATCCCACCCTGTTGATCCTTTCCCATTGATGTCATTATTGGAATGCTGGTTTGTGGGCTTGCTCCATTCACCATTAACACCATTGCTGGTGCTGCGACTTGGGTGGCCCCAAGCACCAGAGTGCATATTACCAACACCATTGTTGCCACTGCCCCTGCCCCATGCTAAGACCCCAGGACCAGTAGGAGGTCCTGAATCCCATGCACTTGTTCCATTTCCTTCCTTTTGCACAGCACTGCTGGATCCATTTTGTTTAGCACTTAATGCTGAGTTCACAGTGTCTCCATTCCCCTGACTGAACCCAGAATTGCTGTTTCCTGTGGCAGGATTACTTGGGGATATCCCCCACACTGAACTGCCCATTCCTTCACCACTTCCCCCACTGACTTGAGAAACTGATGTCCCATTAGCACCAGGAAGGCTTTGCAGGTGGGGCGGGATGATGGCCCCCATGCCAACAGCCATGCCCCAGTTCGGCAGTCCATTTGTCTGCATTGCATTGATAGGGTTCGGTGAAGAGTTCATGGGGTTAGCGTTATTTGGTCCATCAGTGTTAAGGTTCTGAGGTTGTACGCTGAAAGACACATTCTGAGAAGTGGACGTTTGTGGTTCTGTGCTCTCTTGTGGCAACAAGTTTCCCCAAGCACCTAAGGTGCCTGTTGGGTTCCCATTCTGGTTGCCCATATTCTGACCTATGGCACTGACTGGACTACAAATACTGGAAGAGTTGCCTGCTCCCACAGTTCCTTCATGTCCGAGTACAGGCCAGGCAGCTGGATTGGCATTGGGGTTAAGGTTAAGATTAATGCCAGCATTTGAGTTGGAAGCACCCCAGCAATTCTGACTTCTACCATCTCCAATCATATTGTCCATCTTTCCATCCCCACCACTGGCAGAACAATGAGCTAAGCCAGAGTTGGAACTTGTGGCAACACCCCACACTCTGGCTGCATTTCCATTCCCATTTGCTCCACCAGCTCCAAGGGCACTCTGGTTAGAAGTGCTTTGGATGAGTGCTCCATTGGTGCCATTATTGCCATTGGGTTTCTTTGTATGTCCAGTGAAGTTGCCTTGGGCACTCCCTGTAGCCATGCTACTGTTCTCTGAGCCACAGTTGGAGGCAAAGTCAGTGTCTGTAGTACATTCTGAGGCAGACTCAGTCTCAGTTCCTGTAATGGAAGGCCACGCTTCCTTGTCAGTCCTGTCTATTATCACTTTATCCCAGCTGCAATTGGCTTCACTTCGAAAAGTGGGCGGCTGTCCCCAGTGAGTATTCTCATAATGGTCTCCCAATCCGCTGTGACCAAGGTCTGAAAAATTAAACAGAGTGTAAATTAGTTTGCTATCCAACACTCCAGCTCCATGAGTTGCAGTCATGGCTTCATTGTTACATTTTATAGTCAAAGATACTCTCTCTTTTATGGTCCATAAGGGGATGTGCCTTGACGGGGTGGAATCAACTTTCAGTAAAATTGGGGGGGGGGGGGGCAGCATAGGTTTCATGAATATTGCTAATAGATACTGTAGAAAATTCAGACTACTGTAGTGATATTGTGACATAGCACAGATAATTAAAGTTTATAAAAGCATTCTAGTTGTTCTGTTTTACTGAACTTGGGAAGAAAGGGAACCTCATTCCTGAGTTACAAAAACAGTTCCAAATATTAAGGATCCATCAGTACAAAATGTGAGTCCTTTGTTTTTTATGCATGCAGATGCCTCTGTTCTGCTCTTTTCATATGTTTTGCTTTCTAGCCCAATAACGATATCTTTTACATATAGTGTTTAAAAATACCTATAGAATATAAGTGCCAACACTCTATCTTTTGTGTTAGAATGAGAGTCTAAAATGTTGGACAACACACATATCTTCAAAAGTGTAAAGTAAGGCAAACAGTGAAAACACATTTCCAAATATGCTTTCATTTAAATTGAAAATATTGATTATTAAACATAAAGCCCATATTCTGTTCTTGTCATATATTATTTGGGACTTAAAAAAAATACTTGATCGACAGGTTCATTTCTCTCTGGAAACTAAAGCAAATTAAGTCGGATCTTCTATAAATTCTTACAGTTATTATAAATCAAGTCAAGTTTTATGCAATTCCCCAAACAATTAAAATTCTGTGTCTACTACTAGAGTTCTTTAGGAATGGTGTAATACACTCCATGGGGCTAAACTGAAATACAGCAGTAGTCATCCCTTCAAAAATAAAGAAGTAAGCAATGCTATGACTTATTTTGATGGAAGCCTAAAATGTGGAATCATGCTCTGTAATTAACATGATCAATAAATGTATATTGAAGGAAAGCAGAAGTTAAATATAATCTTCTTAAAAATGTGGACATTCATTTTGAAAGAAAAGTATTATATTCAAAGAGGACTGGTTAAGCCTGTCAACATTTGTCTAACACCAATAATAGAGATAGTCTGTTTTAATCAGTGTTTACCTACCAGGGTCAGAACCAATATGAAAGCTGCTACCAGTCTGGAAGCCTCCAAGTAGCCAACTTCTTCTGTGTCTCTTTCACGTACACTTACTGAAATATTATTTATATGCTTTGATTTCCTTACCACAAAATTATTTAAGGGGAGATCTGTATGGTAAATTCTTTCTAATAAGAACACTGCATAAATACTTAAGACTCTCAGGCACTGCCAGAAAGGCATATGCAAATGTGAAGGAGTTAAAAGAGATGAAAACACTAAATAAAACAGCTTTATTTACTGCCAAATCCAGCGTTAGGTAACGTGAGTGGAAAAGCCTATTACTCTTTTAATTTTCTACATGACGATATGGAACAAAGTCTGCTGCCTCTGATGTGAGAGCCTTTAATACATTCAGAAAAAGAGCTGAGCAACATAAAAGAGAGCATTCTTCATTATTAGATAATGAGTACTCCATGAAATACTAACACTCCAAAACCAAACAGCAGTAGATAATGACAAATAATAACTTCATTTTTCTGCCCAGCACAGCATATCTTTAGCAAGCAGCTCTTTCTCTGAAGACGCCATTTTATCAAACCTGAAAGGCAGCCAAAAGCTTAGGACGCTGTACTGCTGCTGCTGCTGCCTCTGAACATTATGTAATAAACCGATTTAACAGAAGCAGATGCTATTTGTCGTCCCCCCCTCTTTCCCCCGGCTTGCTCTTTGAAAGGGGCCATGGAGGAATGAAATACCTGAGGAAAGGTGCTGCCCAACCATTCTAGGAGACGCTACATTGTGTGCAGAGCTGTCTCATCTCCTGCATCTAGGTTCGCCTGGGTTCTCGGCTTCAATATGTCGGCTGTGTACAGAGTGAGCCTCATCCTGTAGAGCTGCCAAGAAAATCTCTCAGTGCAAGTGTGCGCCCAGGCAACCTACAGCTCGCTCAGGCCTTGGCTGGGCTGGCTTTGGAAATGCCCTTTCCACGCAGGGAGACTCCTCCACCCTCCGGCCCCCACCGCCCGAAGCACACAGCCCCCTTCACTCTGGCTAAGGTATCAACAGATGAGGAGTTTAAAGCTTTGATTATCTAATTGCAGCTGACACTAAACCGATCTTCCTTCCTCTTTAAATTCTTTCAACTGTCACAAAACATTTTCACTTCGGGACCTTGCTACAATTAGCACGGTGGCTGCTTTTCTTCTGGTTTTTGAAAGTCAGCCAAGAGAACAGCCGCATATTGCCGATTGGCTGCATGCAAATACATTCCTGCCTCCTTCGTGTTTCCATCCTACTCTGCCCATCTTTAAAGAGAAATGCTACACACACACACACACTCACATTTAGCATGCCAGCACAGGATGCAATATTGGGGACAAACTGTATATGGAACTTGGCAAGCTTCCAGCTACTTAATTACTTCTCGGCTTCAAACACAAAAAGAGAAAATGTGTATGTCGATTAAAAATCACAGCTCCCGTCTCGAAACAGCAGAATTGATACAGCGTGCCTAAACAATACATTGTTGGCTGTAGTGCTTTTTTAACTGCAGTTTGGAAAAAAGGGAAATCTTCAATTGTTCAATGCCTGCCTTTCAAGGCTTTCACTGCACACAATATGATTTTATTGTAAAGGTTCTGAATTATGGAGCCATCAACCTACCCAGAATAGATTCTCAAACCAGCAACTGACAGGAACACAGTGAAATAATCAACTGGTGTTACTACTTAGAATGTATATAATAATAACAATAATAACAAAAATATTATTATTATTACTACCGTATATTCCGGGGTACAAGTTGACTTTTGAACCCCAAAAATAATGTCCAAAATGGGAAGTTGTCTTATACGCCAGATATCGCGGGGTCCCTTTGGTCTCTGCTTCGGCTGCTGTGGAAGCCGAAACCTGCTCCAGCCAGTGGACCGCTGACTGCCTCCCTCGCCATCCGAGCGGCGCAGACTGAGGAGGAGGAGTGAGGGAGGAGAAGGGAGGGGGTGAGGAGGAGGAGCGTGAGGCCGCATTACCGTAAAGAACGGCTGGGGGATGGTGGCCTGCTGGGAGAAGCTCTGGGAGAGCTGAAGCCCGGGAGTGGGCGGAGCCAGACTGCGTCATGCCCCCCTCCCCCGACTTCAGCTCTCCCAGAGCTTCTCCAGCCTTAAGGGGGCAGTGCCAAGCCAGCAGTGGCACAACCAGCACAATGCTGGCTTGGCACTGCCCCTTCAAGGCTGAGAAGCTCTGGGAGAGCTGAAGCCGGCGGGAGGGGGCAGAGCCAGGCTGTGCCATGCCCCTCCCCCGGCTTCAGCTCTCCCAGAGCTTCTCCCAGCAGGCCACCATCCCCCAGCCGTTCTTTACGGTAACGCAGCCTGACGTTCCTCCTCCTCACCCCCTCCCTCCTCCTCCCTCACTCCTCCTCCTCAGGCTTGCTCGAGGATGGCAAGGGGGGCGGGGTGGGGCAGAAGCAGCCAAGGGGGACATTTTGTTTGGTGTGCATTGGTGGTCTTATACAGCGAGTATATCCCAAAATCTGTATTTTAATTGTAAAAGTTGGGGGGTCGTCTTATACGCCCAGTCGTCTTATACACCAGAATATACAGTATTTATACCCTGCCACCATTTTTCCAATGGGAACTCAGGGCAGCTAACATGAGGCCAAGCCCTTCTAAAATACAACACAACACAACACAATAAAATACAAAATGCTAAACAAAATACAGTAAAAATACAATAACAAAATGAAATAGTGAAACAAATTCACACAATATAAAATCGAATGGGAGGGGCGGGCCAAATGGAAAAGATAAAATATATTCTAGCATAGGATAGGTATCCCCAAAGGTAATTAATGTATGTAGACTAATAGGTTACAAGGGATATCCCACAAATGGAATAAAAGAATTAAAATTATGTCAAAAATATGGGCAAAAATTGACTCAAGAAAACTTGGAGTATACATGAACCAATGTGAAGCTGTGTATAGGGGACTAGCACAAACGGCATTGACAAAAGGCAAAGGTACAAAGTATCTCTTGGTGTGGCATAGTAGCATCACTCCCATCAGTTACCCCTGCCTCACCCAAACTAGGGAAATAAAGGCAGTCCTCCCTCCTTCCCTTTTTTCTGACCAAAGAGAGATTCAGCAGCAATGTGCAGGAGCCCAAAGAATGCAGCACGTCTACCATTTGGGGTTCATGAGGTAGAGTGGCAGCAGCCATTTGTAACAGGGACTTGCTGCAAAAGCCTCTTTGCCCCTATTAAAAATGGCTACTATCATTCTACTTCACGTCAAGTGTTTAAAATGGACAAATAAAGACAAATAAAATAAATAAATGATTTCTCTGCTCTTCTCTCTCCCTCACCTTTTTTCAGGTCACATTCTGATTCTTTTCTCTCATTTCTCTTCCTTTCCCTATCTTTATTTGCTTAGATGTAGACATTTTAAGACCAACAATGCAATTTACCCCTACTCCCATCAAACAAACAGATCCCCAACTTCACTTTAGCACATCTTAGGTATGTTTCCTTTATGTGCTTTTAAAAGAAAATGAAAAAAATGTTACAGGCCCCTAATTTTTACCTTCAACTTATTCATGGGTCAACAAAATTCATTTTGAACCCCAAATGTGTCCCGGCTTATATCTATATGTATACAGCACATATGTACCCTAAACCTCATGTACCAGAACACTTTTATTTCTTCTAAAACTTCATAAGGGGGTGTTTATCATTTGACTGTACAAATGAACATCTAGTATTCTTCATAGTTCAGCTTTCTTTAAAATGTGGAAGTGAGATACGCCATAATTTATGCAGCCACTACTTCTGAAAACCAAAAGGACTGCAAAAGGTAACTTCCAATGATCAAGGTTTCTAAAGCTCTCCTGGATTCAGTAAACAAGGGTTTAACACCCTGCATGGAAGACTGTGTTCTGTAAAACAGTTGAAAGAATAATGAATGACATAAAAGCCAAATCTTCATTTACATTTTTTAAAAAGATGACACATTCTGGAACACTATAAACTGCATAAAATTTACATTACTTTGATGGAGTTTTTTAAAAATGCAGACTATACATGGAGCTGTATTTAGAACTGGGCATTAATCTGTATAAGATAAGAATTCTATGCATGTAGAGAATGAATAATTTCTGTAGCCCTCTTTCCCCCCGCACCCTTGAGTGAGAGAGCTAGAAAAATCTTCCAGAGCACTGTTTCATGCAAGAGGTTGCAAAAGGGGAGGGACTAAAAATCCCAACAGTACCACAAATGTCACATGGATTTAGGCCATGGCTGATGCCCCATTTATTAAATGAGATATGCATTATGTACATCTCTTTGAATATTTAGCTGTCCTGTTAAAACAGCTGCCACTAGGTCCTCATGAGCAGCAACTAATTTTATCTGGCATAAAAGTAACATGGAAGAGGCTGAGAGTTCTGTACATTTTCCCTTGATTTTTAACTCTTCTAAAATACTGATTTTTGTGCAATATACAAAATTGTATACTGTACACTTTAGTGATGAAACTTTTTTTCATTTTGCTGCTGACTGAAGAATGTGTGACCATAAAAAAATTCTGGAAAAGATGCTGTATTTCACACAGGAGAAAAAATATTTCTAGTTGAAGATGAGAGAATTTTCTGAACTGACCTATAGATATCAGAGGCATCTTGTGGATAGGGTTTGGTGAGTAGTAATATTTAAGAAAATATTCACTGACAAAGTATTTGCTTGGATACTTATTACTAGATAGAGATGAACTGTGTATTTGTTGCTTTCTGTGTGACCTTCAAACATAGTAGTTTTTTTTTAAAGTATGCAAAATGTGCTCTCAAAACTTTGAACTGCTCACAGAAAAGGCTGAACTATCAGATCGAGTTCCTAGAGAGACCAGACCCATGCATGTACACATAAAAAGGAACTTGGACTACCAGGTAGTTCAGATTATTCAAACATTACAAGATTATCAAATTAGAGATGTTATTTCTTCCAGCTCTGTTGCCAATCTCTTCCTGATGCAAATATTAAAAGACAAGGTTCTCCACATACTATTTCCTTGGCTGTATGGCTTTTTCTGAGGAATTCTCAAACAATGAATAAAAGCACCATTTAACAGTGCTAGGGCTTTCTGGTGGGGGTTGTTTGTTTTCAAATCCTTTTACAGAAGTACTGATACATGTATGTTTAGAAAATGGGTCTGTTGGTGTAAGTTAGAATTTCTATTTTCTTGTACCATACAAAAATGTTATGCCTTCCATCAGTAGAGCTGCTACTTCTATAAACAATTAGTTTTAGACCACCCCCCCCCCGCCTTTCTGTGTCTCAAATTTAAAATAACCAAATGTAAACATCTTAGGGGATACACTAAAATAATATTTCTGCTTAGAAAGAAATCTATTACTCTGGAAATCCGGAACTTGTTCTACATCGTAGGCAACTCTCCACAGTAAACAGCTCTTATGTCATAAACATCCCAGAGAAAGATTAGAACTTCAAGTGGGACATAAGCAGCAGGAAGAGCAGGTCAACTTCCAGCCCAGTCAAAACCGATTAGCTGTGCTAAAAATATACAAAAACTCCATTGTGTGGGAGCAAAGGTTGGGGATTGCATATCATACTTTTCACAGACTCTGAAAGCTCAGAAATGCAATTTAACTAACAATTAAAGCTGTGTTTTCCTCCTTTGTCTGCAGACAATGTTTTAACACCTTGTAGGTTCAAAGGGCACAGCCAACAAGCTCTTTCTGGCCTCTCATCTCAAAGCAGCTATCAAACAACTTTCCTTAGAGATCACACAACACTGTGAAAAATGTGATCAAGTCACATTCTGTTTTCAATTTAAACCTTTTGGGTAGCATCCCAACTACCTATTATGAGGACACCAATATAGTAGGGGGCTAGAACAAATACTTCTTGGAGTACCTTCCATTTTAAGTGTGACGAGGTAAACACAATAAAGAAGGCTGTCTTACAGAGGCACAAGTCTAAAATACCACTTCAGAAATTAGTTCAGCACCCTGATGTTATTCTGGAATAAAACCCTGAGTCAATTCACCACAACATTGACATGAAGGCCCCTGGCTATCCCACACCTTACAACAGAGGGTGGTATTCCCCCAAATTTAAAAAAACAGAGACAAGTATACAATGTGTGTCATGAAAGCAGCTTCAGGAAGAACCAGCAGGAGGGATTTGTTCCATCTTCATCTATGTACACTGAAAAAAACTACCTGCACAGCAAGGGAATCCTCCAGAACGTATTTTCAACTCAAAGAAGGCTGGGGTGGGGGTGGGGGGAATCTTTAACACTACTATGAGCATCATGTTGGATTTAAGACAGATGTTTTCAAACATACTATAATCTATATAATTCTACATCTTTCTTGCTTTCTTGGGGCTTTCAGGCTGTAAAGAAAAAAAAATACAGTACTGCACCTAAAAATACCTGAGATAAAACCATCTAACCAATCTTTTGTCTAGCAAGTGTAAAAAAATAATAAAATCCAGTGTCAAATCTGATATTTACAAAAGTGATTACAGAAGACTTTGGAATGTTTGAGATGTTAAACAATAACCACAAGCTTGTTGCATTTTTTTACTATGGATTATGTTTAGGGACAACACATTTGGAACACAATTTGGAATAATCTAGTTTTTTCCCTTTTGTTTAATTTTTCTGAAGGATTCTGCAACACTTTTGCTTGTCAAAATTGTCAGGCATTAATCTAGTGATTTTTTATAATTAGATCCAATAAAAATACTCAGAATGCAATGATTAATAATATTTCTAGTCCTCAAGAAAACGAGGCTAGATGGAAGACTACTTTCCAACAGCTCACACATGAAAAGGAGAATGTAAGTAGTGCCATAATAACATGGCTGTTGTAGCAAATACTTTTTTGTACAAGTAAGTACATCATCATAAAGTCAGAGGAAAACGCTTTATAATCTTATTATTCATGCAATTTAAAGATTAACTGAAAAAATAAAACTCCACCATTTACTCCCTGGTCATCTTTCCTTTAAGTGTACCTCCAGTTATAGCATTCTTATTGCTTCTCCACTTACATATTTAAATTTCAACAGCATCAGCACTCACAAATCTATTTGAGGCCCTCTGCTAACAAATGAGTTCTTCTTACAGACACATAAACCCTTTGATGTGGAACCCAGGGATTGAAATCATTCAGATTTAAGATTAAACAGTATTACTTCAGAACCATAGGAAACCAAATGGCAGATTTATTTTTAATACCTTATTAAGTGCTTTATTACTCATTGTTTTCAGATGGTACCCACTATGATATTTCAAAGATAGGTAAAAATCTAAAGAACAGATAAAGCAAAATACAAAATTTTAAAATGAGACTATTTCAAAGGATTCCTAGAAGTTTATGTACAATTCCACATAAATTAATCCACAAAGCCATTCTTGGCAGTTAATGAAAATAAGATATTTTGTAGGAAGCTCCAGTTGTCTTTTGAATGGACATTAAAATAATATATCTTGAATTAAATTTTTTATGGAGGCCTGTTAACAATCTGAGGTCCTTTTTACCCATAGTAAAACCTGTATTTATCATCTAGGACTTTAGTTCTTTAATGGCAAAACAAAACAAAAACAAGAGATCGTTGCAGGTTTTTCAGGCTGTATGACCTCACCACCTCGGTCTGACCTCACAACTTCTGAGGATGCCTGCCATAGATGCAGGCGAAACGTCAGCACAGATTACTTCTAGAACATGGCCATACAACAATTCAGTGATTCCAACCATGAAAGCCTTCAACAATACAGAAACAAGAGACGTTGCAGAAGAACAAGGAAAGCTTGATATTCAGCATGCCGAGCAAAGATAGTTTTGCTTGTCTTAAAGCTGCCTCATCAGGAAATACAAAAACAAAACTAGAAAGTACGGATAGAAATCCTAACAAACAGAAAAAGTTGCTTAATATTTTTGTAGCAATAAAGAGGGACGAAATAATGTATGATTACAAACATATAACCAGCACGTTTATCGTTCCTGCTCACAGAGTTCTTACGCTTTGTATTCATAAACTGCTACAAACATTATACAATTCTCACGCAGGCCATTTTTGTCATTAAAGTTAGGAGTTCTTAGGCATATAATCATGCCTGTATTTTGAGATCTTCAGAAGAACTGTTATATGAATGTATTTTTAACTCTGTCAGTTAACTTGAGTCCCAAAGTTGAGAAAAAAGTGGGAAATAAAGTAGTAAGAAAGAAAACAAATATAAATAAATGGGAAATAGAAATCAGATTCAAATCAGGATTTAGCCCTTGGGATTTAAAAAATAAAATGCTAGAGCTCATAGCTGGATCATTCAAAAATAAACACTTCTTTCTTATTGCTAAAGAATCACAGTCTGATCCAAAACAGTTGGTGAGAAGAAGGGAAGATGAGATTTTCAGAAAAAAATCACCTTGATTAATTAATTATTAATTATTTCTATTAATTAATAGAAATATACAATAGTTTAATAAACAATACTTTTCAATGAAAGTAAATTGAAACATTTGAAGTATTTCTCATATATAATGGATCAGAATGTATTTCAAATTTCATAACAATTGCATGCTTACTACCAACTCCCCATACATAGTGAACTCCACATAAACACAATGATTTGTAGAAGATTTTTCTTTTCTTCTGGAAATTTTCTATCACTTGGAAAAGGAATCAGGAACACTAGAAGCTGTATGTGAGGAGAATACAGTTATAGTGTTGTGTTGTTAACGTATAAAGACCTTACTGGGAAGAATGAGTATTGCTACAAAAGTGAGCTGCAGCAAACTGTTCTAGAACCTGCAGCATTTTACATCAAGAAGCTCCTCATGACAAGGAAGTGCAGTTCAATTTAAGGACTGCCTGGTGCAGTGGTTCTCAATCTGTGGGTCCCCAAGTGTTTTGGCCTACAACTCCCAGAAATCCCAGCCAGATTACCAGCTGTTACGATTTCTGGGGTGTGAAAGCCAAAACATCTGGGGACACAGAGGTTGAGAACCACTGGCCTAGTGGATCAGTCCAAAACTCTATTTGGTCAATTTTTCTGTTTCATCTACAGTTGTCCAAAGATAACTGTTCTCCCTGATTACTGTCTGCCTGGAACATGTTTTCAAAGATAAAGTGCTTCTAATCACAAGTATTCTATTTAGCTAACCAAATTAAATAAACATTGATAAATTGGTTAAATTGCCTTTAATTGCTTGCTAGACACTGCTGTTGTGGTATCTTGAGGCAGCAGATTACATAAATTAATATGAAATTTATGGCATTCTTTTCTCCCTAGCAATTCTTAAGTTGAAATTTGTAACAAGCTAGTTATTCAACTTACAGTAGAAACATTTGAATAGGATGGCGTTATTTTTCAGAACTTGATAAAGCACCTGGCGGCAAGTTGACTCAAGAGGCTGAGGTCCTGAGGTTATCCTGAACTTTGTCCCTTATGACAAAAGTGCTTCCCTCTTTCGCTTACATGCTCAAAATAAACAATGTATTTACATTGTCTGGTTGGTTTGGTAGGCACTCCTTTTTATCAGGCTATTCTTAGGAAGGAAAAAAAGTCTGGGATCTACAACCAATTCTACTTTAGTTATGGTACAAATTGGCACAGGGCCTATTAACTTTCAGAAGCCTAGTTCATCCTGCTACAGTATCACATAATACATTTAGTACTTGCAAGGCGGCCAATTCATAGTTTGGATTTTGTTAAAGCAACAGCTGCTGAAACTCTCAACTTACATTTAACAAGTGATAGCTTCGAAAAGCAAGTTTTGAGAAGCAAAGATTCAAACTGTGTCAGCTTTCTATATAAATGAATTTAACTTGTAGTTTTACAGATGTGTGTGTTTTGATATCAACACAATATTATATAAGTCATTCTTGTGTTGATTCTTTCTCTTATTCATACTGAAATTCTACTTTTGTTTTTATTGCAAATCTGGAAACATTTTGGAGGCCATAACCTTAAACCGAAAATTTTCATAGCCTTTTGAAAACATGACCCTTTTGGAGATTAATTGACATTCGCACTATTTGGAATAATCATAACATTTCCGTAAAGTATGATTTTCCTGAGAAGAGTTAAATACTCATTTGAGTGAATCGTCTCCTTAGTGGTAAATACTGTTTCACCTGGTTATATCTTTGAATGGTTAGGAACAAAGATATGCCTATGCACAAAATATATTGCAGATCTTCAGAAGTATTATTTCAGTTATCCAAAAAACATCTACTCTCCCATAAAATATATTGCTTTTAAATTATGCTCTCAAGAGACTAAAATAGATAATCTTCATTAAAAGTAACATAGTTGATGTACTTACAAACTTCATGTGTGCAGCATACATTTCTTATTGATTGAGAGTAAGTTCTCTAAAGCATTCTGTTTCAGTCTCTTTGTTGCATACAGACTAACACTCTCTTCAGTCTAACACATTACTGAACATTGACTCAAAAAAGACTGACTACAAACTGCAGGATACTGACACTACCTATTTCTAAACTGTACTGTACTGTTTCTGATGCAAAGGTAAAGGTTTCCCCTGACATTAAGTCTAGTCATGTCTGACTCTGAGGGGTGGTGATCATTTCCATTTCTAGGCTGAAGAGCTGGTGTTGTCTGTAGACATCTGCAAGGTCATGCGGCCAACATGACTGCATGGAGAGCCGTTACCTGATGGAAAATTCATTTCCAAAATGGAGCCTCATTTTGAATAGTATCAGATTGGGTCACATGGTCTGTAGTCCCTCCCAAAAGTCAAACAACATAGAGTTAAGGGAACTGCATAGCAAATATATATCTATATATATAACATCCTTCATGTCGTGGTGAAGGGCTTATAGACAAAGAAACCCCTGAATGCAGAAACACCAAATCCCAAAAAATTCAAACAAAACAGTCAACCCCCCCCCAAAAACAGGGGAACTACAATTCCCATGATCCCTGCGCGTCCTGCGCCCTTCTCCCCCCTTCCCTCCCCACCACAGAGAACAAGGAGGGAAAAAAAGAACTGACAATTGGCCGGCAAGGGACATGCGCGCTGGAGAGGATGCTGCTTCTTGAAGATGGCCAGACAGCCTGTAAAACCTACAACAGGGGTGCTCATTAGGTAGCTCAGGGGCTACTAGTAGATCTTCGGCCCTCTTCCAGGTGATCTTCGGGCCTCACCAGCCGGATGGGGCGCTCCTGCCATGCGCGCGCACACCCTGCGCGCACGTGCGCTCCTGCTGCTGGCTTCCGCTCTTGCGGTGCTTTTTTTGCCTGCGGGGCATTGTAGGAAGAAGGAAACATGAGGCGGGGCCTCTGGAGGGAGCACCCTGCCTCTCTCTCATCCAGAAGCAGCTGTGCAGCCTCCGTTGCCGGTGAGACAGGCAGGGCAGAGCATTCCCTCTGGATGCCCCGTCTCATGCTTTCTGTTTTCGCAGGCAGAAAACAGCAGCAGGAGCACGTGAGGCAGCAGGAGCGCGCGGCATCGGGGACAGGTAGATCTTTTGGACTTGGTTGCTTTAAGAGTAGCTCGCATGCTGAAAAAGTGTGAGCACCCCTGACCTACAACCACCCGGTTGTTATTCTTACGGTTGAACTCCAGCTTGGCCCACAGAGAGGGGGAAGCCCCGCAAGGGTTTGGAGGACTCGGAGAGTGAGAGATAGCTGTTGCTAGCTCTTCCGGGCCTGGGGTAAGCTGCGGGGGGAAGGAGGAGGAGGACAACAAAGCCTCGAAATGGCCCGCTTCCCCTTTAAACATGCAAATGTGTTCCCCGGAAAAAGAACAAGGAGGCCATCTTCCCTCTTATTCCTCTTCCTGGCGTGTGTGTGTGAGACAGAGAGGGAGAGGGAGGGAGGGAGAGGGAGGGAGAGAGAGGGAGGGAGGAGAGACAGACAGTGCCCGGCCTTCTTTGGCTCTCTGCATACCTCCCTCTGGAGAAGGGGCCGCCCAACCACTCCACTTGGGAGGCGAAGGGGCCAAGTCTACAGCAGCGACTGGAAAGGAGCCCCAGCTGCAGATGCAGCCATAGCCAGAGAAGCCTGAACGTACACACTTCCTGATTGGCATCCCTTCCCCCTCTCCTTCACCTTTGGCTTGGCCTGGCTTCCTCCCCTCCCTCCACCTACTGTAATGACCTTCTCCCCCCTCTCACAACCCCCAACAATCGTTTCTCTGGCAGGGACCCTCCCCTCTCTCCCGCTGCCTCTCCTTCCTGCCTGGAAACCCTCATTGGCCCACCAAGGAGTTCACAGTCCATTATTTCCCAAAACACACATGTATATACACACATACATACATAAATACACACCTACACATACATACAACACACACATATATACACACACACATATACTGTACATAAAGACATGCACACATACACACATATATACATGCACAGAAATATACACATATACACATGCACACATACATACATCTGTACATAGTACATACACACATGTACACATATACACACATATACATATACAAATACATACATATACACAAGCGCGCACACACACACAATATACAGATACACACAACCATATGCACACACATATACACAAACACACATATGTACACATATACACAAATAGACATACATACATGCACACACAAAACACATATATACAGACTGGGCCATAGGAAAGAGGAAAAGAATGAAGGGGGGGGGGGGGAGAAAAGGAAATAAAAAGTGAAAGAAGAAAGGAAACAGGGAGGGAACAAAGGAGAGATGGGAAGGGAAGGAAGGAAAAAGAGAAGGAAGGATGACACCAAAGATGGAAAGAAGGAATGACAGAGAGTCAGAGAAGGAAGAAAGGAGAGAGGGGAAGGGGAAGAAAAGAGGGGGAAGGAATAGGTAGGTACCTCTCTTTCATAATACTCCTGATATCGAACTCTACTTTGAAAATTCTTACTACAGGCCACAGCAGGCTACTCGGATTTGGGGAAGTTGTAGTACAAAACACCTGGAGGGCAAGAGGGAGGGCCCAAGTTGTCCCAGGCCTGGGAATACAGTGGGTCAGGACTACAATACAACCAAAGGAAGATACAAATCCCAGCTCATACTAATCGAGCTCCTAAAGGTCTCTTAATGTTATCAATAGCCTCTGAGTGTCTGTCTATATATGTTCTCACCCTGCGGGGTGAGAAGGGCGGAATATAAATACTGTAAATAAATAACCAGAGGCAAAATCACCATCTGTCAAGAGTCCTTTGATTGTGCTTCCCCACCATGTGGGTAGAAGGGGTTAGCCACAGACTATGGCACAGCAACGCGTGCATGGGTACAGCTAGTATAATATAGTAAGAAATCTAAATAATATACATAACAAATAAATAATATAGGCGGTTTGTAGAAGGTTGCTATTTCCAACAAAAATCAAAGGTAAATGTTCTCTGAGTGATACAGAATACCATTAACTGGTATGAAAATAGTTTGTATCATGCCTTTATGGATTACAAACAGTTGAGATACAGTATTTCCAAATGTATGGGTGGGCTACAATCCCTCTGAGATTACCAAGTAGATCTCTCAGTTCACTCTCCTATAATGCAGTGTAGAGGCTGCATTATCTTGATGGGTCCGAATGACACCTCAGGCGAATGTAGTTTATCCCAGAATAAACTTGGGTTTTTCTAAGTTTTTAAAAAAACACCTTGGAATATGTTGGCCTTTCAAGAATGGGGTATGGAGCACGTAGAGACTGCCTCTCGGGATCACCACGCATGACCCCAGGGGGCATCTTGCCTCTGCAGACTCAAGCAGCCTTCAGAAGTGGGAAGGCCATGCCATCCTCCCCTCCCTGGCCCCTCCCTGCTCCTTACTAAGGATGAAGGCTTCTACTTGCTCCATGGAGAGGCTATATAACGTGTTGGGGTTTTGGAGAGGGGAAGGGGGAATTCTTCCCCAAAGCTGGAGCTGTGTCCACTCGTGCCAAGATTGGGATGAAGTTGAGCTAGGTGAGTGGGCAGAAGCTGGACCGTCAACTGAACAGATAATGTAGTGTGCTTCAACAAAATATGTTATTTCAAACATTTCTTTAAAAACGGTGTGAAATATTATATTTTATATCTTCACCATGACAACCTTCTATTAAAACTGATGACTGGACATAATCAACTAATCCTGAAGGCGACTTTCACTTACGCATGTTACAAATACTATAAGAAAAATGAATAATGCTATCATAACAATTATTAGTACAAGAATATTCACCTTACAATGATGTCAAAACACATCTTAAAATTGTACATGCAAGGAGTCAAAATCCAGTATAAACCTGTAGAGCACTGTAATAAGAACATAACTTAGACAAAATGTATGTGTGTGTGTGTGTATGTATATATATATATATATATAGCTGTACCTGTGCACGCGTTGCTGTGCCATGTCTCTCTCTCTCTCACTATTTCTCTATCTCTCTCACTCTGTCTCTCTCACTCTGTCTCTCTCACTCTGTATCTCTCTCTCTCTATTTCTCTCTCTCACTCTCTCTCTCTCTATTTCTCTCTCACACTCTGTCTCTCACTCTGTCTCTCTCTCTATTCTCTCTCACACACTCTCTCTGTATTTCTCTCTCTCTCTCACTCTCTCTCTATATCTCTCTCTCTCTCTCTCTCTCTCTCTCTCTCTCTCTCTCTCTCTATCTCTCTCTATTTCTCTCACTCTGTCTCTCTCTCTCTGTCTCTCTATCTCTCTCTCTCTCTCTATTTCTCTCTCTCTCTCACTCTGTCTCTCTCTCTCTCACTCTCTCTCTCTATTTCTCTCTCTCTATCTCTCTCACTCTGTCTCTCTCTGTATCTCTCTCTCTATTTCTCTCTCTCTCTCCCTCCCCCTCTCTCTCTGTCTCTCTCTCTCTCTTTCTCTCTCTCTTCCTCTCTCCCTCCCCGGGTGCCCCATCGCCGCGATCAGGGAGGCGGCGATGGGGCGGCCGGAGAGGAGGAAGGCGGGCAGCTCTGCCCAGGCCTTTCCTTCCCTCCCTCCCTTCCCGGGCGCCCCATCGCCGCGATCGGGGAGGCGGCGATGGGGCGGCAGGAGAGGAGGAAGGGGGGCAGCTCTGCCAAGGCCTTTCCTTCCCTCCCTCCCTTCCCGCGCGCCCCATCGCCACGATGGGTGAGGCGGCGATGGGGCACCCGGAGAGGAGGAAGGCGGGCAGCTCTGCCCAGGCCTTTCCTTCCCTCCCTCCCTTCCCGGGCACCCCATCGCCACGATCGGGGAGGCGGCAATGGGGCGCCCGGAGAGGAGGAAGGCGGGCAGCTCTGCCCAGGCCTTTCCTTCCCTCCCTCCCTTCCTGGGCGCCTGTAGCAACCCAGTTCTCGTTCGTGCCTGGGGGGCTAGGAACGACACCGGGGGTCCCACTTGCATTAGAGCCAGCTGGAGCTGAGGTGGATTCTGAGGAGGATTTGAAGGGGCTGGAAGAAGGGGAATTTGAGTTAGCTGGGCCTTCTTCGCCCACAGAGAGCCTAGCATGGGATCCTGGCTGGCCTGACCCTTACGAGAATCAGGAGGACCAGATGGCCGATGTAAGCAGTGATAGTGAAGATTACGAACGGCCGGGGGGGGGGGGGGGAGGTTCGCAAGAAAGAATGTGGGAAACCACGGAGGAGGAGGCCCGGGAAGGAGATAGGGAGTTAGCTTCTCATGGAGATAGGGAAGCAGGTGCTGGGAGGCAAGGCCGAACCTTTGATAGGAGACGGAACATCGAGGCTAGCAGGAGGGGTTGGTTTCACAGCCTAGACCGGCCGCGGTCCCGCAGCACAGATTGGAGGAGGAGAAGCCTAGAGCGTCGGGGGCCTCATCAAGGGGATTAAGTATAGGATCCGTGAGAACGGATCCTCAGTACCTCGGCCACGTCTATCCTATGCCGACGTGTTAGCGAGGCAAGTCCACGGAGCTAAGTTTGGGCTAGTGGCCTGCCAAGGAGTGCCTTGGATCTTGTAACCTTGTTTTGTTTCCGTGATTCGCTTTTGCTGAGCGGAGCCTTGCCAAGTCTTTGGAAACCTTGCCAAGCTTGATTTTGGACATTCTATTCAACCTATACCTTTGGATTGCTTTTGCTATTTTTATGGACAATACCTTTTCTACTGTTCTTATTCTTCAATAAAGTAGTTAGCTGAATACCGTCTCTGTGTGTGTGATTAAGGGGCCGGTCAAGTCCGTGCATTGTGACAGCGCCCCATCACCGCGATCGGGGAGGCGGCAATGGGGCGGCCGGAGAGGAGGAAGGCGGGCTGCTCTGCCCAGGCCTTTCCTTCCCTCCCCAGGCGCCCCATCGCCGCGATCGGGGAGGCGGCGATGGGGCGCCCGGAGCGGAGGACGGTGGGCAGCTCTGGCCAGGCCTTTCCTTCCTCCCTCCCTCCCCGGGCGCCCCATCGCCGCGGTTCCTGAGGAGGAGGCGAGGGTGAGTGTTGGCTGCCATGCGCGAACGTTCTAAACTTTCGCGCTGGCAGCGGAGTGGCCGGGGAGGGAGTTTCGTTGCCAGTTTAAGGGGGTCGGTGTTTTGGGGTGTTGCGAGGTACGTAGGGCCGGGTTTTTTGGCGCTGTATGTACCTCGTGGTATGGTTAGCTATGTTGTCGAGTTTGGTGGTTCTGGGATGTATAGTTTCGTTGTCTATATACGACATTGCACTGACCTTAGAAAAATATACAGTATATATAGATATATGTGTGTGTGTGTGTCCATATGTGGGGCACAATTAGGTATTTGAAAATCTAGAAAAGGCAGCAAGAACGGTGATGGTTTAATTACATCTCTGTTTTACAGCAAAATGTGCTGCATGTGAAATCAAATTTCAAAAAATAATTGCCAAGATAATAATATGCTACAAGTTGATCAGGATGTCAAGAAGGGTGGTCACAGACCAGATGAGGAAGACCTTGGGGTCGGAGGTTCCCTGCCCTTATTTATAGTAACTCCTCTTTTCTGAGTTGTAAAGGATATCAAGGGCCTTAGTAGTTAAAGGTGATTTTGGCTACACTAACAACAAGATGCTCTTATGTTTTTAAAAGTATCTCACACCTAAATACTGACGAAAAATTCTTCTCTGCAATCTTACAAGTCTGTAGTTGTTTTCTAAAGACAATTCATAGATGGCCTTTGTCCTTCACAAATTTATCTGAACATATGTAGACTTTCTGCTCACGTTTTGCCTGCATCTATGACATGCATCCTCAGAGGTTGTGAGGTACCACTATTAGCCCATCAATTTTCAGAATGTTTCACTTATCCATGGATTTTGGGGAAATTTTCAAAGTTTTTATAAACAACATTTTAAAAAAGGCAAGAGCCATTTTCTTGAATTTTCTGAACAATGACACAAGATAACAATTGATAATTTTCTTTGAAATATTCTGCAACAATTTTGACTTTAAACAAAAATAACACAGCTATCTCATTGAATGATAATTAACCAATAGAAACCTTCAATTTTCAGAAAATATTCATGCACCATCAAAAACTACTATTGATTTTAGAGACTTTAAATTTACTTACTAGAAGTATCGGTCAGTCCTCCTCTTTACAAATTTAATAAATTATTGGAATTCTGGCTGGCTGCTGCTATTGAGAGACAAATCTCTCCCTTCTCCTAATTGGGGTTTTCTGGTGCAAGCAGAATTCTGGGGGATGTCATTTAGAACATGACCGTTTACATTCTCTGCCATAGGGCTCCTCCCCTTCCCAAACTACATTTCCAAGAGTTCTGTGCTTTCTTTCCCAGTGAACTCTGCTTTCTCCCTGGTTTTCCTCTTGTCATGGTGAGAAGCCATTAATTTAAAGAGAAAAAGCAGCCTTTTTGGCTTTGTTTTGCTTCCTTGTGCTGAAAATAAAACGGACTTTGGGAAGCTTCCAACATTTACAAAATGCAATGAAATACTATTGGGTTTGTTTCAATTCTTACGTTTTTGGAGCAGTCCATGCCCACGTATCAGATATCACCTTATAAGTATGGATTTAACAAATTTGATACAACTTACAAGGGCTAACAAAAAAATGCACATCTTTATTAGGTACTGCTTTGTACATACCATTAAATAACCTACAGATATTATTTTATTTCATTCTTTCTGAAAGTTTGAATTCTACATTGTTTACAGCTACTTTCTAGGTGATTATGATCAGAACAAATACACTAAAAGATCACTATGTTCTGAATGAGAAATAAACAAACATATGTTAAAGCTTAACTATTTAATTGAGCACCTGAGCAAGTCTTCTCTTGTGCAATGCATGTTTTCCCCACATCACTCTCTTACCTGCTGGGTTCTGAGTCTTGCTGGGGTGGTGATGTCCACCTGCTCCTGCCTGGGGAGGAGGACTTGTCCCTGCTTGTCCAGTACCTTGTCCTGGGCTCGTGCTGATCAGAGTTCCAGTAGGCAGAGGCTGGCCTCTCTTTAAGAGCTGCTTCTGTTCTTGTTGGCGGAAGCGTGGAGGCACCTCACGAGGCAGGTATCGGGATGCAGCTGGCTGCTGCCCATTGGCAGATGCACGCTTGCCATTGCTATTGTTAGTTATAGTGCTGGTGGAAGTACTGGTACTGGTACCGGCAGGTTGGGGCTGGCTTAAACTGGTCTTAATAGGTTCTGGCACTGTAGAGATTAAGATATTAAGACAATTTTCACCGGGGAGATGAATTCAACATGATTCATTTTAATGTACATTTTTAAGTACAGTGCAGGGTAAATTAGATCTTACTGAACATCCTGTACTGGGGACAAGCAAGCAAACAAACCATCCTTGTATGAGTTTTCACTAGTGAGATTAATGTTGTGAAAAATCAGTATAGGATATATAGTATTTTAAAAATACTTATTAGTCATTGTCACCATTTAAAAACCAAAGTGCATAATTCCTACACATTGTATTTTATATTTAAAGTTTCTTAATCCAAGACCCAAGGTGACTGTGTATAATCTAACAGCAAGGGGAGATCTAACTAGGAAGACCACATAAGGATGAAAGTTACAAAAATCTACACAAACCTAAAATTAAAAAGAAACGAACAACCTTACTCCCAATAGAAATTAACCTTGGGCAGCAGGGCATCTCTAATAATTATATATGCTATCATAAGAGTGAAATGAGTTTCATATAAGAAGGTGCAAAGTTAGGTTTATTGATTAGTCCACTGTCCATATCAACAGTAAAACACAAAAACAAGAAAATACACAAATAATCACGGTCCTAAAGCTCCTGAAATAGTGAACATACATTAAAACACACTTAAAACTTTATTAAGTTAAAAGATAAACATAATTAAAAATATCATTGTTAAAGAGCCAAGGTAAAACTTCATACCACAGAAATTATGGATGAAGGTTAAAATAGAGGTTTAAATAGGCCAGCTATTACACAATCCCAATCCAGTTCAGATATCTGTGTCACCCCTACAGTTTACACCAATCGCCTCCAAATACGCAGTTCTCAGCTACGTTGCTTTATGTAGAAAAAGGGCCGTTTGGTGTGTTAGCTTAGCATTCTGACTAGCCATTAAAAATGTAGTTTTGATATGGGGATCCCAATGAGTCTTCTGTTTAATGAATGGTCCGAGGTATTGATTTCTCTCTTTCTTGTACAAAATACAACTAATATCCTCTACTTCTGTCGCCCCACAGATAAAGAAACATTTGTTATATGGAACCTGGTTAAATCTTCCATGTTTAACCATTGTATCTGTCTGTGCAAATCTGGTTCTAGTGAAAACCCTCCTGAGATGTTTAGGTATTTCTGTCTTTAGGTACTCGGCTGTTTGAAAAGTGTGTTTGAAGAGACTTAGCCATTTCAGTGAGCCGGCTTTACTGAGGGTAGCAATGTCTTTCTGAGCCTCTATATCCTGTATTCGTTGTGCCACTATTTTTGGATCTAGTTTTTTTTAGGAGATTGGGATATAGAATTGGAAGTCCTCAACTCCTAATGTATTTTGTCAGTTGAGCTAGCCAAGAGGACTGATGTTGATTTTTGGTCTGCTCTAACAGGCACCGTTTTGGTAGTCTATCATTTGCCATGGTGTTTATTTTTAACCAATATTTACTGTATATGCCCTAATTTTGGATAAACCATCAACTGTGTATACTCCCATTTCTGCTCTCACTGCTGCAGCTGGGGTCCTTTTATCCACTCCCAGAAAGTTACGGAGGTGCTGTGCTTGAGATTGCTCTAATAATGATACCTGGTTTAGGCTCCAAACTTCGGTTCCGTACCGGAGCATAAGGGTAACCTTAGCCTTGTATACTTTAAGAAGTGGGTCTAAGGATCCTGGTTGGCTATGATTTGTTAATTTAAACGGTTGATTTGCCTGAACTCTTGCTCTGGCTGAGCTTCTTTGATGGTGTGGGAGCCAGGAAACCGGTCTCAGACTCCTAGGTACATAAAAGTGTGAACTGCTCTATTGGATCACCATCCAGAAGCCATCTATGACTATTATGTTGTTTGCCAAATACCATTATTTTTTACTTCTATTTTTTTGATAGTTATGGAGTTCTTATGACAATAGGAGTTAAATCTTCTCAGCAACCTACGTAACCCAACTTGTCATCAACATATAACAGGATGTTAATGTGTGTTTTAAGTACCTGAGGCATATGTACCTCTGGGTCCTTCAACTGTTCAGGTAGATCATAAGCTAAATAGCAGTGGCGCTAATATACAGCCTTGTCTGACCCCTTTGTGTGTTTCAACACTGTTTGTAATTGCCCCTTGCAACCCAAATCTCACTTTCAGATAGGTGTTTGTGTAAAGTGCTTTGATCAGTGGCAGTTCCATATTGAGATCAGTTAGTTTGACCCATAACACTTCTCTATAGTATTGAATGCTGCACTAAGATCTATAAAGGCAGCATACAGTTGGTTCCCTATGCTGGCATAGTTTGTAATTATGTGTTTTAACACAAAGCAACCATCAATGGTTGATCTACTCTGCCTGTTTCATATAAGAGAAAACACAACCTGAAATAATTTGGGCTGGTTTATTTATGGCTTTAGAAGGTGCATGCCACCATCCTGAACAAAGTGTGAAAACTGATGGTGCTCTTTCTGTACTGCTGTCATATGCTCACTTAAACAGGAAATATCCACACAGAGGGAATCTGGATCAAGTAAATTCCATAATTGTTTTTTCCCCTAATCATAGCACACTATAAAAATATTATCAGAATGTTACCAAAGCATCTATTACAGTGGCAAAGCACACCACAGTGGAAACCCAGGAATTTAATACCAATTCCTTGGTGTTTCATTCCTTGTCATTCTTCACCCTATATTTATGGTTTGTTTTGATGTTTGTAACTCATTTTTATAATAATAATAATAATAACAACAATAACTTTAATTTTGTATCCCACCACTATCTTCCCGAATGGACTCAGGGCAGCTTACATGGAGATCAAGCCCATGCAAAGGGAGTTAAAATATACATGATAAAATAATAAAAACTTAATTCATCATGCTACAACCAAAAGCCGAGCTTATTGGACTTTTCAAAACTAGGGGGCAAAACAGTGGTTTATCCAATACAACTGCAAGGACAGGGATGATAGAAAAGTGCAATTATTTATTTATTTATTTATTTCTGGTATTTATATCCCATCACTTCTCTACCCCAAGAGGGGGGCTCAGGACGGCTTACATAGGCAGCAATTCAATGCCATTACATGAACAATTAATACAATAACCATTAAACCTAACCATTAACCATTAAAATGCATAAAGTACATAAAATGCATAAGCCGTTGATTAAACAATGAAAACCTTAATTACTAATAAAACTATATCCTCATGTAAATCATCTTTCCAGTCCATTTCAACGAAAGTGCTGCTTTATGTCTGCTGCCCAAAAGCCTGGCCCGACAACCGTGATTTTACTTTCTTCCTGAAAGCCAGGAGGGATGGGGTCGATCGTATCTCATTTGGAAGCGTGTTCCACAGGCTGGGGGGGACGGACCGCTGAGTCAAATTCATGCACTACAACTATTTTTCAGTCTAAAAGCGTCCCGAAACAGCTTAAATTTGATTTGATATTAAAAACTATTTAAAATGTAAAACATTTCCCTGAAGCAAAATGAAAAGATAAACATCAAACTACTATTGTAACACTGTCTTGTAAAGCATTCTATTAACTTGCTGTAAAGGTCATCCACATACAATGATGTCTGTCCTGAGCAAACAAGAGGTGAGAGAGCCAGACATCTGTAGGAGAACATTTTTTGGTTATGGCTCCACAATCAGAAGATCATGCTAACCACCCTTTCCACATGCCAAGGACATAGAGCAGAGCTTCACAGCGGAATTGCAACTGATAGGATTCCTATGCAGAAAAAATACGTATCATCCTCTGGCATGTATCTTCTCTGCCCTCACCCACAATGGCAAGAATAGATGCATGCTGCATAGGATAACCATATGCATCCTTGTACAAACAGATTATCCTCAAAATGTTAATTACGAGGAATATGAGAGATGGTCTCCTTTCCCTCAATGAAGTGTCTTGGGAAATGAGACCCTTTTCCCCCAATATGGATGAAAATATTAAGGAATATTATTTGCTGAGGGTTTTAAAAGATTTTAGAATTGGGCCGAGGGTGGGGAATCTGTAATCAACACAAAACAATAACATATGTCTTTATTTTGTGTTCCATAAGTCGAAGTGGGAGAGCCAGTGTGCTGTAAAAGTCTGAATCCCCAAAACAGCTATGGAAACCCACTGTGTGACCTTAGGTAAGTCACACTCTCATCCTTAGGGGAAGGCAAAGCCAAAAGTCCTCTGAACAAATTTTGCCAGGAAAAACACATAATAGTGGAACTTAAAGTTGTCACAAGTCAGCAAATGGCAGCAAAAGCAAATAATTATCCCACCTTTCTACTGATATGGGACTCAAGGTGTTGGCTTCCCCATTACCCAGAGATCCAGCATAGTATAGTAAGACCACTGCAGATGAGAGTTCAAACCTCGGATATGGAAACCCACTAGATAACCTTGTGCAAGTCCCACTCTCTCAGACGAAGGCAAAGGCAAGCCCCCACTGAATATATCTTCCCAGAAAAAGCCCATGACAAGGTCGCCATAAGTAAAAAAATATGACCTGAGGACACACAACAATCTCGGTGACCCATGCATTCAGGAACATTTTTGAACATGTGACCTTGGCATAGTAAAAAGCCATAGCTGTAGTTATTAATTCATGATTTAGTTGTAGTTTATACACTGAATTTGTCTTAATAAGGTGCTTGCAAAGTTATTCTAATGCAGCAAAGCTCAACGAAGACTCAGTTTTTATCTTCATATAAATGCCATACTTCACATCTTATATGAAGTTGCAAAAGTTAATACTGTTCTTTATTTATTATTTATTTATTCAATTTGATATACCGCTCTCTCTGGCGCCCAGAGCGGTTCACAGGTTAAAACACATAAAAACATGTAAAATACAATAAAAACAGATTTAAAACCCCAATTTAAAACATGTAACAACAGAACTACAGCAGCAGTAAAAGCATGCTGACAGCATGCCCTTCCCTTCCCCTCTAAACTATTATAGAATAAAAATGAACCTATGTGTTCTGCTAAGTACACCTCAACCCTTATGTTTTACATTCTTTTCAACTTCAATTGTGAAGCTCAAAGTGAATGTGATGCACTACATATACAGTACGTTTAACACAGCCCAGGAATGTATACTCTGGGAATACAGATGAAACACTGACTTTGTTTAAACCTCTGCAGCTGCTTCAAACTAGAGACATTTCCGGGATATTTAATTGGAATGAGGCCAGGGCCAGATCCCCAACAAGGTAATATTATCCAAGAACAATGAAGTATCAAATAGAGAAAAGCTTGTATTAACATTTTAAAAACTGTAACCTACTAAGGTCAAAACACAGAGATAGATACAACCATGAAAAAATTGATGGGAAAGTAGCATTACTTTTTTATCCACAAATACATTAACCTGCTGATGTGGCAGTATTTTGCAGCAGGAGTTAAAAGTTCTGGAAACAGATGTTTGCTAAAAGGAGGCTGAGGAGGGGGAGTGGCACCAAATTACTTTCATGACATTATATGAAAAGTAAAGAAAGATCTAAAAATTAAATCTCACGGCTTCAAACCTCACAACATAATCTTGGAAATTGATATTGTGTTAGTTTGTTTTAAATGTGTGTTCTAATTCACAGTGTTTATATGATAAATACAGCCCAACAATAGTCTGAAAAGAAAACAATCATACATAACAATTCTGGTTAGGGTATAGAGCACAGAATCACAAAATTATCAAATTGAAATTGCTTGCTTTTTAGTGGGTCAGCAGAATCTTATAATCATCCGAAGGGATTTGAGAAATCTTTATCTGAAAAATATTTAAATTCTCAGAACTAGGAATATTAGGCACTGATATAAGTAAATTTTTTGATACACAACTTTTATTGCTGCTGTGCCCTAGGCCCCTTTCTACACTGCCATATTAAATCCAGTATGCTTTGAATTAGATTATATGGTAGTGTAGAAGGGGCCATAAAGCCATCTTCAATTCATGGTGATTATAAGGCAAAACTAGCATTGGCTTTGGCTTTTCTTTAAGAAGATTTGTTCAGAGGTAATTTGCCTTTATTGTTCTCTGAGGCTGATAGAGTATAGCTCAGTGTGTTTCCATGGCTGAGTGGGAGATTCGAACCATACAAACTGACATCATGTAGAAGTCAAAGGCAGGTTTGAGGGCAAATATTATGCATTTTAATGATACGTCAAAGGTCATTCTGCAGAGAGAGAAAAGCACAAATGTCACCTAAGGGGGCCAGATCCCTCGGACCACTGCCACTATTTCCCCACCTAGACATTCAAAAAGGTAAGCAGCAGCATCACAGTGGAGAGAGTAGAAAAGGTCAAGTCTTTGTTTTAAGTATTCCTGGGATAGTCTAAGATCTCGCATTTTGGCATTTTACTCAGAGCAGGGAATGGTCCCTTTCTTGCTAAAACTTTTAAGGCACCATAATCAAACTGACCACACTCAAGAGCTGGAAATGTTCAACTGAAATCAATTTAGCTTCTCTGTTGTTTGAACATTTCAGATTTAAGAATTGCATGTGCAGGTTTCCATTGAATCTGTATTTTTCCCCTTGATTAGTTAATAAAAGCAGCCATTGTCCACCTAATTTATAGAACGAATTTGTTCTATAATATTATGCTGTGAACCACTACATTATCTTCACAAACTCCCAAGGCCTTTGTTTCCCATTATTCAAAACAAAAGTAAACCTTTCCTTTGTACAAATCTCAGATTACAATCATCTTTTCATTATGAAAACCATTTGTTCCCAGGAGATAGCATGTCTTTAGGTTTGAAACAGAAGATACTGTATGTATCCATTTCACCCCAAGTGGTAGACATGTGTTTACAGGAATGCTATTCTAAATCTTAGATCATAAACCAGGCTTTTTAGGCAGGGAAACAACATTATAGCTGGATTAATTTTGAGATAAATTTTGTGTCAACCTAGTAAGTCTTTGTTGTCTGGTTATTCTCATTCAGACCTATTCACTTATTTATATCAACCATGTGTTCACATCAGAGCCATGATGCATATCTTAGAACTGCCCTCCAGATTTCTATCAGACATGTCACACATGCTAATCTTGCCTGAAGTAATGAGGCCAAACTCACTTGCACCAGATTCTGGCACAGATCAAGTGAAAGTCTAGCTGGAAGGGGTGCAAATGACACAATGGAGCTGGCAGTTCGAAACAAATTATCAGAATGTGGAGTGATAGGCGGAAAGGAGGGCACACATGAACTGTCTGGCTTGGAAATTCACCAATTCCAAGCACTGGCCTACAGTACAGATTACATAAGTCACTACTTGAGAGGCCTACAGGAGAAAACAAGTTGGCCTTATGCATAAATAATGAAACACACTGAAAATAGAGAAATGGTGGTGTGTTCATCCAAAAGCTTCTGTTGTGACGACGAACAATTACACTCCATTGGAAACGTTTTGTGTAGAGCAGGCTTGTCCAACCTGAGGCCCAAGGACTGCATGTGGCCCAGGACAACTATGAATGCAGCCCAACACAAAATTGTAAACTTACTTGAGGCATTGTGAGATTTTTTTGTTTGTTTGTTTGGATCCCGAGCACAAACTTTGTAGACAAAATTGGAACGGAAGAGAATAATCAGAGCATGTTACATCCACAAATATGAAAATATTAGCCACAATTCATATTATAATTGCAAAATGTTCAGCCAGAAGACCTGCTTGATTTTTTTTAAAAAAACCTTCTGAACAGGGAGGTGCATAATTATGATTTTTATGCAATTATTTATTTTTCATATCTGTGGTGGTGAATATAATGAAATAATAATAATTATTATTATTATCATTGCTCATCCGCTATCATTAACGTTAGTGTATTTTATGTGTCACCAAAGTCAATTCTTGGACACCCTGATATAGAGAAAGTTGGGATATGGGGAGATATAAGAACCAAAATGAAAAGACTATTAAGAGTCAAGGAGATTTTGAGTATAGTATCAGAAGCTAAACACTGCTTTTGAAGGATAAAAGTAACCATGACACGAGCAATTCTCTTCATCAGTTCTCAAAAAACAGTTGCCACTGCTATTTATTTTAAAAAATGAAAGAAGGAATATTTTAAAAAGAAACATACTGTATTTGAATATCTAAACAGACAAAAACTGCCTTCTCTACTCATTCAGAATTTAAAAAATAAAGTGTATTTTTAATACAGAGGTGTATTCCAAGGTCTAGATTGGAGGTTATGTTAAGTAATTTATTTATTGTTGCCCCAAAAAGGCTGCAAAATCCTCATACTCAAGCATTTCCAACACCACCATCTTATATAGCCATGGGTTTTCAAGAACATCATACAAAAGGAAAAGGGATAGTTTTCAATATTTTTTCACTTGGCTGTTTCCTGGTGTTCGTTATTTTACTAATTCAAAGACGAGGACAAACAACTATACCAGCTGGCTTAGCTCTTTCCAGTTCTAGGCCTGCATCTAAAACTTCTTTTGTGTGCTCTTGATTGAACTCAGCTCTAATGTTAGAGAAGCATCAACTGCAAATCTTTCCCACAACTTCATATTGTAATCAAAACAGAGTCAGCCCTGCTTAGTATTTGAATGGGAGCTTGCCAACAAATACCAGGTGCTGTACGCTACAGAGAAAGGAACCATCTCTTGAGCATTCCTTGCCTAAGAAAACCCAATGAAAAATCCATGGGATCACACGGAGGTTGATGTGTCCTTCGAGCCTGTGCAGTAGATTTTTCTGGTGAAGCGGAGCGTGCACAGAACTGGTCTCACCCTTTAAACCAAAGGTTCATCTGCCGGGGCCTAGCAAGCTGGGACGGTGGCAGTAAGGTCCTCAGGTCGTAGGTTTGGTTCGAGTTTCCTTCGCTAGATGGTTGATCTTACAGGGTTAGACGAGCACCATCTGCCTAGGTTTGAAATCAGTTTTCCTTCTCCTAGGATGGTTGCCAAAAGACTAGAGAGCCCATCCTGCCCTTCGATGCTCTTTGTCAGACCCTTCGGTTGTGACCTGTCTGGCATGGGAGGCCCTACCGGTGGCAATTATGCCACCGGCAGCATAGCTCACAACTTCATTAGGGTACACAAGCCTCTCCCCCACCACAAGTGGGCGCCAATACCCAAACGTTAATATACCCATTGTGAGAAACGCCACAATTAGTCTATAGAACTCTCAGGCACACGGCGAGCACACGCACACGGCAACTTGATCCAACGAGATTTATTGTGGGTATAACACCTTTGATGCCAGAACTGGCATCAAAGGGAACAAACATAGCTTATATACGGAACACACCCCCATCACCTGTCCATCACCTCAAAGGCCCAACCCCCCCTGGCATGCAATGCCCAGCAGAGGTTGCATCATATCCACCCTGATTCAGCAGTTCCAATGTCCAGTGGATATTTCATCATATCCTGCTTTAGTCCACGAGCCAGGGCTGTTCATGCTGGTGTGGTGTGACCTAAGGCCCATTTCCAGCTCTGTGCGTCTTCAAGGCCACACCTGGCAGAGATTATGTTGCTGGAAGGGTACGAGATAAGAGCCCTATTAGCTCTTTTCGACAGACACTTACACCCATATTTACTTGAGTTTAACGCGCTACTGCATATAATGTGCACCACAACTCTGAAGGGGCACATAACAAAAAAGCAAGCAAATGTAATGCACCCAAAGGTTCAGGCAGAGCCAGTTAGGGAGGAAGGGAGCATGAATGAGGCCATTTGGGAGGCCACGCCACTCCATAAGGTCAAAGTTGGGAAACTTACAACCTCACAGGATTCCCAACTGTCCTCATTCACAAAACCTTCAAAAGCTCTCCCTTGGTTTTGAAGGCCTTGTGAATGAGAACAGTTGGGAACAGCACAGGACTAAGTCTCGGGTCTGCCCCAAGGGCTGCCTGAGAGACAGGATACGTGACTGATCCGTGGCCCAGAGAGAGGCTGTGGAGGCAATGCTTCCTGCTCCTTTGGCCAGAGAGCCCTGAAGGCACCATAGCCCCTTTCCTGCTAAGCAGCAGGAATGACTGAGTCACTAGCCAGGCGCTCTTCCTCCTTCTCTGGGCATCACAGACCCCTAAGGACAATACTGGGAACAGCCTCTTCACCTTCTCCCCCCTCGTCCTGTTTAACCTCCTGGCCCCTCTAGGCATTTTCACACAGGTGTGTGATTCTAATATGCCATTGAATGTGTGTGATTCTAATATGCCATTGAATCTAACACACACACCTCTATTTGGGGGGTGTAATTTAGTCACAAAAAGGTGAGTGTTAGGCTCAAATAAATATAGTATCTCTCTTTCTCCTGATCTGTGGGGGGAGTCTTTGTCTGATAACATGGCAATCAAATCTATAGTAGTTGATGCTGCAGGTCCAGCCCTTTGACAAAATAGTAGCTAAAAGGCAACAAAGAATAGCCACCTTTTGCAATAACTATTTTAATACTGCTTAGCAACAGGATTTAAAACTAACAGAGAAGCTCCCTGGAAACATGATTTTTAAAAAGAATTTGTGCAAAATGCTATATATTTATATCTCAAATGCCATCACCATGCTCATGATTAGAATTGCAAACTCTAAAGACTGCCCAAACTGAAGAAGTTGTTCCCCTGCATTTGCAGCTTGCATCTGATAAACTGAGTTATCTACGAGAGTTTATACTAAAATAAATTACCATATGTAATCTTAAAGGTGTCACATTTTTTCTCTTTTTTCACTAAAACATATTAACATCACTAACTTTTTGAAAATTGCTACAATAAAATTAGATTAGATTAAATGCTAAGGATCACAGCTTCTCACGTACATGAGAAGTTTTGGAAAGATAACAAGCATTTCCTGGAATCACACTAATGTTTCATGTCCACTTTAAAGTTCATCTTCTGTCTGAATCCCTTTTAAGGGGAAAGTTAAGCTGTAAACACAACTATATTTTAATAACCCTTCTAATACTGTCAAATCTCAAACAAATTCAATGGAATTGAACAAATCATAAGAGAAAAACACTATTCAGTTTTTGTTTATTTCTTTGCATGATCTAGAATTATATTTCAGTGACACAACTCTTAATGTTAACATCAATGCTTCTGGCACTTTAAGAGCCTTTTTATTAGCTCTCCCAAAGGACTTGATGTTTTACAGGCACTTCAACACATCAGATTCCCACTATTGTATCTCAGTATACACAAAAGAAAATATTTTCTTTTTTGTCAGTACTGAAAGATAACAGACTGTTTGCTTTGACAAAAGAACAATTATATCCTTTTTACTCTAGCAATAAGAGCCACAAGCTATGACAGCTGACATGTAGTTGAATTCAAGGTCAAAATATCTTTTAAACCTGGGACTTCTAAAATAATGATGATAACCGATTGCTTTTGTTTTCTGCCATTTTGTCTCTGGTGTACAGAGTTATATTTGTCAAAAAAGTAAATGTGTGTGTGTGTTTGTATAATATATTTAACAATGTCATAAGTAAATCTATACTTACATTCAGGAAAAAAATGTGGCTTACTAAGCTACAATTATTATAGTTATTCAATATGTAAAGTCATAAAATTAAAACTAGTATCAGCAGATACTATTTAAGAATGGGGGGGGGGTAATTAGAACATTAATTAATCTCCTCAAAATAGGTATGGGGTCTCATAAGTCAATAAGTAATTTGAATATGAAGGTGTATATAATATTTTTCAAAAACCCACTGAAAGCATGCTTTCTCATCACACAAAAGCACAACCTGCTATCAAGGTCTCCTTGCCAAAAATAAAATCCCCCCTGATTATGGAATTTAGGAAAGCAGCATTTACTTACCCCCAAGATAAATTAAAACCTTATAGATCACAAATGACTTGATTCCAAATCACCCTGCTGCTTTGGATACCAAGCATTACAATGATTTGCATTAGGTATTTCAAAGTAACAAAGCATCAAGTCGTAGAGCACACTAAAATAAAATCCTTTACATGCAATTTCATAAGAGCTTTCACTGCCAGCTAAGTAGCTGTGGAGATTTGCTACAGCATTGTGGGAAAATGCCTGCTGCTTTGAGTGAATGCATTAGCGTTACTAATGCTTTCTTTACCCTAGCAGATCCAACAACAGACTTATATACTGTCAATTGTTTGAGAGCACCTTTCTTGATTTAAATGCTACATTCTGGAAATGATGGCTTTCTTTCAAATGTAAAAACACACACTTGCACGCAACCAACTGTACAGAATGAAGCATTCAACATGGCAGTAGCTGTGGTCAGCAGAGGTTGTCTGAAACACTAAAATGCTGTGCACCACACATTTAATCAGCCCCCAGGGCCAATCTGCCAATCTACAAAAAGACCTTGCCCGTTTCACAAGAGGCTGCCTGTCTACCCTTTCACCTGATGGTAATATATTGCCAGGGCTGTTGTCATTTTAAACAGCTGCTTGAGATACAGAAAATGAAAACCAGTCTAGTGTCATCATGATGCCACTGAGAAGAGACATCAATTCACTACTGGGCACGGTAATCTTTATTTTTAAAGCAAAGTAGTTAATGTGCTATTTTCATTTCCAAACAAGATTCAGGAGCAGCAGACTATTTCTGTTTTGAAGTAAATAGGAAAGGAGCTGATTGTGTTACAAAGCGAGAGCAAATATGGATTTGCAAAAGGAAGAATTTATATTGCCTTGGCTATGTGTGATAGATGTCTATTTCTAACACAGTGTCAAAACAACCCAAATTCTAAATAAATTGCTTGCTGCTAATAATCACTCCATACTTAATGGTATCTAACTTCCTAATCCAATTTTAGAGAAACAAATCCAATAATTACTTATATATGCTTTTTAATGATTGCAATCTCAGAGGAATCCCAGCTCTACACAAAAGCATTAAGAAATTGTATAAGGGTTTTAATAATGCAATGAATGGGATCAGTCACCCAGATTTCAATTACTACAAAGGCTTTTAAGTATATTTCTGTAATGGAAGAAAAGAATGCATTCAGTAGTGACAGAAGTGACTTAAACTCTTAAATGTTGATTGCTGGCAGTTTTGGAATTCCACCCTCATAATTCACATTAAACACTGTGGTATACTACCTTCCTCCAATCCTAAATTTTCACAAAGATATACATGCATTTGTTCATTTAGAAGTGAAAGAAAGGGTTCAACACAAGACAACATTTTGGAAGAGGAACAGTTAAATTGAGCAATGCATTCTTGGCTGCTGCTGTGACAGGATTTATTTACAGCTTCCATTAAACACAGCAGCTCCATTACAAAGTGCTGTGTGTGAGAAGAATTTTTGATTATACAATGCAAGTGCCTCACTGCATTAAACATAGCATGCCAATGTATTCTCTCTCCCCCCTCCGCCCCCCATAATTGGTTTGGGTCATTGTTTGATGGGTTTATGAATTCATTACAGGAAACAGATGGATCCCATAAATCAGAGCTATTCATCCAGCCAATCAAATGGGCAATTTTTCCCTCTCATCTCATTTCCCCCTCCCCTACTCAATCTTAACCAAGTCACTTCCTCCGTGTCCAAAACTGTGTGCACATGATGGATAAAGAGGTTTTTAAAGCAACCTTGAAACAGGAAACAGGAAACACATTTCAAATAAACTAAGATGATGGGTCATATTCACACTGTGGTTCTCTCCCTACCCACAACGAATCCCATCAGATACAAAGACAAGAACTTACCCAGTTCAGCTGAAACTCTGGAACTAAAGCAGAAAGGGTAAAATGTTCTGTCCCCCCCCCCCCCCCATAAGTTATGTTTTTACGGGTGATAAGAGTTTTATAATGAAAATGCATATTCCCTCCTTCCCCCCTTCCAATTTCTAACAGTGAATTTGTCTTCAGGAAATTACCTCCTTTGTCTGCTGTATTCTCAGGTTTGACAACACTGACATCTGCTGGTAAAAACGAATCACAAAGGTTGTATAAGAAATCTTATTTTTCTATCTTATACAAATATTGGATTCGCACAAATTTGAACTGTAAGTGATGCTTTTACAAATGAAACCAGAGTTTTAAAAATATATTCAACCTTGCTACTTTAAAGATTTCACATGCAAACCACAAGTCACTTCCTTTTAAATTCTGCCTCCAAAGAACACTACACACCCAATCTTAAGTCCATAACTTACTTTTCTAAATACAGTGCTACTGTTTTCACGATGAACATATCACCACACAATAGCATTTTACTAAGAAAATAATAAGCAGCGAACAGTTTGAGCACACACACAGGGATGCTTTGATCTCAATATGATTCTAACTTTTGTGTAGAAGCCAGCCAACTAGATTTTGTTGCTTTTGTTTTCCATTAATGATTCTAAACATGGATTACAACTTCAGGGAGGACTGGAGACAGACTTTCTATTTAGACCACTATTGTTAAAACAATGTTTG
This sequence comes from Anolis apletophallus, assembly GCA_030556195.1. Taxonomy (NCBI): domain Eukaryota; kingdom Metazoa; phylum Chordata; class Lepidosauria; order Squamata; family Anolidae; genus Anolis; species Anolis apletophallus. The sequence goes on from JARBWK010000001.1 coordinate 112,792,218, forward strand.
CATTTTATTTCAATTTGGATTTCCAATTGGATTTGCTTTATTATGCAATTTTTCATGAGCATAGCCCACCTACGTAGACTATCAAAATGGTATACATCTATAAAAGGGGAGAAACAGCTATACTGGTAACAGAGCACTGGAAGTGGAGTTCTGCCATGATGCAAAGAAATTACACACACAAAAATCTGATATTTGCCTCAACGTTATTGCCAACCAAGTATAATAGAAATTGCTCTCTGAGAAAACCCATAGCAATAGCAATTTCTACCTTATTTAGAAAATCTGATCTCTTTGGAAGTTTTCATTCCTTTGGAAGACATTCCCTAACATGGAACAGAAACATATAACTGGGTCTCATTTAAACAGGAGTATGTTTTCCAATCACACAAACACAGAATTAGATTTCTACACCACGTACAAGAAAGTATAAAGGAACACAGCAGGATACCCACAGGGACACATCCTAGTTGTAGGTGCAATAACAAATGTAATACTGTCTTTTCTGTATCTATGGATTTATGATCAAAGAGAAGTCTAATTTCATACATCCTACTCTATCTATGAATCTTAAATCAGAGGGACAACACATCAGTTTAGCCTATTCTCATCTGAATACCTTTTAATGGGCCTCAATGTGTGAAACATAATTTATTCTAGAAGCACACACCAAGACATATGATCATCAAATGAAGTCTGTAGATAACTACCCATCCTAAATAGCTATTATAAAACAGTGAAATGTATTTGCCATCTATTAAGCAGCTTTTGAGTCAGACAAATTAATTTCTAATTTTGGTGCCAAAGAAACTGCTTGAAAATATGTCATCTAGAAAGAATTTAAAACCATCAGTGTGACACCAACATTGTATGAGGAAGCCACAGGTTCTACAATGAGTGAGTCACAAATCACATTTCTCAGAGTGAGCCTTTTCTAACATTCTATACAAATTGTACATTTTTTCTTGAATCTTCGTCTCTTCCCCCACTTAAAGCACATAAATACAAGTAGATCAAGAATAGCATTTAATATGTTGCACTGTTATTTTGAAAGCCTCAAATACTCTGCTTTTACATATGCTTTTCTGTGTTAACAGTCTCTTCTAAAACTGAGCTTTTAAAAATCCATTATTTCTGCATCTCTGTAGGATCCCTGGAGATGCTGCTATCTCAATATCGATATTGAATCTTAGTAGAACATATGGATTCAGAGATGCTATCTGGAAACAGAACTTGCTCATTCCTTCCCTTGTTAACTAGTTTAGCTTTCCTGATAGCACATTTCCTATTGCCTCACCAATAACTGTCCCTAAAGAAATGAGTGTCTACCCTTGACACAACTTTCAGAACGTTGGTACACAGGAACAAATCCTGCTTCAAAACAAAGAACTGAGATGCCTGTATTCTGGCTCTCCAAAAGACTGGGGCTATGGGAGATTTTGAAAGATCTGATCATGATGCTATTGGATTTTATCTATTTTCTCAAGACAAAATAATCCAACTTGTTGATCCTAAGACTTTGCAAAAGTCCTCCCTATTGCTGTTAGGTTTTTTTTCTTTCCAATAAAAAACAGGAGAGAGAATTCAACATCTATGGAGAGGGCCAAGGATATTTGCGGCCAGGGTCACACTTATGCGGTGAATTGAGGGCCTAATATACCTCTTAATTTCAAATAAAATAAATACCTGTAAAGATACAGTACATGAAATTAAAAAAAACAATTCCAGAGAAGCAGAAAGATATGTTTCTAATCCCCTGCAATATACTTCTTCTGGATAAAACCATAGTACAAAATGTATCATAGTATTAAAAGGTTAAAAATGGCAAAAACTTCATTCATATTTTTTTACAAACTATTTATACCCATGCTATATTAGAAAATTCTCCAGATGGCTTAGAAATAACTTTAAAAGTTAAACATTTTAAAACAATAACAATAAATTAAACAAGCTAAAACATACATTTAATAATGAGCTTGGGATGAATGAATAAGGATCAAGGCTTTGAGGAACACCCAAATTTTCATTTGGTGCCTAAATGAGATGAGTACCTAAATAAGATGACATCTATCAGAGGTCCAATGGGATGGCATTCCACAGAATCAGCATCAGAAAGAAAAGGTTCTAGCATGTCTACTTGGGCTGTGCAAAACTATAGTTATTCCTTGTAAATTGTTAGTAATTCGTTAGATTTGTGCAAACGAATCACTATTAAGAAACAAGGAGGAAAGAGGGAGAAAAAAAGAATCAAAACACTCATCAATACTTTTTGTTAAGATTCCCTGTAACATTTGGAAGTCTCCCAAAGTCAGTTTAAGTATAAGTATTAAGTGACTTTGGCAAAGCCAAAGAGGCCATTGCTAGTGTTTAAATTAAGACCCAGGCTGATTATCAGTCACCATAAGAAAGGGCAGCTGGGGAAGGACTAGCTGAGCTGGGCAGGAGACACAGCATTCTGGGAAATGTAGTTTGGGAATGTGAGGACCACTTTGGCAGATAATTCAAAAGATCGTAAACTACATTTCCCAGAATGTAGTGCTCAGCAACATAAAGCTGCAGCAGCCAGTCATTTAGAGTCAGTCTAATAATAAACAAAATTATTGAATCTTCAAAGAGGACTAAAGTAAGTGAATAATAGTATAAATCTGTATTTTTTTACAAAATATACTGTTTGTTAAAAAATTTAATAATTACCCAAAAATTAGTGGCTGAATGTAATGTTCTGAATCTTACTGGGCTAACAGTGGAAAATGTGTGGCAATAATATAGCATGTCACAATAGCTCTAAAAATCAGGGAGAAATGAGCCACGGAAGTTTCCCCACTTACTTAACAAAAAATGTGTTACTTTGTTATAGTTACAAAAAAAATTAGGTCCATAATTTTGCAAACACCCTCAAAAACGATTCGCCCCTCCTCCCCAATTTAGTAATGAGTATTGAATTTTTTCCCCATTGATTGCACAGCCCTAATGTATATAACTATAATGTTTAAGATTTGGTCCTAATCACTGCTGCCACTTAACTATCCCCGAACAATTTTTTTGACCAAGAGCAACAGAGAACAGCAGAAATAAGATATAGAACAGGAATTTTTAAACTGTGGCCCTTCAGATGTTTGACTTTCAACTCACAGAATTCCTGACCATTGAACAATCTGGCTAGGACTTCTTGGAATTGGGAGGCCCAAATAGATGGATGACTGAATTTTGAAGATACAGTACCTGGCCTAGAAGGCTCAAAACCACTGGAACTGTGATCAGTAATCTAATTTTTACTATGGTTACTTCTTGAACTGAGCAAAGGATAAAGGGGCAGCAACACTGATTACCGTGACTGATCATACCATCTCTATATAAATCAAAATTGTAAATCAGTGTGGTTGTATCACAGGCCTCTCTAGATATATCTCTTATGCTCGTCTGCATTTTTCTGCTTTTGATGCAACATAGATGAGAACTTTCCTATAATATGCTTGACTATATAACTGTATTATTCCAAACTGGAGTAGATTGAAAATGAAGTTGGGATGCAATAAAACACGTCATTATTTTCAGCAAGAATGGTGCTGTTGAAAAAGATTAGAATTTTTTTCCACAAAGCCTTGAGAACTTGTTTGGGATTGGGGGGGGGGGGGTTCAAAGAAAGGGAATGAGATTTTCCGCAAAGGCAACACCTCAAAGGTAGCATTCTCGGAAATTCTACCGGTTCCACGCGCAGGGACAGCCAGACAAGCAGAGCTCCGGAGCTTCAATGCGTGGATGAGGCAGTGGTGTCGAGAGGAAGGGTTTAGATTTGTTAGGAACTGGGGGCAAACCTTTACAAAAGGGACGGGTTACACCTGAACGAAAAATGGAACCAGACTGCTGGCAATTAATATTAAAAAGGCTTCAGAGCAGCTTTTAAACTGATTCCTAGGGGAAAGTCGACAGGAGCTGGGCAGCTTCCGGTTCGAGAGGGTGAAACGCCAAGTATGGAGGATGAAATTTACGCACAAATGGCTGAGTCAACAGAAAAGATAGAAAGTAGTCAAGAGGTAGGACATGGTAGGCCTTCTACAAATTCTCATAAACAGCCAAAGTTGAAAGGGCATCAGAGCAATAAATATAAATGTCTGTACGCAAACGCTAGAAGCCTTCGAACAAAAATAGGAGAGTTGGAATGTTTGGCGAAAGAAAAATATTGATATTATTGGCATAACAGAAACCTGGTGGACAGAGGAAAACAATTGGGACACAAAAATTCCAGGTTATAAACTGTACAGGAAAGACAGGAGAGGGAAAAACGGTGGCGGTGTGGCCTTGTACATAAATGAAGAGCTAGAATCACATGAATTAGAATTTCAAGAAAATTCAAACTCACCTACAGAAACATTGTGGGTAAAAATCCCAGGACAAAAACTAATCTAGCATTAGGGATCTGCTATCGCCCTCCCAACCAAACTCCAGAGGCAGACTGCTATCTGGAAAATGAAATTAAACAGGCCTCAAAAAGCAATAAATTAGTCATAATGGGGGACTTCAACTATCCCCGAATAGATTGGCTAAATTCTTGTTCTACGCATGAAAGAGAGACAAGGTTCCTCGACATGCTAGCTGATTATTCCCTTGAGCAGATGGTCATGGAACCAACCAGGGAAAGGGGATCCTGGACTTGGTGCTAACTAATGAACAAGATCTCGTTCAAGATGTCCTTGTAACTGAGCCCATAGGTACCAGTGACCACAACACAATAACCTTCAACTTAAGTTTGGATAGCAAACTGTCAGTGAAAACTAACACAGAGACCTTAAATTTTCAAAAAGGGAATTTCACCAAAATGAGAAAAATAGTAAAGAACAAACTAAAAGGAACAGTAAAGTGATGGAAACCATTATTAAAGAAAAAATTACTAAGCACATAGAAGAACAGGCATTGCTGAAGGAAAATCAACATGGTTTCTGCAAAGGCAAATCATGTCTTACTAACTTGTTAGAATTCTTTGAGGGTGTAAATAAACACATAGATAAAGGGACCCAGTCGATATTGTTTACCTTGACTTTCAAAAGGCTTTTGACAAAGTCCCTCACCAAAGGCTCCTAAATAAGCTCTTCAGCCATGGAATCAGAGGACAGGTCTTGTCCTGGATTGGAACCTGGCTAAACTGTAGGAAACAAAGGGTGGTAATAAACGGACATTTCTCTGGGTGGAAAGAGGTGAGAAGTGGCGTACCCCAAGGTTCAGTTTTGGGTCCGTTACTTTTTAATTTATTCATTAATGACCTGGATGTAGGAGTAAATACTGAGGTAGCAAAGTTTGCAGACGACACTAAATTGTTCAGGGTAGTTAAAAATGAAACTGATTGTAAAGAGCTCCAGAAAGATCTCTCGAAATTGAGTGAATGGGCAACAAAGTGGCAAATGCATTTTAACCTAAACAAGTGTAAAGTCATGCACATCGGGGCAAAGAACCCCAAGTACACCTACCAATTGATGGGGTCAAAGCTTTCCGAGACAAACCAGGAAAGGGATCTTGGGGTTTTGGTGGACAGCTCAATGAAGATGTCAACCCAGTGCGCAGCAGCAGTAAAAAAGCAAATTCTATGCTTGGCATGATCAGGAAGGGAATCGAAAATAGGTCGTCAAATGTTGTATTGCCTCTCTACAAATCTATGGTGAGGCCACATCTGAGTACTGTGTACAATTCTGGTCACCGCACCTCAAGAAGGATATAACGGAACTGGAAAAGGTACAGAAAAGGGCAACAAGAATGATTCAAGGAATGGAGCAGCTCATACGAAATCAGGTTGCAACGCCTTGGTCTTTTCAGCCTTGAAAGACGGCGTTAAGAGGTGACTTGATCGAAGTGTATAAAATCATGCATGGGATAGAAAAGGTGAATAGAGAAAAATATTTTCTCTGTCACACAACACTAGGACTAGAGGGCACTCCCTAAAGCTCCAAGGTAGGAAAGTTAGGACTAATAAAGGGAAATATTTCTTCACCCAGAGGGTCATTGGGTTATGGAACTCACTTCCAGAGGAGGTTGTGACAGCGGTCAGCCTGGACAGCTTCAAGGCAGGATTAGACAGATTCATGGATACCAAGGTAATCAGTAGCTACTGAAAAGGACATCCAAGTGCCACCTCTGTGTTGATGGAGGCAGGCAGGATTTCCCCGGGTACTGGTTGTGGGGGGTCGGGAGCAGGTGAGGGTTCTGCCCTCCTTTCTGCTAGAGATCCCTGTGTACAACTAGTGGGCCACTGTGTGACACAGAATGCTGGACTAGATGGGCTGAGGCCCGATTCAGCATGGCTCTTCTTATGTTCTTATGTTCTTATTAACCCTAAGGAAATCATGTTTTGCTTTACAGCCTACAAATATACCTGTGAAAATTAATATAATCGGTTAACTGTACTTTTCCCAAGTCCTTTCACTACATGAGTGGTGAGCTTGGATGAACTTCATCCAAAAAACCCAAACAAGACAATGCCTTGTACATCCTACATTCTGCCTACAAGCAAGATTTAAATGACACCTATACATCATTAGATTTTATTTTATTCTGCCTAGCCTATAGTTTCTATAGGTCATTAACAGGATAACCATGAATGTCAGTGAACAGGCCTCTGAAATTTTGTGCCTTTTATTCCATGAAATGCAAAAAGCCAAGGAACTCTGTCTTTACAAAGGGAATGGAACAATTAAGCCATCTTTGGTATTCTTGCAGAGCATCTTGTTCTAAGCCAATGGAGCAATGAATTCCAACATGATCCAGGTACAGGAAATCCACCAGTCAAAAGCAAAGCATACATGACAGTCTGTTCATAAGCAAGTTCCACTCTAAGATCAATTTACCACCTCAAAATAAGCTCAGCCACGAAGGTCACTATAGCTTCTCAGTCTTTTGTTCTGTAGCTTTGCTCGAAACTCTTACACTAAGGAACACATTTCATTGTTGTACTGATCATGGAGAGAGTTTTAAAAGTTCAAAGTCATAAAAGTACCTGTCAAAACAGGCAATTTATCTGTTTCATTTCGTAGTTAAGGAATGCAGAAGGAACAACAAGGGACGCTGAAAGATGAGGAGTGCGTCAGCTCCCCCTGGTGGCCAGAGTTTGCCTCTGTTCATCTATATATGTGTACTGTGTACTATGTGTACTGTGTACAGTGTGTACTGTATATGTGAAATGGCAGGGATTGTCTGCTATGTATGTGTATCTGTAATCCGCGCTGAGTCCCCTTTGGGGTGAGAAGAGCGGAATATAAATAAAGTAAATAAATAAATAAAATAAAATAAATAGTTTCTTTTTCTGTGTATTAAGCATTCCTCTACATTAGTTGTTCTTAGAAGTGCATGTTTGAGTTTTTAAAATGTTTTTTATTGAAAATTAACAGTGAATTTATCCAAACACTTCCACACCTCTACAGATTCCTCTGAACTTGACATACTAAGGGTATATTTACACTGTAGAATTAATGCAGAATGACATGGCTCAATATTATGGAATCATGGGAGTTCCAGTTTAACATGATCGTTAGCCTTCTTTGCGAAAGAATGCTGGTTCCTTCATCAAACTACAAATACTGGGATTCCATAGCATTGAGGTATCTCTGCATAAAACAGTTTGGGCTCAGTGCAGTATCTCACATAAGGATACTCTTGCAATCTACTACTCTGACCATTGCAATCCAGTTATGGATATGCCATTGTCGATTCTTTAGGAGATCGTCTTCTCTTTTTTTTGCGATTATCTTTGTTTCTACAAAAAATGGCAACTTTGAAAACAGTATATGCCTTGTGACAACTTTTACATTGATAACGATGCCTAGTGCTATCTCTTTTTTATATTTATTATTAAACAAACACACCCAATAACAACATTGCACTATATCTACATTAGCTACTAAATAATACTAGCAGAAAATAATGAACAAAAAAGTGGAAAAACAGGGCTGGGCTTTGCTTCCAACCAACCAGATGATGGAGGTGTTTGCCCTGTGAATCTATTTCCTCTAATAATATATTTCTTATCTTGCTATTTCTCTCTCAGTCTAAGTAACATAAGCTTATGTGTATTTGTACTAACGTCTACTATTTTCAAGTGCTATACATAATCACTTATTCCAATAATTTCTTAAATATATAACAGGTTGCCAGTCTTGAGTAAATTTCTCTGTTCTGCAAGGGACATCTCTATATTGATACAACACTCTCATACTCTGTCAGTTCTCTTAATGCCCTTGGTACTTACCTGTCAGAATACAGGCTAGGTCCATAAAGAGGTTAGGGGAATTGCTACTGCCAGAACTCTCTGCTAGTGAATACATTTTTTAAAGCAGATGTTCAACCAACTAAAAGTGAAAACGTGGAATGATACAGTATCAGGAGGACTCTTCATTAATTCAGCTGAAGCTGAACAGAATTTTATGTCTGCAGGGCCATCATACATTAATGACATATATGGGAAGGAGCATTTAAATTATTCAGGAACGCAAGGAATGCAGATCCAGCAGTTTTCAGATTTTTCATCTGCTGTAGCTAGAAAAACACTCATCTTTTGCACATATAGATACATACACACAATCTCTCTCTCTCTCTCAAACATAAACACACATATCAAAGAGATTTAGTTCTAATAATGGCTTGATCTCAAACAGCAATATACTTTTCAGTTTGCTGTTATCATCACAAGACTGAATGCAGCTGCTTCCTTGCACATATATTCATTCTTTTACATGAACCGACAAATCTTAACAGGTATATTTGCTCAATATTCCAGGGCAATTTCAGCAATTATAAACATATAAACAAGCGGTTTCCCCTAAAAACACAAAAGAGACCAAAATCAGTAATAAAGCAAACAGAATCCAAATGTCTGTGTTTACAGACTAACAACAGTGCCAGGGTGCAGAGCTAGCTTATTCTATTTGTTGTTTTAGTTGACAGCTCTTGCTTGAGCACCCATCACCATGGCAACTCTGTGCACAACTCACAATGCACCCAAACGAACTCAAGAGCTAAATTAACTTATTGCATGTCACCAATGAGAAATGACTGTTCAGAGGTAATTTTCTGTACTAATATGTAATAGAGTTAACTCTCTAAATTGAATTAAATTAATTAAATGCCACTCCCAGTAAATCAGATTCTATTACATCAATGGTAAAATAAATTAAATGTTTTATTAAAACCACTAATAATATTATGCTATTACTTCATTCATTCAAAATTCTGTGCAGTTGATTTTTAGACACATGTGTGCTTTACACTTAGCAGCAACAGAACAAACTTGAATTGTCTGCATTTTACAGGGTTGCCCACAGCAAGTGAAGACAAGAAACATGCAAGATTTATTGAAAGCCTTTATGTTGTTATTTTATGGGAACATAGGCACAGCCTTGCTATTCTTAAAACCATTAAGGGAGTATTCAATAATACTAATTTTAGAGAACAATCCAGGGCAAAATACAAAAAAAGTTATAGAGAAATATCAAACCATCAGAAGAACAATTGTTTAAAAAAGAAGTATATACATAGTTGATAGACACACATAGAAAATGTCTAATCCTATTTATCAAGCTCTGGTTTTTGTGCCACAACTCCACAGAAACATGTTGGATTTGGTGGAAACAATGCTCATACATCATCTGCTCAATTCATGATAGCTATTTAAAAGTCAGATAGACATTAGGAAGTATTAGGAAACACATAAGAGTACTGGTACAGCTGTGACTGCCCTATCTAAAAATAATACAAAATCGGGTAATAATAAAGAAGAGCAAAACAAATAAAAACACACACAGAAACAACCAAATAAAGAAACCCCTGGCAGGGAACAGCATGGCATTCAGACTACAAAAAAGAAAGAAAGAGCAGAGGGAGCACACATTACTCCTATACTGATCTGAACTGGTGTTCTCCTTGTTTTTTTCAACACATAAAAAGAGGAGCCATGCTCACTTAGCTGTCATTTCCCTTAGACAGAAGAAAGGGGGTTCCTATTCACACTGAATTTCTCCACACCAGGCTCCACATAAGGAAAACCTGGGCTCTGTATGGAAAGGCTTCAGATGAACAGAAACCTCCCCATTCCAGACATATCATTTCTATATGAGACAAGTGATGATGGAGATGAGACAAGGCTAAATGCTCCTGTGTTCGCATATTGGAGAAAGAAAAGTAACAACTAGAGAGGGCTCCTGATGTTCCTTCAAGAGATCTCCATTTCATAAAACCGTTGCTTATTGAGGTGAAATCTTCTGAACAGGGGCACAGACAGCAAAACAAACAGCACAGGGGTGTTAACCCTTCCCTATGCTACCCAAAGCTTATATACAGTAGAGTCTAGCTTATCCAACCTTTGCTCATCCAACGTTTTGTATTATCCAATGAGGTCTGCCTCCTGCCCGGATCTACAGCTGTTTCAATACACTGCAATGTTTTGGTGCTAAAATTGTAAATACAGTAATTACTACATAACATTACAATATGGTGAACTGTTTTTTTCTGTCGATTTGTTGTAAAACATGATGTTTTGGTGTTTAATTTGTAAAATCATAACGTAATTTGACATTCAATAGGTTGTTCTTTAGTCCCTCCTTATTATCCAACATTTCCACTTATCCAACGTTCTGCCGGCCCGTTTATGTTGGATACGCGAGACTTTACTGTATATATAAATTTAGCTTAAATACACATTCAACTTAAGAACAAACCCACAGAATCTATCTTCTTTGTCACTTGAGGACTCCTGTATGAATACAGCACACTTCTCTTTAGAACAAGCAAATCCATGGCCTCATGGTCCTTAGGTATACAGTTAATATATGTTTGACGTATGATAAAACAGTAATATACCTGGCAACTGTATTGCTTCAACTAAAGAAATTAGAAATTGCTCTTGGTACAAGCGTATACAGACAATAATCCTCTTAGTAGAATGAAACACCCCACCCTCATCCCAGTTAAGTTAAGACTGCCATTATTAAATAAAACAAATTCTCAAATTTCTAAAATTTCAATTATTTGGGCACATCACAGCTACATGGCTCAATAAAAGCAAAGCTCGTTAAGGCATAAAAAGTATTTTATTGCACAGCAAAGTATACACTGTGGGCGGATAAATAACCATAAAGCAGCAGGAAGCTTGATCACAACTACCTCAACTATTGTTAAGTAGTTGGTCTACATTTATATTCTAGCCATCACAGTGCTGTTCTGACAGACTGGTTTTCATGAATGACCTTTTGGCCTGACACAAAACTATCCAACCTTCTCTGCAAATCACAGGAACTCCATGCTACCCTTCCTTAGAAAAATGAAGGAAGGAGTCACAGTGTTTTTAATTCATCAAATAAAACAGAGAAAAGTAGGAAAAGTCAAAGATGTAGTTTCCACCAGGATCACGGAAGGATTTGTAAGAGCTGGCTTGCTAAATCTACTATTCCTATTATACCATGAGGGAATTTCAACTAAAGCTTTTAAGCTTTCAAAGTGGGAGAGGGAATCTACAACCATGTTTTCAAAACATTGATTTCTTTTAATTTTAAACACTGTGCAAAACTTAAAAGAAACCCAGAAAAGTATACAAATTGCCACTTTCCATGAAGCAGCAAGGAAGAGGGGAAACTAATTTGAGGGAGTGCGCAGGAGACAGACTGGGATCTATCTGTCTGGGTAATTTGCAGGGCCAGCTCTAGTTAGCACTTGGATGGGAGATTGCCAATGAATATCAGATGCCGTGGGCTATATTTTAAAGGAAGGAAGTGGCAAAATCTCAATTGTGTATTACATACTACTATTGTGTATTACATACATACTATTTGTAGGAGACCAGCAGTTCTGTTTTATTTAATGGTAGCACTAATATGATCATAGGAATTGGGTTTTTTCTGTCTTTTATGCTAATAGTTGACCTTTAAACCCCTATTCACATGCATTCTCCAAGGTTTAACTCTTTATCATTTCCCTTGGTCTTCTCATCCACATTGATATGTCTGATAGGGATGCAAGCAGGAGCATTTTCAGTGCTGATCTCAGGTTGTGGAATATTATTCCGAGGATAGTATTCAAAAGGCTTATAGAAGAACCTGATGTTTTTCTATAAGCCAGCAAAGACATTTATTCAACAACTCATCTCAGTTTTGATACGCATGCCAATCCCTGGTTTCAAGAACAATATTAGTGGATCTCACTATCTAGTAGGACATAAAGTAAGGCTTGCATGTCTGAGGCCTCTAGTGCAGGCATCCTCAAACTAAAGCTCTCTAGCTGTTTGGGCTTCCAACTCCCAGAATTCCTGACCACTGAACAAGCTGGCTAAGGGTTTATGGGAGTTGGAGGCCCAAGCAGCTGGAGGGCCGCAGTTTGAGGATGCCTGCTCTAGTGCTATACAGTGTCATTGACTGGTTGCACTGGGGAGGTCATATTTCACTTGAGCAACCAATGTGCACTGGAAATTATACAGAACAGAAAGAAGACAGACGGTTGGCCAGAGGAGCTTACATTCCCAACCAATAATCCTCAACCTCTGGTCCTCCAACTGTTTTGGACTTCAGCTCTCACATTCTCTATTTGCCATATTGATTAGGGTGCCTGAGATTAAGCCGAAAATGTTTGGAAGGCCAAAGGCTGAAAACCATTGCTCTAAATTACAATTTTATACCATAGCTTTAGACAAATCATAATGGAATTTTAGATTTCTGGCTGCTTGGGAAACAGCCTTACCTCAAAATCACTCATGTAAAACATGACATACACTAATATGCACACATATTAAACTGCAATGAAGTCTACAGACAAAAAGAAACTGTCAATCATTTTCAAAGTTGTTTGCATAACCCAGGGAGAAAAACAATGACAATGAGTTAAATGGGATTTCAATGAGTTCAGCAAAAGCAGAACTTAATAGTATTAGTTTGATTGTTTTCCAAAAATATCAGTGAGACATTTTTCCATTGGATTTTGAATTTTGCAGAATGTAGCCTCTGTTGAGAAATAAAAGCCACAACCAGATACCTTATCTATAACTGTTCATCATTTTATGTAGATCCAAAGCTCCATCTAGGAATGTTTTATAGACAACTGTTCCTGCTTCATCTCTCAAAGTGATCCTCCTCTTAGTTATATGGCGAATTATGCCTATTTAGTTGCTTTGTGAACTCAGTAAGAGTATCCCACTGAAAAAAATGACACATCGGAGAAGGCTGGCGGTGGGCTGTATAAATACAGATGGACTGTTTTTAGGATGATGATTTGAACTGGCGAACTGTTTTAATGCAATGTATATTTATAACTGTCTTAATTTGTACTAACTGTATTTTATACTATGTTTTATTTTGTGTTGGCATTTAATAGTGCCTGTTGGTAGCCGCCCTGAATCCCTCTTCGGAGGTTGAGAAGGACGGGATATAAATGTTCCAAATAAATAAATAGCACTTCAGACACATTGGTAACTTGCAGACACAGTTAAGACACTCATGAGACAGTTAAACAAATATACTTGGAGAAGATGCTGGTTTGTCTAGTAAACAAGGCTACTGAGAGAAATTTCAATTGAAAGTTGGATCAGAAGGTGTTTTCATATCCAAATGTAAATGCAGGTGATCTGGTATATTCTTAAAGAAGAACCTAAATCATATGATGAGTCCATAACTCAAATAAGATTAGGCCTAAGATAATCATCTTTGGTAAAGAGTCTGGGGGTCTCTTTAGACCCTCTGCTAACAATGGAGGCCCAGGTCTGTGAGCAGAGTTGTGAGCAGAGTCGCAATTTTCCATCTGTGTCAGGCTAGACAACTGGCTTCCTACTTGTCTAGGAATGACCTGGCTACGGTGATCCAGGCTAAGGTCATCTCAAGATTAGACTACCGTAACGCCCTCTACGTTGGCCTGCCTCTGTTGGTGACTCGGAAGCCTAAGCTCGTGTAAAATGTTGCTGCCTGACTTCTCGCCGGGGACCCGACAAGATATTATATTACTCCACTTCTGCAGCAGTTGCACTGGCTGCCGATTGAGCACCGGATTACCTTCAAAATGTTGGTTCTCACCTTTAAGGCCTTATAAACAGAGACCTGGACCCAGGACAGCGACTGTGTCCTTCTTCAGGAGCTAGCCCCCCCAGGCTTTCGAGCTTTCCACCAGCCAAGATCCACCGGCCGGGCGGGGGTGGGCCTGGTCGTAAAAAAGACACTGTCGCTACCTCGGTCCTCCAGACATCAGCGATGACCGGCATAGAGTGCCTGGGAGCAATTCTAGGAACCGGGAAAAGACGGGGATTCTGGTGGTCTACCGAGCCCCTGGGGCCCAAAAGGAGGCCATGTCTGCACTGCTCGACCTGTTTGCGGATTGGGCGCTGAGATTCCCCCGGCTCATCGTGCTGGGTGACTTTAACATCCACCCGGACTCAGACCCTCTTACATCCAGTGCAAGGGAGCTCCTCCAACGTATGGAGGCTTTGGATCTCCCCAGGACCAAAACTGGCCCTACACATCAGGCTGGCCACGCGTTAGACCTGATCTTCAGCCACGGCCTAACCTTAAAACATCGTGAATCCAGAGCAGTGCCTTGGTCGGACCACCTGACCGTGAGGGCAGACATTGACACCCCTCTTACAGAAAGGTTGGAACAAAAGACCATCCTAGTCCGCCAAAGGAGTTCGATGACCCCGAGGGCATTCATAGCTGCTTTGGATCCCTGGAGGTCCCCGGAGGATCACTAGCGGACTTAGTTGCCAGGTGGAACAGCGTCCTCTCGAAGGCCATCGACCAGGTGGCACCGAGGCGCCCCCCTTCGTCCCCGGAAAACCTGCTCACGGTGGTTCACAACGAACCTAAAGCAGCTGAAACGCCGGAGGAGACAATTGGAGAGTGTTTGGAGACGGAAACCCAGCACGGCAAATAGAGCAACCTACAGAGAACTGCATAGGCTGTACGAACGTGAGATCAAGGAGGCTAAGAAATCCTATAATGCCGCCCAGATTACAGCCGCCGGCTCCCGCACAGCCCAGATCTTTAAAGTGGTCCGAGCCTTCTGGGGTCTCCACAGAGTGATTCCAACAGCTCTACGGTGACGGCAGAGGATCTCCAAGAGCACTTCATCGGGAAAATCACGGCACTTGGCGCGACCTGCCGCCCATTCCAGAGGAAGGAAATGAGTGGACTCGACATCCAACCCAGACAAACGGGCTCTACTTCACCGAATTCAAACCCCTAACATCGGAAGAGGTGAAAAAGCTGGTGGCCAGGGCAAGGGCTACGACCTGCCCCATGGACCCGTGTCCTTCGCACTTAGTCAAGTCTTGCATAGACACCATACTGGACGCCCTGGTGGACCTGGTGGACCTCTCATTGGACACAGGCTCCTTCCCCGAGTCCCTGAAGGAGGCTAGAGTTAGCCCTCTTCTGAAAAGGCGAACCTCGACCCCAATGATCCGGCGAACTACCGCCCTGTCGCTAATCTGCCCTTTCTGGGGAAGCTATTGGAGCGAGCAGTGGAAAACCAGCTGCGGGACTTCTTGGACCGATCTGGGGGCCTAGACCCGTTTCAGTCAGGCTTCCGAGCGGGCCACGGCGTCGAATCCGTCCTAGTAGCAATCACAGATGACATCCGCCGCCAGTTGGACGGAGGGGCTCGGCAGTCCTAGTCCTCCTTGACCTAACCGCGCCGCCGACACCGTTGATCATGATTTGCTACTTCGCCGCTTGGCGGCCTCTGGGATCCAAGACAAGGCCCTGACCTGGCTAGGATCGTTTCTGCGGGGTCGCTCGCAGCGGGTCGAGTGGCAGGGCCAGGTCTCCAGGAAATGTGGGTTGGAGTGTGGGGTTCCGCAGGGTGCCATCCTGTCCCCCACCCTTTTTAACATCTACGTCCAGCCCCTGGCCGGTATCGCTAGAAGCTACGGTTTCAACTTATCAATATGCCGATGACACGCAGCTGCTGCTGAAGCTCGACCCAGGGGTGCTGTCGGTACCCGAAAGCTTTAGCCGGGGGCTGAAGGCGGTCACAAGCTGGCTCAGAGCACACAGGCTAAAGATCAACCCAGCGAAAACGGAGATCCTCTGGCCCGGCCGACCCGACCCCCACTCTCCACTACCACCCTTTGAGGCGAGCCCTTGTCCGTAGCCCCGGCGGTAAAAGAGCTTAGGAGTACTCTTGACGAGAAACTGACGATGGAGGCTCAGATCCAGGCCGCTGCTAAGGGTGCCTTCTTCCACCTCCGTAGGGCCCGACGGTTGGCCCCCTATCTACCACCAGAGGTGCTGAGGACGGTGATTCACGCCACTGTGGTCTCCCGTCTTGACTACTGCAACGCCTTGTATGTGGGCCTACCGTTGGCCACGACTCGGAGGTTGAGACTCATCCAGAATGCAGCGGCCAGACTCATCTCCGGGGTATCGGCCAGGAGCCATATTTCACCAATTTTAAAAGATCTTCACTGGTTACCCATTGAGCTTAGAGCGATCTACAAACTCATGGTGATAACCTTCAAAGCTCGGCAAAAATGGGACCAGCCTACCTGGGCGATCAGCTGACGGACCAACGCTGCGAAAGACCCGCACGCGTAATAAACGGCGTCCGGTTAGCTGTCCCTGGGGTGAGAGAGGCCCGGCTGACAGAGACCCGTAGAAGAGCCTTCTCGGTGGCGGCCCCTACGATCTGGAACTCGCTCCCGCCTGCGCTCAGGGCCACACTGGCCCCGGCCAGATTTCTGGCTGGCCTGAAAACCTGGCTCTTCCGCCAGGCTTTCGGGGACTGAACTGGATGGATGGCAGAGCCTTTACGGCTCATATCTGCTGTTTTAATTGATGTATCTGTGTTTTTAAAGGATGTAAGTCGCCCGGAGCACCATTGGTGGAGGGCGACTCACAAGTAATAAAGTATTATTATTATTATTATTATATGGTTCAGGACCGGCATACCTGAGGGACCGCCTCACCCCCTACCAACCCCGGAGATCACTTCGTTCAGAAGACCAAACCTTGCTTGAAGTTCCCAACTTTAAGAACTTCCACCTGGTGGCCACCAGGCGTAGAGCCTTCACGATTGTGGCTCCATACCTATGGAATGCCTTGCCGGCAGCTCTGCGAAGCTTACCTTACTTTCGGAGGGCATGCAAAACATTCTTATTCCGGCAGGCATTCGAATCCTGCTGATTGGTGATTTCTCTTTGTTTTAATTTGGGTTTTATGTATATTGTTCTTGTTCGTACTGTAAACCGCTCCAAGCCCTCGGGGAATGGCGGTATATAAGTTGGAATAATACATAATATGGTAGTAGAAATGATATTGCAGACACCAATCAAAAAGAGGTACAACTGTATTAGACTTTAGACAAGTATTGAACAAATTAATCTATAGTTGTAGTAACTAAATAATGGATTCGCTTCCAATTACTAAATACTGAGTATAAATATCAGGACCGACCATCACAAATTTGCCTACTTTGCAAACTTTCTGATACCATCTCACTAGCTACTAATGGAGACAGAATCAACTAGGCAAACCATTCTTCAGTTCTTGTATTTGTGTAAAAACATATATTTTTTCTTAAGTAGCCTTCTGTTCTCTTCTGGAACAGACATCAGAAGGAGAAACACCCTTACAAAGCACCTTCTCTTACAAGACAGAACAGACATTTATTTTGGAGAGTATGCACACTCTATGCCATGAATGAGTACATTTTGCCATATGAAGCCATTGCATAATATTCAAATGGCAACACGCCATATATGCCCACATACAGGATAATAGTTTTTCTGCTTAACCAGTCTCTCCTTCCTGAGACTGTAGGATAAAATGTAGCTAGGCTTGCAATCACTGGTGTTATTTTACACCTAACTATGCCTAACATAATTCAACTTTCTTTCAAGGAATAATATAAATGTTGGGATTTGTTTTTTGGTTTTGCTTAGAATAGAAGAAAGCAATGAAGTATCTTTAGGATGACCAATCAACTAAGGATGAGGGACAGTGAAGCAGATATCAAAAATACATCAGCATTTCTCTTTTTTTCTAGATTCATATGAAGCTTTAACCATAAATCAAAGAGGTTCACAACTAAAATGAACTGTTTATTTCACCTTTAAGTAACCAGGTGAAAGGTTTATAATCACTATGGGTACCAGGATAACACTGTCTGTCATCCAAACCTCAGTGTAAATGCTTTTCATTTTCTGAAGGTATGACATGAAAGGCACACCAGGCTAGTTGTGGTCGAACAGCTACCCATGTCACTTTTTATGAGTCAATAGGAAAAAGGAAAAAACACTAACATGTGATGAGTGGGTGGGGCTACTTGCAAAAATGCATATGTAGTAGTTCTAGAACAGTGGTTCTCAACCTGTGGGTCCCCAAGTGTTTTGATCTACAACTCACAGAAATCCTAGCTTGTTTACCAGCTGTTAGGGTTTCTGGGAGTTGAAGACCAAAACATCTGGGGACTCACAGGTTGAGAACCATTGCTCTACAAGGTTCCAAATGATTCACTGCCCAGGCAGTAAGAGGATTTCAGAAAGTGGCTTTCTCAAACAGAATATTGATCTGTTTGAGAAATATTCAATTAAATCCACTTAACTAAACAAAAAGATATCCTTAATTTGTGCATGTGACAGAAATCAATTAATTTTAGAAAACTAAGGCTCAATTCAGGTCAGGGAACTGAACAACAAATTATGGTTGAGTGATTAGTACAAGCTACTTAGGGTCATGCTACTTCTTCCCATTCTCCTCCTTCATGGTTTAAGATGATCAGGCTCCAAATGGTGATTTCTAATCAGAACTTACCTTCACACCTATGCTTTAACACACAGTTTGGGATAAGCTTCATTCCTTGACTTGGGTGCAAATCACAGAAGACATTATTGAAAACCATGTCATCTCAAGCTAGAAACAGGACAGGGAAGGAGGCAGAGTGCTAAGCCTGTGCCTGAGAGTTACAACCATTTGCTATCTCTGTTAAGACTGTCCAGAGGTGTATTTTTTAACCTGTGTACATAACCCCTGAAAGATTATTGGCATCGCAGACCATTTTCTTGTCTAAGAAATAACTATCACACATTCTGCAATGAATTGGCAATTTGCAATCAAGTGAAGAACTCACTATTTTATAAGAAATTCAACCTTGATTTACCTTTGGTTTTTTGTTCAGCAGCCTGAAAAACAAAAATACAAAGCAATAATTAGCAATCAGTACTTTTAAAAAATACCTTGAGGACAGGTTTTTTTTTAAAAAAACTATCCCTATCCACTATTATCCCATACTTAAAATGTAGGCATCACACAAATACAGGACATTCAATAGGTTGAAATGCTTGAACCAATAGTTCCAATTTGTAGGGGTACATGGAAGGAAGCTGTTACTCACAATCTGTGACTGACAGTTGAACACATGCCAGAGGAATAAGGGTGTATGAAGGCCCAAAGCTTGTTTGCAATACTTCTAGACAGTTTATTATTAATTCTAGTCTTATTTGAAGGCCAAAGATAACAATATGATTTGTATTTTACTGGCAAAATCTTTAGTCTACTGAACAGAAAACTTGGTAATTAAATATGAGGGAGGGAAAACTAAGTGCTGCATCTAACCAAATATTTAGGAATCTATTTTTCTAGGTCAGGGCTGTCCAACTGCCGGCCCGGCAGGTGTTTTGGACTTCAAATCCCAGAAATCCTAACAGCTGGTAAACTGGCTAGGATTTCTGGGAGTTGAAGTCCAAAACACCTGCAGGGCCGGCAGTTGGACAGCCCTGTTCTAGGTAATCCAGGGCAACTATCTAATAAAGGGTTCTCTATTAACTATGTTTTCTTGTTTCACAGAAATGTATCATTTCTGCATATTCAAAACAAAAATCCTGATTTAAATTATGTTCTGCTTAATTTAACAAAACTCACGATTTAAAGTTAAATTGTTTTATAGTTCTGTCCAAGGTGGATATAAGAAATCCAGCTTGTTTGGTATAGACACCCCCGTTCCTGCTGAAGCACTTTGTAGGATTCAGAACATGGGGCAAGGGGCTGCCAAAGCAATGCCTTAAGGGTATGTTTGGCTAGCAGGAGAGCTAAGTGACCCCCCTGGGAGGGGCAGCTGATTTCCTCCACTCCACTTCTCTTTTTTTCACTTCATATGCTTCTAGAAAGCTGGTACATATTTCTCCTGAAAATGGGGGCAAGGGATGGGATAGGATGGGGGACACACCGCATTTGAGACCTGTTTCTGTGGTTAATGTAATCATATTCATGGTCTTAAACCAGTTCTGCACCTGTCAATCTAATCACACAAGCAATAAAACTGCCTCCATGCCCCCTGGACCAGTCCAAATCAACTTAAGTGCTCAGTGTAGATGTGCCCTAAGTCAAAACGAGTGAAATCACCCAAAACATTAAAGTGAAATCATTATAAGGATTTAAGGACAAACCTTTTTCTGAGCACCTTCCTTCTTTTTCTTTTCTTCCTGCTTTTTCTTTTTCTTTTCTTCCATCAAATGTTCCTCTTCTTGTGTTTGTTCTTTCTCCCTGTTTGAAAAGGGAGAATGGAAAAAATCAGAGTTGTTTCAGAGAAAGTTTTAGAAGCTATTTGAATTATACCTAGACCTATTACTATTCAAAACTATCTTATACGACAGAAAGCATTTTAAAAACTAACAATACACAACTCTTGAATCAACAGTATTTGGTACAATTTATATTAATTAATTACCCTAAAGCAATCAAAACATCTTTAATCATCTATAAAACACCTCAAACATGCTCTTCAAACTTAATTTATTTTATACACTGAATCTTATTAACTGAACAATTGAAAAACACACAACAGAAAACAGCTTTCATAGGTTTCAAACTACGTAGTCCTCTAAAATTAGAAATTTACTATATTTTAAGGTGTATGAAGCATAAGACAGAGGACTCAAGAAAAATAAGAAAATTTGGTACATGGCATTCGTGTTGAGACAACAGGAAAAATTACAGCTAACAACTGGAAACTATTTCCAATATAGTGAGAGTTGTATATTACACTTAAATGAAAGACCATGAATATTAGATTACCATTAAAAATAGTTTATAGCAATCAAAATACTGAGGGGGAAGAGATTAATTGGAATTTAACACACTGGCCAAGTAACAACCTAGCTTTAGGTTACATCCAACAGCAGGCAGGTTGCATTCAGTATCAGAATAGATTCCCCCTTAAGCCTTAAGCTTCCTCCCATAACTGCAGGTTGTAAGATCCTCTGAAGCAGATTTCAGAACATGGGGTTGTGGGAGAGGAAAGCCCCCCGGAAGACCTAAATGTGAGGAGCACGTTGTACAAGAGGAGGCGATCCTGTACAACCATGTAGGGCTTTAAAAGATAAAACCAACACTTTGTACTTTGCCCAGAAACTAATTAGTAACCAGTGGAGTGACTTTAGGATAGGTGTAATATGTTCACTCCTCGATATTCCTATAACCAATCTGGCTGCCGTATTTTGAACCAATTGGAGTTTCCAAACTTGGTACAGAGGTAGCCCAAGGCAAATGCACAAGTCCAGGCTTAAGGTTACCAGTATGTGTATTACCATCTTTAGGTCCTCCAAATCTTAGGAAGGGATGCAGCTGGAGTATCAGCCAAAGCTGGTAGTAAGTACTGCTGACTGCCTTATCTACCTGGGCTGACATTTGGAGAGATGGATCCAGGAGTACTCACAAGCTGAGAACACAGTTTTTCAGGGGCAGTGTAACCATCCAGGACTGGTTAACACCCCTATCCCCAGGTAAGGATCTTTAATGTCAAACAACTCTGGCTTGTATGGATTCAGTATCATTTTCAGTCTTCATACAGTCCATTACCTCATCCAGGCATACATTCAGAGGAGACAAGCTATCCTTAGCTAAAGTTGTTTTTGAAGGCCATGGAGAAATATATTTGGGTGTCACCAGCACACTGATAATCATCCTGCTCCATGCATATGGTTGATCTCTACCAGCAGTTTCACATAAATATGAAAAGGCATTGGGGATAGAATAGCCCCTTGTAGGATGCCACATAACAGCTCCTTTTCTTGAGGTGCAGCTATCCCCAAGCACCACCATCTGGAACCTGCCTGAGAGGTATAACCAAAACCACTGCAACATAGTACCTGCAATTGCACCCTGCATTCCAGAAAGATACCAGGTCAATAGTATCAAAAGTCGCTTAAAGATCTAAGCACCAACAATGACATGTCAGAGATCATTCACTAAGACAACCATAGCAGTCTCTAGTCTGTATCCTGCTCTGAAGCTGGTTTGAAATGAGTCAAGGAAGTGTGAGTCATACAAGACTGCATGGAGTTGGAGAGCAACTGCTAGATCTGCCCCCTCTCTGTTGTCCTTTAGGACAGTGTTTCCCAACCTTTTTTGAGCTGCGGCACACTTTTAACATTAAAAAAATCCGGGGGCACACCACCAACCAAAATGACACAAAATGACACTCTAACACTGTAAACAACGGCTGGGGGATGGTGGCCTGCTGGGAGCAGCTGCTGGGAGTACCGAAGCTGGGGGAGGGGGAGGAGCCATGCCATGCCATGCCCCGCCCCCTCCCCCAGCTTCAGTTCTCCCACAGCTTCGCCAGCCTTGAGGGGGCAGTGCCAAGCCAGCATTGTGCTGGCTCTGCCACTGCTGGCTTGGCACTGCCCCCTTAAGGCTGGCAAAGCTGTGTAAGCGCTGAAGCCGGGGGGGGGGGGCGCAATGCCCTGCTCCCTCCCCTGGCTTCAGCTCTCCCACAGAGGAGGAGTATGAGCGGTGGACGGGCTTCAGTGGGCAGGGGTCCTCCTCCGCGTGGCTTCAGCGAGCGAGGGGCAAGAGTCATGGTGGGAGTCATGGCGGATTGGAGGCTGGCTGGGGAAACGGCCGCCGGGCCCTTCCTCCTCCCCCCCCCCCAAGCAGCAGGAGTTCAGCAGGAGGAGGGGGGAAGGAAGGGGGGCAGAGAGCTTTTCTCACGGCACACCTGATGATCGCTCACGGCACACTAGTGTGCCACGGCACACTGGTTGAGAAACACTGCTTTAGGAGGCTGGTGAAGACTTGGATGTGGAACCAAGCCTTCCCAGAATAGGCTGAGATTGGCGATTGTCTGAATGTATGACCACGTTTACAGATTGAGTGGAATTGTTTTAATGGTGATGTGGTTTTATGCTGGGTTTTAATGTATTTTAATATGTTGTTGTAGTTGTTTTTAAATTGTATAGCATTGAATTTTGCTGTTATGCCGGTCTGAGTCCCTCGATAGAGGTGAGAAGGTCGGGGTACAAAAGTAAATAAATAAATAAATAAATTCTTAATCACCTTGCCCCAAAAAGGAAGGTTAGGAAGGTCTATAGTTGTTAAGGTCCAAGAGATCCGGGGAGGGGGTTTTTAAGCAGTGGTCTGACACGACTTCTTTTCAATAGGATGGAAAGTTTCCTTTCCTGAGAGATGCATTGATAATTATGCTAAAAACTTAGTGTGTGTTAAATATACTATAATGTTGTTTTTCAGTAGACAGAGTTACATTTTCCAAATCTCTCCCGTGTGTTAACAACAGCAGTCTCTGTCATAACCACCAGATTGTGGCTAGTAATTTGGCAAATTTGAGGAAATAAGCAGAAACTCTGTCACTCTTTTGTCATTTTTATTGAGTGTTAGATATCTAGTGTACAAAATCCTGAACTGTGATAGCAGTTGAAACTTTTGACCTTTTACCACAGCTCTGTGCAACCAAGATCAATGAACTGTGAATTATGTTGTTACACAGCCAGCAGCTATGCTTTGTGCTAGAACTAACCTTTTCCTCAAGTCTCAATTATTTGTTTGTGTTCAAGAGTTACGTCAGTAGAAAGTATAAAAAGTAGGAAGGGAGGGGGAGGGAGGAAAAAAAAACCCATGGCAGTCTCTAAAGACTACCTGATTTTATTTTAGCATGAGTTCTCATGGATATAAAGCAACTTCTTCAGGTGCAATGTCTACAACTTTTTTATGCTGCAAGAGACTACTACAGTTTTTTAAATTAAAAAATGTAATAAGGAACCTATTACAAAGGACATTTAGACACTCTATAGGGACTACCTATCAGTGTAAAGTTTATACAGAAATCTGGAATATATGTCTGTGGGACATACTTTAAATGAACCGTTAGAAAAGCATCTAAACTAAGGGCTATACAGCTGAGAATGTTAGGTGACCTAATTTTTAAGTTTTATGTCCGATTGGTTCCAGAAGGACAGAAAGATAACTATACCCTAAATTTTCCTTATTGCATTTAACATTTGTTATAAGGATATTTGAGATGATGACCAAAGCTCTGGAAAGCATGTCCTTTGAGGAACAGCTAAGGTAGCTAGTAGGCATGGTTTAGAACCCAAAAATAGCAAATCGTAAATCTAATTGGGGGGGGGGGGGGATTTTTTTTTATTAGTAATAGGAAGACTTACAAAAAAAAATTCCAAAAAGTTCTAAAATGTAACTTAATTACTAACGAAATTCGTTAGTAATTCGTATGCCAGAGCATGTGCATTCCAGATGGTTTTGGCCTACAACTCCCAGAAATCCTAACAGCTGGTAAATTGGCTGGGATTTCTGGGAGTTGTAGGCCAAAACTTGAATAAATCACACTGAATTCTAGATGGGACTCTCCAAATAGGAAGGAGGGAGGGAAGGAGGGAGGGAGGGAAGGAGGAGGGAGTGGGTATTCTATTCTTGGAAGCAGCAAAAGAAAAGGAGGAGGCCCCGATCCCCAGGGAGCGAGGGCCCAAGTTTGCCCAGGCTGGTCATATACCTACATTCTATGCACATGCAATAATACAGCAGTAATAACAATGGGTATAAGAAGAGGTAAAATTCAAACCGAAGTATTCTGACTGGTCCCTGCCTCATGCGGTGCAAACGGGCTCTTCTCTGTGAGCCCGGGAAATTAGCCCGGGAAAAGACAGCGTTTTCTGCTTGGGTGCACACACATACATATTCTTTGGGAGGGGGGATTTGTTGCAGAATCCCGGCCTCATAGAGAAGATTCTGCAGCAAATCCCCCCTCCCAAGA
This sequence comes from Anolis apletophallus, assembly GCA_030556195.1. Lineage (NCBI taxonomy): Eukaryota > Metazoa > Chordata > Lepidosauria > Squamata > Anolidae > Anolis > Anolis apletophallus. The sequence goes on from JARBWK010000001.1 coordinate 112,817,226, forward strand.
ATATGTATGTGTGTGCTCCCAGGCAGAAAATGCTGGCTTGCCCCCGGGCTAATTTCCCGAGCCCCGTTTGCACCGCATGAGGAGAGACCAGTCAGAATACTCGGTTTGAATTTTACCTCTTCTTATACCCATTGTTATTACTGCTGTATTATTGCATGTGCATGGAATGTAGGTATGACCAGTTGGATTACTTATAATATTAGGCAGTGGCACTTACAGTAGCATTCATTGTATTATACATTAGGTTGGTTTCTCACCCCAATACTCTTTGATGCCTTAGATCCTGGCTGGCAGGCAGGAGAGGCAGGAAGCCTGGAAAAATGTAAACAGAGGATTACTCAGAAGTAAATCCACAAAGGAGGGCCCTTCATCCAAAGTGCCCTCCTTTGCAGATTTACTTGAGTAAACCTCTCTGTTTACATTTTTTCCAGGCTTCCTTCCAGCCGAGCGAAGGAGCGAGTTTAGGGCTTGCCTTGCCATAATATTGGCAAGGGAGGCGGGAGGGTGGTGAGAGAGAAGGAGGGTGCCCCCCTATGCCCCCTTAAGACCTAATAACGACACTTAAGAAAATCCTGACCCCCGAAGTTCGAAAAATTAAGTCCACTTCCTGGTTGGCGTTCCAGGTGCGGAAAAGCTCGAAAGTAGCATTTCTTACGAATTTCTTACGAAACGATTCATTTTCATAACTTTTTTCTCATGCCTAGTAGCTAGATATCCTTGCCTTGGAGAAGACAAGAGAGAAGTGACACAATACTCATCTGTAAGTATTTGAAGAGATGTCTTGGGGAAGATGGGTTGTGTTTGTATTCACCTTCTCCAGAGAAAAGAACATGAACCAATGGATCCAGATTACAATAAGAAAAATTCAACCTAAACATTAGGAAGAACTTATTTACTATAAAAGTTGTTCAACAAAGGAACAGACTACATTGCAATGTGGTGGATTCTCCATTTTTAGCAGTCTTTTAAAAATGTTAGATGTTCATCTCTCTGGAGTATTTTACTTGTGTATTCCTGCATCACAGATGCCCCTTGTAGTCCCTGTGAACCTACTACTTCATCTTTTGTTTTGCAGAGATATTTTAAATGATGCAATGTGCACACACACCTGTACCAAATAAGTAGTACCCAGGCATGTAGCCGGGGGGCTAAGGGGGCTAAGGGGGCTTCAGCCCCCGAAATTCTCAGGGTGGTCCGCGAGGAGGCCTTACTGGTACATTATTTAAACTGTTATGTTTATTCATATCATGATCTAATCACCATGCTCATTATATCCCACCTTCATGGGGTTATTGGGATAACAATACAAACGGTTTGCTAGGGTAAACCCTCTTCCACCCAGTCTCAGCCCCCCCGAACCAAACTCAGCCCCCCCCCCCCGAACCAAAATCCTGGCTACGGCCCTGGTAGTACCTGTACATTGTAGCAAAAAGGAGCCAGAAAAAGGTTTGTAGCTTACTATGAAACAAAAATAGTTGATATTGTGTGTATTCTAGAATCATGAATTTGATAGAGAAACTGCAACAAGCTTGGGAAAAGGAACAACTTCTTGGGGATGTTCAAACTTGAATCTACACCATGGGAAAGTTAAAACAATAAGTCTTCAAAGATTTGGGTCTTGTTGCCAAGTCATGATTTTAGTGTTTTCTATTAAGCCCTGAATATTAATTTATTTTTCTTCTAGAATTCTTTACAAAGAATAAAAATGCATTATAAAGCATATACTGAGACAAATTAAGGCACTCTTTACAATTGACACCATTGTAACATCAACACAGTCTGATAATATTTCAAGTTGTAAGTAAAGGGGAGAAGATACATTTGGGAGGGAAAATAACATATGGGACAATAAATTATGCTGTCTAAAGCTTGCTGTAAAATAACATGGCATCCATCCGTTAAAGTATGACAAAAAGAAAATGATTGGAAGAGAAGGATATGAGTGTCAGGATAGGAAGAGGAGTCTGAGCCAAGCTCACAACAGTTGCCTTCAGGCTGTACATGGATAGGAAAGCAAAAAGGAAGGGAGAGAGAGGGGGGGGGGTAGTGAATGTCAGGGTCAAGTGGAGAGTGGAACTTTTTGCTTATGCATATGTGCAAGTGTTCAAGGGTAGAAGAGATTGGATGGTGCTAGAGCTTTAAATGCTGTAAAGTTCCTTTGTATAAGGGACTTGTGCATCCATATGTTTTGGTACTGGCAAGGGATCCTGGAGCCAAACTTTCATGGATACAGAGGGCCCACTGTATTATTTATCCCAACTTAATGAGTGTTTGCTGGCCCAGAAACAAAGGGAAAGAGGTTGCCCCCTTTCTTTGAAATTAAGCATCAAAAGACAATGAAATATCACACACTAGGAAGCAGGCATGGAGGAGACCATAATAACCCCTGCAGTGGTTACAGAAACAGAAGTGGTTGCTGGCTGGCAGATATTTTCTTATGTCGCTGAGGGGGAGCAAGGAGGAAGAAGAGGAGGAAAAGCCTTACGGCTGCAGAAACCTCCTTTCCACAGTCTGACTTAACTATCTTCTCTACCAGCAGTCCTTGGGCCCTCCATCATCGATGTCGCTGGCTGCTCCTTTAGCTTTCACTTCAGTGGGTCCATCTTTGGCAGATCCCCCCATGGTGTCCACGTCGGCAGCTCCGGTGCACTTCTCGATGGGGAAGAAGCTACCTCCAAAGCCTCGGTCGATAGTGTCGATGGCCTCAAAGTCTTCGAGACAGACAAGGCAGTCCAAATAGCCTTGCACTGTGATGACAGAAACAGTGCAGGCCTGACACTCGTCTACCATGAGTTCAATGGCTTCCGTCTGCTCGACCCGTTTCATGTGGTCGGCTGTGGCCACACCATCTTTTGCAGCCGTGCGTATTGCATTTAAGAGCGCGCACGAAGAAACCCGCCCAAGCAAGAACAAATTCACCCGCAGTCCCGCCGACTCCAGGGAAGTCCCTGCCGCCACCAGCCTCTTCACGATTGCTGGCAAATAAGGAGAGAGCGGTACCACCATCTTCCTCTTTGACTTAGTTGAAAGTGGTTACAACCACCTCCTTGGCCGCTTCATCGGTACGCTCGTCTCCTATTCCGCCAGGCCAGTCATCTCCTCTGGTTTAGTCATCCCCTATCGTAGACCAACCGACTGAACTCACCCCTCAGGGGTCTCCTGACTCCCCAGAGGTGTCGGTTGACACCATGGAGCAGGTTATCCGAAAACCACCACCACCAATCCCAAACTCTGCCAGACAGGAGCTCTACCCGGTGGTGGCTACCCCAGAGAAAGGGAGGTAAACAGCCCGTCTGGCCCGAGGAGCGCAGGACTCCAACAGATGTCGGACGAAGACCGTACCGTGCTGACGACCCTGGCGCAGGAGGCTAACTCTTTGGCGCACCATCAAATACAGATGGCGAAACACACAGGGGACACAGCAGGCAAAAGGATCGTCCACGCCGTGGCCATCAGACGACATGCTTGGCTGCGATCTTCGGGACTCTCGACCTCATCCAGACAAGTCATTGAAGACCTTCCCTTCGATGCCTTGGGTCTTTTCAATGCCGGTACCGACGACAAGTTAAAGGCCAACTAGGACTTTAAACTGCTCACAGTGAAGTGAGGTATTGACAATCAGTCCCAAGTGCAGAGGACTTGCTGGTACCAGCATACCAGACGTCAGTACCTCCAACCGTACCGACAGGAACCCAACCGCCAAAGTCCTTGGCCTTTGCCAAGTCCGCAGCCTCAACAGCAGCAACAGCCACAGCAGCAGCAAAGCCGGTCCCAGCAACCGCAGCATTCCCACTCTCGACACGCATTGTGCAATAACCAACCCCGACATCACGTTTGATGCTCTCCAGAGTGACACCGTCTCCTGCTTAGGTACAGATGTCACCATCATACATCCCCTCCCCACGCCACCTCCCACCTCCCGACCTTCCCACCCAATGTTTGGGAACCGCCTGACACACTTCATCGATGCCTGGCGACTCATCACCTCAGATGCATGGGTGCTCAAGGTTATCGAAGATGGCTATGCGTTAGAGTTCGAAGAGCTCCCCCCCGACGGGTCTCATTGATTATACCAAGCCTTCTTTGCCAATCCTGAAAGAGGTCGACACCTTGCTTCAAAAAGGAGCAATTTCTCCCTCCCCGGAATGCTGCGACGGGAGGGCTTTCTTTTCTTGGTACTTCACTGTTCCAAGTCCGATGGTTTGCTCTGCCCAATTCTCGATTTGAGAAACCTCAATTCTTTCACAAAAGCCTGAAAATTCATAATGGTGATAGTATCATCTCCTTTTTTATTCGTGTTTTTTAAAAATACACACACACATATATAAAAGAAATAAAAGAGGATTTTGGGAAGGGAAGGCACAGGTAATTTTTAATTTTTTTATTTCCAACATTTTTACCCTGCTCTTCTCAACCCCCGAAGGGGAACTCAGAGCGGCCTAACAAAGGCAACAATTCGATGCCGAAACACAGTATAAATACACTATAAAACCAAAAACATTAAGCATTAAAATACAATTAACATTAATACATCATATACATTCACTTAAGTTAAAAACAGTGTTCCGTCCATAATAGGAGCATTGAGCCATATCCATCAACTTGCCATTACAATCAATCCAAAGTGCTGTATTGTGCTAATGTGCAAACGCCTGGTCCCATAGCCAAGATTTAACTTTTTTCCTGAATGCCAGGAGGGATGGGGTTGATCGTATGTCACTTGGAAGTGCGTTCTATAGACGGGGAGCCACCACCGAGAAGGCCCTATCTCTCGTCCCCACCAACCGCGTTTGAGAAGTCGGCGGGAGCGAGAGCAGGGTTTCCCCAGATGATCTTAAATTACGAGGTGGGACGTAGAGGCTGATGCGTTCAGACAAGTAAGCTGGGCCAGAACCGTATAGAGCTTTAAAGGTCAAAACCAGCACTTTGAATTGAGCTCGGAATTGGACAGGCAGCCAGTGGAGCTGACACAACAGGGAGGTGGTATGCTCCCTGTATGTAGCTCTAGTTAGTAATCTGGCTGCCGCCTGTTGGACTAATTGTAATTTCCGAACTGTCTTCAGAGGCAACCCCACGTAGAGTGCGTTGCAGTAATCTATTCAGGATGTGACCAGAGCGTGGACGACCGTAGCCAGATCAGACTTCCCAAGGTACGGGCGCAGCTGGCACATGAGTCTTAACTGTGCAAAAGCTCCCCTGGCCACCGCTGAGACCTGGGGTTCTAGGCTCAGTGATGAATCCAGGATCACTCCCAAGCTGCGAATTGGGATGGAATTGGGATGGAAAATAATGGTAAAGGGAAAAGAAATAAGTGACTCAGGTTGGGGGTTGATAGGGAATCTTGGGAGGTAAAAGAAGGGGTAGGGTAGTGAGAAAAGATAGAAAGGGTTTTTTTTGTTGACTTCCATCTTTCTTCGCTGGTTGGTTTTATTGACTGATTCAGTTTCTTTTTAGTATTTACATCTATAGTCACTTCTTTCTTACTTTCCTTTTTTATACTCTTATTCTTGTTGCTATTTGTAAGGACTCGCCCATTTAAGGCAGGGCCCAGACCAGTCTGGCAGTTTCACAGATGGAACAGCCAGGAGAAGGGGTGGTGGTTTTGGGAGCCTTCCCTGGGAGGAGTTAGGAAGAAAGCTGCCTGGGAGGAGCTTTGAGTTAGGGGAGGAGCCGAACCACTGGAGGGAGAGTGTCAGTGTTTTATTTGGGAGTTTCTGACAAGCTCTCGAAGAGAGAGGAGCAGTTTCTGACAAGCTCTCAGGGAGAGTGGAGTGTTTTATAGACACGCTCTCAGAGGAGAGAGCGGAGTTGCTGATAGCTCCTGGTCAGAACTCCGGAGTAAAGAGCCTCTGTAACAAAGCTCTGTGGTTTAGAGTATTGGGCCTCTGTGTCAAAGCTCTGTTAGAGTGTAGGGCCTCTGTATCAAAGCCCTGAACTATCTAGGATAGTTGCTTGATAGGTAGCTCGCCACTGGTCTAGATATTAGTGGGAGTTCTAATTTAGACAAGTCTAGCACTGTCTGTGTGATATTTCAAGATCTAAGATTAAGAAGCAATTTAGCTGTAACCATCACGCTGTTGAACCATTCTTGTTAATAACCATATGCTCTCATTGCCTCATTAGTAGAACCACTAAGATCTGTGCCTGTTTAGTTAATAAACTTTTAACTTATTAACTTTAAAGAAAAGCCTCTGTGCCGCTGTGTCATTCCAGCCTCAGTGTTTCGAGCTCCCCATTCTGAAGAAGTTTATTTACCTCAGCGTTCCGTTATAGTTTAATTTTGGTGAGAAGATTAAAGAGCCTAGCTGTAGGGTGGTGTTTTATATACAAGGAAAATCCTGAAATTAATAATTTTAGGTTGGTGGCAGTAAATACCGGAAAGAGTTTTTTAAAAAAAAAATCTTCCAGACTTTAATTAATGAGCCAAGTCGTCACACTATTCCATGTAGTTCTTAGGGATTCTGTCGGGTCTGTCTGGTCTTCATATAATCCTTAAATAATGTCCAATCTGTCCTTGTTAACGCTTTTCCCTTTGAATCTTTCAGATAGAAACGTGTCCATGTCCATTATTTCCCAAAATTTGTTCTCTCAGTCTTCTTTTGTTGGTATTTCTTTGCATTTCCAATTTTTTTTTGCATAAACCATTCTTGCTGCTGTGGTCATATAAGTAAATAGTTTTTCCATATTCTTATCTGGTATTAAATCTTCTTCCGTTATTCCTAATAGCAAATATTCTGGTTTTAGTTCCATAGCAATATGTAGAATACTTTGAATACTGACCTGTATTGATTTCCAATACTTCTACGCTCTTGGACAAGTCCACCACATATGGAAAAAAGTTCCGGTTTGTGCTTCACATTTCCAACATTTGTTTTGTGTTTCTTTATACATTAGACCTAGCTTCTGTGGAGTTATATACAACCTGAAGAACATCTTATACCACTTTTCTTTTAAATCCGTTGCATAGGTATATTTTAATTTCGCCTTCCACATTTGTTCCCATTATCTTAGCTTTATTGATCTTCCAATGTTCCTGGCCCATTCGACCATACATTGTTTTACTAGCTCTGTCTCAGTGGACCATTTCAATAGTTTGGAATATATTTTTGTTATTATTTTTCTTTCATTCATTAATAGAGCTTTCCAGAAGAGTCCTTTTCTTCAAATCCTTTCTGTTCATCTTTTTATAGTATTCCTTTATTTGTAAAAATTGAAGCCATGTTAAGTTTTTATATTGATCCTGTAACTCTTCCTTTACTTTGAGCTGTCTTTTCCCTTCTCTTTTCATTGTTAAGTCTTCATACTTCTCATTGTTAATTCTTCATACTTCTCTCAAGCGGATGATCCACCCAGACGAACTCTCAAATCTGTTCAACGACTGGGGCCGACCAGATGTCAACCTCTTTGCCTTGCTGCTGAATGCCCAACTTCCTCGGTATGGGACCCGTCTCCCTTCGGATGCAGCATTGGGCTGCCTCGGCGATGTCCTGCTCCTGGACTGGTCTGAGGGTTTCCTCTACCTCTTTCCTCCATTTTCTATCATCCTCAGGTTGGTCGAGAGGATCCAGATGTTCCAGGCAGATTGCATCTCAGTGGCCCCTGCATGGCCAAGACAGGTGTGGTATCCTGTCCTCCTGCAGATCTCCATCGGTCGGTACCGTACTTTTCCTCCCCGTCCCGACCTTCTCACGAGGGAATAATGTCTTCTTCTCCATCCCAACCTCCCTTCCCTCCACCTAACAGCCTGGAGAATGCAGTTCTGACACCGCTGCGGCCAGCTGTTCAGTCCATTATCTCAGCTGCCCACAAGCCAGCAACAGTCAAGACCTACACCGCCTGCTTCGCACAGTTCTGGAAATTTCTCCAGGATTGAGGTGATAAAGCGTTTCCACATTCAGTCCTCAATTTCTTGCTTTCCCTGGCTGAATGCAACCTGTCTTTGTCATCGCTGAAGTCGTACCTGCCGGTCATCTCATGGCACATTCAACAGCAAGGAGGGACGTCCTTGTTTCACAATGCCATGGTGAAGACGTTCCTGAAGGGGTACACCAATCTGCACCTCCCAGTTCACCCCCGACATTGGAGTCTCGACCTAGTTCTCTCCCGGCTTGTGGCACCGCCTTTTAAGCCGCTGGCGACGATCAACCTTCGCCTCCTCTTGTGAAAGGTTGTCTTTCTGGTTCGTTCGTAGGGCCCTATTGTTTTATTGGGACAGGAGTTCTCGGTCTCGTAAGACTACAACACTGTTCGTAGCCTATGCTCCGGACAAACTGGGTTTGCCAGTTTCATCCCAGTGCTTGTCTAAATGGATCGCTTCAACCATTGAACTATGTTATGAACTGGCCCACCACCCGCCTCCACCAGTTGTGTGGGCTCGGTCAACAAGAGCCATAGCAGCCTCGACTGCTTTTCTTAAGGGCATTCCCTTAGACTCTTATCTGTAAGGTTGCTATTTGGTCCAACCCTTTGACTTTGTCTCTCATTACAGGTTGGACATGAGAAGCAGGAAAGATATGGCTTTTGGCCGTTCGGTTCTTTCCTCCTGCCCACCGTGAATGTTGTTCCCCAAGGCGCCTATTAGTTTCTGTGTATAACTAGATATGCCGGGGTCATCATTATGTCTGCGATGTCCCTTCTGACCACCTATATTGATGATGTTGTTTTACTCTGTCTGTATCCAAGAGTACCTTCTCTGGTTCAGTAACATGTTTATTGTCTCCGAAACTGCCCAATGTTATTCATGGATGAGATTGTGTTTTCATGACCTCTGTATGTATATGCATGTTGGTACTGTGTTCAAAAAGCCATGGGCACTGTTGTGTTTTTCCTCAATTGTTATGTTTACACAAGTTTTGCTACCTCGATGGTATGCTTTGTTCATGTTGAACTGATGGCCCTCTTTAGGCTTATGGGTGTTTTCACCCCATTTATACTCAGGCGATATGTCCTGTACTCTTGTTCTTGTTGCATTTTCATAAATAAATCATGTTTTGATTCTTAAAGGAATGGTCGGTTTGTTCTTCCTGCCTCTGGGACCTTGGCTTGCTAGTCTCCACATGTGCGTATTCACAGACACCACTAAGAAAAATGGTAGGTTACGTGCCTGTGACCATCTTTCTTCAAGTGGTGCTCTGTGAATTCACACAAACCCACCCAGCCTCCCCTCTTACAAATCTCCTCCTTTCTCGCTGGCTTGCTGCGTAGGAATTGAGGAGGGTGCACGAGGGGCACATTTTATGCCCTGTCGGGGACTGGGCGAGGTTACCGCCAAAACTTGAAAACTTTAAACTGAGAAGTTTTTCGTTGGTGCCCGCACAGGTGCAGTCACTCCACATGTGTGAATTCACAGAGCACCACTCGAAGAAAGATGGTCACAGGTATGTAACCTACCAATATATATATTTTTAAAAAACATTAATGAGATTTATCTCCACATATGATGACACATATATTTTAGATAATTAAGGTCCTCACATTTTGTCTCATATTAAAGTGCTTGAACGGTAAGACCTCGTGGTGAAATAGTACAGAGCTATAATACAAGTGCCTAGCAGGCTGTGACGTATAAGACAGCCCACGAGAACAGTCCTAGCAGTAAGTTGTCCTCTCCATGTCAATCATACTGCTCTGTTGATTGTCATATTTAAGCACTGTGCTGGATAGAAGACTTGGGGAACATGCCGAAGAATTATTCTTCTGTAATTCTATAATTATTCTTCTGTAATTTCACTTTGTGCTGCAGTGGAAATATTACACCCTAAAAAGAAAGGCAGGATAAAGCAATACCCAATCTACAATTTCATTTCAGAATATCCAAACGAAAATGTTAGAAACTAGTTCAAATCATTCCATGATAAGCTGCTCATGAGGTTCCTACAAAGATGAGGGAGCAACATCTTTTTCTGCTCTAAGCCTCATGAGATGTGCAGATGCTATATTTTCAAGCCTATGGAGTAAAAAACACAGAGAAACATGTTCTGGGATTGATAGTTCCTAAATTGCCCCAGGTTCAAAAGTCTTCTCTCGGGTAAAGAATAAAGAAAAGACTAAAAATAGCTGAACTAATTATAACTAAAATGTAAGTTACCGTGCCATTTTAAAAGATGATGAATTACTTGACACAAGACACAGCTAGTTTAGGTGACAACCCTGAACCATTTTTCAATGAGGGTGAAGATTCCAACAAGCAAGATCCACTCTGTCAAAGAAAACACAGGGGAAAGTATATATACTCATGTATAAGTCTAGAAATTTTAGTAAAAAATCGACCCAAAAATCTGGATCGACTTATCCAAGGGTCAATATGAGTACTGTACATTGACTCTTATTAAAGAAAGGACCACCTTCTTTTCTGAGGAGGGGAAGGGCAAGAGCTTTATCCATCTCAGGAAAACCTAAAAGAAGCTCAATCAACTCTTTCTACCGTTATGTCACTTTTGGCCTTTCTGAATGCCTGGACAGAAAATGGTAGCAGCAACCAGGGGCAGCAGGCCCCCTGATGTGGCACTCTCCTCTCTGTCGAATGATCCTCAACTTATTCATGGGTCATACCAAAATATTTAATTTTAGCCCCCAAACCTTCTCTTGGCTTATACATGGATATACCAGGCATGAGCAAACTTCAGCCCTCCACATGTTTTGGGCTTCAAACTCCCAGTAATACTAGCAATACATGCCTGGTATCTACAGTAGTTAAGGGACCTCACAATGAAACACTCACAGCAGGGAATTAACTCTAAAGATGGAGATTGGCACCTGACACTATTTCATATGTAAGCAATCACAATCTCAATCTCAATCTCAATCTCAATCTCAATCTCAATCTCAATCTCAATCTCAATCTCAATCTCTCTCTCTCTCTCTCTCTCTCTCTCTCTCTCTCTCTCTCTCTCTCTATATATATATATATATATCTCAGAAGTAAACCGAGGGTACAGTTGGGAGTGCCTCTGGTGTTGCTATAAGAAAGTCCTCTATTGTGCATAGGCAGGGCTGAGACTGCATTGTAATAGGTGGGCTGTAGTTTGCTCTTCTCCACACTCGAATCTCATGGACTCCACTTTGTGGCTCCATTTCTTAAGGTTGGCTCTGCATCTCTTGGTGCCAGAGCGCAGTCAGTTCAGTGCCTTCCAAGTTGCCCAGCTTTCTGTGTGCCCAGGGGGGAGTCTCTCATTTGGTATCAGCCATGGCTAAAGGTTCCAGGTTTTAGCCTGCCACTTTTGAGCTCTCACTTGCTGAAGTGTTCCTGCAAGTATCTCTGTAGATGTTAGAAAACCATTTCTTGATTTCAAGCGTTGGCATGCTGGCTGATATCCGAACAGGGGATGGGCCACAGATATCAGTGCCTTGATCCTTTCATTTTTGGCTGCTACTTACTGGCAGTTGTCAGGTGGTGCAATAAAACTATTTCTGTACTGATTATACTAATTTTATCCCATATTCCTCCTATGACATAACTGTTTTATTACATCTTGATACTGTTGCAATTGATCGAAATAGTTATCTTTTGTTTTTCCCTACGTCTATTTTCATTGAAACTTGTCTCAACAGAAAGACAGGATATAAATATTTTATTGAATATAAGGTAATATTTCTTCCAACCAAGAAAAAGGCATTAATTTCGTAATGAAAATTTGAAATTATTTGCAAAGTGTTGTTCCTATTGCACTCCACAGTAGAACTGCCCTTAGGAAGAGGAGATCCCTTCCTTCTCTCACGTTCCAGTGTTTTACTAGATGATAGATGCCGCACCTCAACGTTGTCTCCATATATACGATCTTATATTGTTTTTTCATAGACTTATACAATAGCATAGCACCTATGTAACAAAAAAACCCCTCAGGATATAATTACAATGGAAGTTACATTCACAATTTCAGTGTTATCTTTTGAGACTACAACTCCCAGAAATCCTGAGGCAGCATGGCTACCAGTCTTGAATTTTCCAAAGCTGCAATTGAAAAAACACTATTTTCTAGAATGTGAAATTGGATTTTCACCCATCTCTGTTGGATTCTAAGATGTAGCAGTAATCAGATGAACAATTCAATGAGAATTCCAGAAGAATAAACTTAACCCAATATGCATTTGCCCATGCTTTGCATTCTGTCTTTTAGCAAAGTGTTGGTTTGTACAAACACGAAGATAGATCCCATGTGCAGCAATAACCACTGCTGACTCCTTGGAACAATACAACTGCTCTTTGTTGTATTCATCCTTTTCGAATTTGTGCTTCTTCTGCACAAATTACTGGAGTGAACAAATCTGAGGTTTGTTAGAATCCTATAACATTCTTGGGTCATTTAATGTTAGTGGTTTAAATTCATATTCTATCACTGTTGTGCACCTTCAAGATGTTTCCGACTTATGGAAATTCTAGGTCAAACTTATGTGGTTTTCTTGGTAAAATTTGTTTAGAGTAGGTTTGCATTTACCTTCCCTTGAGACTGAGAAAGTGTGTTTTCCCCAAGTTCATTCAGTAGGCTAAGTGGGGATTTGAACCGAGAGTCCTAATCCTGTGTTTCCCAACCACTATGCCGTGGCACACTAGTGTGCCATGAGCGATCACCTGGTGGGCCGCGGGAAAACCTCTCTTCCCCCCCTTTCTTCCCCCTCCTGCCAAACTCCTGCTGCTGCTGCTTGCGGAGGGAGGAGGAGAAGGAAGGGCCAGATGGTGGCGAAGAAGAAGGGGCTGGGGCGCCGCCTCCTTCGGCCCTTTTCGTGTTTATGTGTACCAACTATTACTACATTTGGCATTGTCTTGACGTGATAGCCTTTCTAGTGACTGTGTAACAACTCTCCTGTTCAACAGTTATATATGAGGGACTCGGCTAATGCCCACCTAGAATGATACAGGAGCATATATATTGAAGGTGGAAGCCTCATTATTGTTCCATGAGGTGTATTGATGCATAAGAACAGTACTAGTGGACTGCTTTGAAGCTATATGGACACATTTTTTCTAAACACAGAGAGAGACTGACAGCTGTTGAGCAAGACCTTAGTGTGTGTCTTTCTGCCATTCCTGCCAGGATATCTATGTTGTGTTCATTGAAACAGGCCCATGTTTCACACTGAGTGTATAAATACATTTAAAAACATATTAACTATATGTATTACTGTGTTAGAGTGTCATTTTGGTTGGTGGTGTGCCCCAGGATTTTGTAAATGTAAAAAGTGTGCCCCGGTTCAAAAAAGGTTGGAAAACACTATCCTAGTCCAACATTAAAATCACTACAAATACTACACCAAGCTGGCTCCTCTCTTTGTCATGTTCTTTTAATATTCTAACCTGAACCTTTTCTTGCTCAATGTTTGTATCACAACTGGTAAGTATTTCGTTACAGCATTCCTTTAAATCTTCTGGTTTAGCACTTCCAAATCTGTGCTAGACAGTATATTCAGTGTACACTTTTTCTTCCTTTTATATCATATACACTTCAAAAAGTTACTAGAGGAAAATATATTTATGATCTTGTGCATAAATTCAGAAATTGACATTTTCCTTTTCCAAACAGTGATGCGTGAAGATTATTTCAAAAGTTCTAGATGGTAGGATAGACCTACAATTTAAAAAACAAACAAATATGAGACTCCTACTCTACTTTCTCGCCTAAGTATGGAAGTAGCTTGAAGAACAATCCATAAGGAAATCACCTAATTGTAAATCAACAGTGAATAAAGATTTAATTCCATTTAACCTAGGATAGAATACAAAGAATATGGAGTAATTTAGATAGCATGCAATTCCACATCTGGCATATTTAATATACTAAGTGCTACATACTTAGGGCTTGGGGAGGTTCCTCAACTTAGATGGCATCACAGAGAAGGGCCCTCTCACTGGCAAACAGACCATTTAACTTCATAAGAAAACAGATAGTTTTCTGATTTAGCACATCTTTTTCACACGCATAGCAACAACAGGCAAAGATATATCCATTCAATGTAACATACCGTAGATCATTGATGGCTATGGAAGGATACAATTGCTTATTTTAAGGGCTTCATATAATTGATAAATCTGGCCAATCGCTTTGGGAAAATTGCTATTTTTGCCATCAGCTGTTGTGCTTTTTGTTAATTGCGCAATTCATTTCAATTATTTTTTATTTCCTCTAATTTTATTGATGAATGTAAGACAAAAATATACCTTCATACACACACACATACACACACACATATACCAGTGCATTCAGAGCAGAACTTCCAACTAAAGTTTTAATTGCCAGGAAGAACAGAATAAAATATCCATCAAATGTGGCAAAATAACTTCAGAACTGACCTGCTGCCTCCAGGGTTAGGGAGAGTTTATCTACAGATTCTTTTTTTTTTTTAAAGCACTTAAACGCCTTCCTGGGTACAGCCTTTTGTAATACAGTCTCTCAAATCAGAGAGCTACTAACATTATGTGGATTAAAATAGAATGTATTTTCAACGCCACTAAATTAATATGTCAATTACAAGAGGCTCAATCAAGTACCACTCACAGTGAAACCCTATTTATTATTTCGCATAGAGTATAACAGCACGAACCTATGCATGTTTGCTCAATAGAAACAATGGCATTCAATAAAGTTCAATGAAATTTACTGCCATGAAAGTGTGATTTCCTAATTGAGAAAGTACAAATTAAACCTGAAAAAGATATTAGAAACCAGTTTTAATTAAGTGATGTACATAATCACATTTTTGAATACACTGCCTAAATATGCTTAAAATGATAGAACTGAATTTCCAAGTAGTCCATCAAAGAGTAGCTTTTGCTAACATATCCCATATATAATCAACTAATAGCAAAATGAAAGATTTATTTAAGGATTTGTGTGTTTACAATGTTATTTTTAGAGCTCTTGATTATAAAGGCATGGATAAAACCTACTTCATATTACCAATTCCTCCTTTTTCACTTGTTTATTTTGCAGCACATAAATTAAGCACTGGTAAACAGATGAAAATGATCATTGAAAAATCAAGAATGTAGAGAATTTTTTCAGTTTGATAGTGCTGTATCAAATGGACTTTGAAACACTGAATAAAAGAATTATTGTATGAATGAAATGAGAATGCCCTTTAAATTACCAGTCTTCTGGCAGGCTCCAAAAGGATTTCGTGATTCATTTAAATGAGAAGGGCATGTCTTGCATGCTTGAAAGGACCTCCTACAGTGAAATGGGCAAAATCAGATTATTTGCTGAGCAACTGAAATGTGAACTGAATACGGAGGTGAACGCCACCATCTACAAACAACTTTAAATCTGGATCTTTCATTATACTGTATGTCACTACATTGAACATGTAACAGCACATTATAGGATTAACATAGTATAGTACAGTCTCTGTACCTGCAAGATTGGTATTCACACATCATTAATCTATGTCCAACTAAATATGACTTCTCTAGGCATTTTGTAGGTCCTCCAATGTAGTTTTATGATATTCTTGGACCAAAAGTCCTTCCCTGCATTAGGGCTTGCTATTATCTTCAGTTTCATGTATCCATGTGAAGCCTGAGGACATATCCTCTGTGGATTTTGGGGAAGGGGGGGCAGTATCATAATACATGAAGGTCCTGAGTAACAAACATCCTACTTAGAAACAGGAATGAGAAAACAGGAAGTGAGAGGAAATCTACCCCTAGGAAGAAAAGTTCATTCCCGGAAAAATTATCATCGGGAAAAAATGTCTTCACTGAAGTTTCATCACCAATCCTTGCTTCCATGACAACTCAAATTGTTTAAAATCAATTGTTACAGAGACAGAAAATAAGGTTATATTTATATGCTATCCAAAACCTTTTTAGAAATGGCTAGAGTTACACTTTAAAAATATATCTGTTTTGACTTACAGAACACATCTACAGAACCTATCCTGGTCCTAACCTGGGAACTGCCAGTAGTAATAAACTGGACACTTGAAACATCTAAAAATGACTTCATCTATATTCAAAATCTTCAGTTCATCCTTAATCGCACAATGATTTCAAACTGAACTTTCATAGGTATCCTCATTCCTCTTGTAAATCACAGACCAGATACTTTCCTAACCAGATGTTTTATACATCATTCTATCCAGTGTCTTCCCAACCTTATCTCAAATTCCACCTCTATTACATAATCCTTCTCTAATTCCTCTATCCACCACCTTTCTCAGTTATGTACTATTCTTTTGGAATCCTTAATCTTCAGTTAGCAAAACACAATGCTTATAAATATGAAGCATGTTGTGTCAACTTCTTTTTAATGCCAAATGAAAACGGGTATTGAACAAGATACACATCATATGTATAGCCAAGCACCTGCATGTTCCTACTAGTCAGGCATGTAGCCGGGGGGCTAAGGCGCTTCAGTCCCCCCCCCGAAATTCTCAGGGTGGTCAACAAAATCCTGGCTACGGCCCTGCTACTAGTCATTTAAAACTTTAAGAAGCATAGTTATGATTTCATGCAATCTGCAGCTAAATTTAAACAACTTTTAACAGGAAATATACTTTTTTGTTTTGCATTCCTCCAAAAGATGGAAGCACTAGAACAGCTTGTTTCTCCACTTCTCTTTCCTTTGAAATGGCTGAACCATTACCCTGAAACTTTCCAAAACAAGTTCAGTCCAAGGCAACAAAAAAGACTGAATAGTTTCAGTTTGGCAAATGAAAATGAAAATGGACGTTTTATGAAAAAGAAATGTAATTCAATACAACTCAACTCTTGCCTATATATAAAAAAGACTTAACCCAAACTGAATTCTTTCAGAATTTAAGGAAACTCTTATTAAAAGCATGCTTCTATCTGGACACTAACAAGCCACTTTTGAGTAACATTTAAGATAGGATAGGCCGGGGACTCAAGGCAGCTTACAAATCTGGCAAAAATATAATGCCATACTGGTAAACAATAAAACACCTCACATCAAAATGTAAACAATCTAAATATATAAGCAATTAAAACACATAACAATCAAATTAAAACCATATAAAATTCTGAGTCCTACAAGTTCTTATTTTCCTATACTAGCTATATATTTTGTTTAATTTCTATCCTGTCTTTCTCCAGACAGAATAAAGGTAGGTAAAGGTCTTCCCCAATATTAAGTCCAGTCGTGTCCAACTCTGGGGGATTGGTACTCATCTCCATTTCTAAGCCAAAAAGCCAGTGTTGTCCGTAGACACCTCCATTTTCTATTGATGTAGTAATAATAATAATATTAATAACTACTACTACTTTATTCTTATATCCCACCACCATCTCCCTGAATGAACTCGGGGTGACTTACAGATGGCACAAAGTGCCTAAAAATAAACATAAAAGTGAACACAATATAAAATACAATAAAGTAAAACACATGCCCATATAAAGCATCAATTCAGACTCAATCAAGCTGCGATCCTCTAACCGTGGCGGTACGTTACTGTGATCATGTTCAGGCTGTAAACATCTGTATCTGTATCTGTATACCTTTATAAAACAGAATGTTTGTGTGTATGCATGCAGAGGGCGGATTGTGGCAGCCACTTTCACAGGCAAGGGCGGATATGTGGCAGCCACTTTCACAAGCCAGGGCGGATATGTGGCAGCCACTTTCACAGGCCAGGGCGGATATGTGGCAGCCACTTTCACAGGCCAGGGCGGATATGTGGCAGCCACTTTCACAGGCCAGGGAGGATATGTGGCAGCCACTTTCACAGGCCAGGGCGGATATGTGGCAGCCACTTTCACAGGCCAGGGCGGATATGTGGCAGCCACTTTCACAGGCCACAGCGACCAGCGCGGGTGATGGACCTGCACCAAACTTGGTACACATAACCCCCTAACCCCCTTTATGCCCTGGCGCGGGTCGGGGGACATGACCGATGGATTATGGGATATGAAGTGCTTTCCAACAGTTTGGTTCCCACAGACCACTGTGGCGACCAAAAGGACCAATACAGACCACACTCAGCACACACAGCCCCCATGACCCACTCTACGTCCTGGTGCAGTTCGGAGGAGGGTGGACCATGGATGATGGGACTTGAAGTGCCTCTACTCACTTCCCAAGTCCGCTGCAACCCTCATCCAATCACTGATCGAGACCAAACTTGCCATACATAACCCCCATGACTGCCTTCACGTCCTGGTGAGGTTTGGGGGAGGACTGACAATGGATGATGGGATTTGAAGTACTTTTACACCCCTCTGTTCCCACAGACCACTGTGCCCCCCACCAAACACTGATAAAGACCACACTTGGCACACAGAGCCCCAGTGACCCAGTCCACAGCCTACTGAAGTTTGGAGGGGGACAGAACATGGATGATGGGACTTGCAGTACCTTCCCTCACTTCCCAATCCTGCTACAAACCTAATCCAATGACTGATCAACACCAAATCTGGCACACAGAGCCCTCATGACCCACTCTACAGCCTGGTGCAGTTTACTGTGAGATGGACCATGGATGATGGGACTTGAAGTACCTTCACTCACTTCCTAAAAACAATGCATCCCTCATCCATTCACCAATACAGACCAAACTTAGCACACAGAGCCCCCATGACCCAATCTACATCCTACTACACTTTGGGGGGGGGGGGCAGAGATGATGGGACTTGCACTACCTTCAGTAATTTCATGATACCACTGCAACTCCCAATAATGATGGATCAAGACCAAACTTGGCACACAGAGCCCCCATGACCCACTCTACATCCTGCTGCGCTTCTCAAATAACCCGGGCAGGGCCGGGTCCCCAAGCTAGTTAGGAATAAAATAAGTGCCAACTGAAGTAATGGAGAGAGGGCATGGGATAAAGTGCAGGATGTGCAACTACTGTGCAGGACAACAAGTGGCTAAATATTC
Organism: Anolis apletophallus; assembly: GCA_030556195.1. Classification (NCBI taxonomy): domain Eukaryota; kingdom Metazoa; phylum Chordata; class Lepidosauria; order Squamata; family Anolidae; genus Anolis; species Anolis apletophallus. The sequence continues at coordinate 112,836,056 of JARBWK010000001.1, forward strand.
TCAAAGGCTTGATTGAAGAGCCACCTCTCTTTAATCTTTCTTTAGTATTCCTCAAATACTAGAGAAAACCACAGCTATGAACTCAAACATTCTTTTTTTCCATAAACAAAATTCAATTGTGGGAACACAAGTTTGTTGTTGTGAGTCTTCATGTTGTTTCCAACTGAAGGCAATCCTAAAGTGAATTTATCATGAGGTTGCCTTGGCAGGATTTTCTCAGATGGGGAATGTTTTTGCCTCCATCTGAGCCTCCTTCAACACTGCCCTATATCAAAGGATCTGATCCCAGGTTATCTGATTTGAACTGGATTATATGAGTCTACACTGCCATATAATCCAGTTCAAAGCATATAATCTGGATTTTTGTGACAGTGTAGATGGGGCCTGAGGCTGGAAAGGAGTGTTATTTACCTAAGGTGACTGGAAGGATTTCTCTGGCTCAGCGAGGGTTCAATCCCTGGTCTCCAGAGTCATAACTCATAGCCCAAAGGATTCCACCACACTGGTTCTCTAGAGCAGTCTTTCTCAACCAGTGTGCCGTGGCACACTAGTGTGCCATGACGGACCTCCTGCTGTGCTGCGAGAAAAGCTCTCTGCCCCCCTTCCTCCCCCCTCCTGTCGAACTCCTGCTGCTTGGGGGAGGAGGAAGGGCCGGGCAGTGGTGAAGAAAAAGAAGGGACCGGGGTGCTGCCTCCTTCAGCCATTTCCCCAGCCAGCCTCCAATCCGTCATGACTCCCACCATGACTCTCGCCCCTCGCTTGCTGAAGCCGCGTGGAGGAGGAGCCCCGCCCACTGAAGCCCATCCACCGCTCATGCTCCTCCTCTGTAGGAGAGCTGAAGCTGGGGGGAGGGGCGGGGCATGGCGCGGCCTGTAGGAGAGCTGAAGCTGGGGGAGGGGGAGGGGCATAGCGTGGCCTGGCTCTGCCCCCTTCCCCGGCTTCGGCACTCCCAGCAGCTGCTCCAGCCTTGAGGGGACAGTGCCAAGCCAGCATTGTGCTGGCTCTAGCACCGCTGGCTTGGCACTGCCCCCTCAATGCTGGAGCAGCTGCTGGGAGAGGTGAAGCCGGGGGTAGGGGACGGGTATGGCACAGCCTGGCTCCGCCCCCTCCCCGGCTTTGGCACTCCCAGCAGCTCCTCCCAGCAGGCCACCAACCCCCAGTCGTTCTTTACTGTGTTAGAGTGTCATTTTGTGTCATTTTGGTTGGTGGTGTGCCCTCGGATTTTTTTAATGTTAAAAGTGTGCCGCGGCTCAAAAAAGGTTGGGAAACACTGCTCTAGAGATACAAGACTACCAAGGAAGGCCCAACAAGATTGAGACCTTCACCTCAAATAATAGTTTGTTCCATGACTAATATTACTTTTAAAAGCTTGTTAAAATTGGTTTTTTAAATCCCTCCTACACATTCTATTTTATTATCGGAATACAGTATCTGCAGCATCTGTTTACATAACAAGGGAAGTTCTGTGTAGTCATATCTAGAAAGTGAAATATTAACACCATTGTAATGTACCTTAATGAGAACCAGTATGGTATATTTCTGTGTAGGACCAGGACACTGGGAGACCAACGTTTGAATCTCTGCTTGACTATGTAAATCTTCTGGGTGACCTTGATCACACACTCAGTCTCAGATGAAGGCAAGGGAAAATCCATAAGAAAAAAAATTCACCTCTTCTGTGATAGGTTTGCCTTAGGGTCACCATAAGTCAGAAATTATTTGAAGACACATCGCAACAAGTGTACCATGCTATTTTAGCATCACATACTTTACAACTGGAAACACTGTAGACAGAATAATTTATATATTGGTGTCACCCTGAGGTTGGCAAATTATGTTAAGAACTTGCATACCATTTCACCTCAAAGTGCATGCTGATAATATAAATTTTATCAGCAAAATAAAAAGTCCAGAAATCTTAATATTTCAATTGAAATTTAAGAATATTGCCAGGGTTCATAGACAACAGAAATACAGCCTTGGATTGCCTTTATGGCCTCTTCCAACTCTATGCTTCTATAAAGGCACCAGATACTGAGCAGGGTGAACTCTAGTTAGTACTTGGATGGGAGATTACCAACAAATACTAGGCCTCATAGACTATGTTTCAGAGGAAGGAACTAGAAAAGCCACTTCTGAGTATTCCTTGCTTTAAAAAAAACTCTATGGAATTCATCTTGTCTAAATCTAGTGCCAACAAAAATAAACCAACTACATTAAGTGATGGATGTTGAGTCAACTCTTAAATAAATCCCACTGATTCAATGTGTCTACTTTATTCAACAACAGTTGGATTTAGCCTACATGATTTAAATCCCACTGTTACAAGATAATGTTCATTTGAATCATACTGCTACCCTCTAAGAATGTTAATAAACTATTGAAGCCAAAAATACTGTGAACACAGCAGTCTCCAAGTTCCTTGCTACAAAAGCAGATCTAACCATCAACAAACCAATCCTCACCCATCTAATGCAGTGCAAGCATTTGAGAGACAACCCTTGCACATGACTATGAATGCATGCCATTATTATTCCTGCACATGCATTTAGGAAAACAGACAATGAAAACTATGTTGCACACTTTAGACAGAACATTCCAGTATATTTACTTTTCACACATTTAAAAGAAAAAATAGAAACTGAAAAGGTCATAGGCAAGCAGAAATATTCAGAGTACTGTCTGTTCCTTTTAAAATGTAACTTTTAAAAGGCTACAATACAAAAACATGAATACAGAGTAATCAAAATATGCTACAACCACCATACATTCTCTATTTTTAAAACATAAATTTTACTCTCAGTGCAGTTTTAAACCATGTTGTTGCATTTTGGTTTATACATCCATACACACACTCCCCATCCCTCCAACTGCACCAGTCTTAGCATACCATTTTCATGTACCTCAAGATTTATATACCAAAGCAGTAATCCCCTATTGTAATAAGGCTTTGTCTTTCCCAAATTTCTTTTCAGGAGTGAAAAGAGAGTTTTTAGAGGTTGAAGACCTATTACCTTCTAGAACTTTAAAATACAGGGCTTAGGAGCCAGAGTCCAAGGGCAACTGTCTTTACTGTCAATTAACTACAACTAAGAAGGGTGCAACTACATGGTAGAATTAAGGCGGTTTGACATCACTTTAACTGCCATGGCTTCTACCAGGATTCCACAGCACTGAGTCATGGCAGTAATAGTCAAACTGAATTTATTCCACAGTTCAGATCAGGGGTCCCCAAACTAAGCCCCATGGGCCAGATGCATCCCTTCAATGACATTTACCTGGATCACACAACAGCAACAATCCTAATTAACTTGACTATCTCATAAGTCAAAAGCAGGCCCACATTTCCCAATGAAACACTAGTAAGTTTATGTTATTTAAAATTGTTCTTCATTTTAAATATTGTGTTGTTCTTTCATGGTTTTTTGCACTACAAAAAAAGTTATGTGCAGTGTGCACAGGAATTCATTCATGTTTTCTTCAAACTATAGTCTGACCCCTCCAACAGTTGGATGGACTGTGAACCAGTCCTGTGCTTAAAAAAATTGAGGACCTGTGGTATAGATGCACTCAAAAACATACAAAAAGATCCAGCTCTGAATATTTCATAATAACTAATTTAAGAGAAAAAAAGCAGCTAAAATAATGCAGAGTGGAAGGGAGATCAACATACATCAACTAATGAAAGAACGTTACAACAATATTGGTATGCCAACACATGGTTTTCCTTGACTGGCCTATACCACACAAGCAAGAGAGGTGGGAAAGAAAGGGTTACTGCTCCCCCCCCCCCCGGGGTTATCCTTTTATGCTACAATGTGGAAATTCTAACATTAGGGCAGCATAAGAGGGCATTACATTTAAGGCTTCTCAAAGCAACCCAATCTCTTAATTAGGGAAAAACTAAGGTCATTTTTAGAGCAGTCTTTCTTCCAAGATGTTTATAGTCTGAATAATGAGCAGCACTGGCCCAGCCGTTTGTTAAGAGAGAATTTAATCCAACACTAAATTTCTACTGTGTAAAAAAAAATTCTGAAATTAAATTAAACATGGATTGAAAGAAAGGCCGCATTTTAAATCAGAGAAAAGCAATTCTGGGGAGATAAAGTCGTTTATTAACAATACATTCCACCTCTCTAGCCCTCCAAAGGCAAACCACATAGCTGTGTGCAAAGCCAGACAATCTGGGCAGCCAGCCAGAAAATATCACTTCTGTAGCACAGATACTGTTTTCACTCTCTTAAGCCCTCCACAGCTGTAAAAAATAATAAGGGAGACTCTGGTAACCAGACTTCACTGCCTCAAATTTTTTGTGATTCATAGGTGAAAGTTTGTATAAGGATTACATCTTTTCTTAAGATACAAAAGCAATATCCAAAAGAGCATTCACAGTTAGTGTTCCAGAAGCAGAGAGAAAATAAAAATATAATAACTAGCTGTCAAATGCTGACACTTCCCACTGGACATAATAGCCTTCCACAGGAAAAAAAACCCCCAAAATAGCTTACTTTTACAGCAGGCTTAACATGAGTAAATGAGACTGACCTCATGTTCAAAAAATGCTTATAAAATATATGTGTATGAGTGGAGAACAATACTGCTCGCTGAAGGCACCATGCACATTTATGGGTGTTTACAGTGAAAATCTTGGTCAAAATTCAAAGTGGTAGAATTCTGCACACATGGGGGCCTTTCAGCTTCCTTGCCACGGTGGATATCTGTACACATCAAAGAAATGATGGGGCCTCCAGAACAATACCACTCAATGAACCAAGACATGCCACCCAAAATAAACATCTCCCAGTGTGTGTAGAAGAGCACTGGGTTTCTTTGGATTCCAGCCCTTAGCAATAAACTATAAAGCAAATTCTGGAAAAAAATCAATGAAATATTTCATTTTTTGATCGGGCTGTGAGATATAACAATATGCGTGTCTCATTACTCCCCACAAGTCACCATATTTACCCACTTCGGAGATTTTGCAGAATTGAGAACCAAATTTATAATTCCATCCAGAACATATGACAAATCAGGAAAATACCTTGGATCTTTAAATTCTCTTGGGCCTGGATGTTATTTTCATAAAACTACTGAAAGCCTTTAGGCATTATCACCAGAAGGCATCAGCTGATACTAAACTGGCTAGATTGCAGCAGCATTAGTCACATAGGTTTCCTATCATTCATCCCTAGTGCTAAAATGGACTGATGGACTCCTTTCCTAGGGAGAGTACGTGGGGGGGACAGGGGACATTTGCTCCAGAGTGTGACATGATTGTGTATTCTGGATTTTAACTTTTAAAAATTCAATCCACAACACTGCTAAAGCATCACAAGCCAAGCAATCTAAGAAGTGTCAATTATGAATCTGATACAGATTTTTTTAATGATTAATCTTCTATCGTTCAGATGGCACAATTTTGAGGATTTGGAAATGTATCAATTTAAAATTTTTAAAGGCTTGAGTGAAATCATAACATAACATAGCATCAGTTAGAGATTATAAAAGGGGCAGAATTTGCATATGTTCCTTGCCTGAATATAAAAGGGGTGGAAGCTAAGCTTCAAGTCTGCCGCATTCTCAGAAGGACTTTCTCTAGCAATTCTTTCCATCTGAAAGCCTTCTTTTGCCAGAGGAGAAGGCTGCCCCACCCCTGACCTTCTCCTCCAGCTTGTTTTGGAAAGCTGCCAGATGACAGCATTGGGGGGGGGGGAGAGCATATTTATCTCAACACGACCAGCTGCACAGAGCAACTAAATGTAATTTTAAAGTATCACCCAGACACTCATGCAACAGCCTTATCTTTTATAAATCACCAAGATTCTGATTACTATATCATATTTATCTTGATCTTTTAACAGGTGAATTTCTAAAGACCATGTTTTTAGATTATAAGTATTCTTAAACCAGAAATCACTATGGCAACAATTTCTCTTGTAAATACAGCTGAATTCTCTACTGATGGGAATTTGTTTGCATTTTAAAAATAGTAGTTCTGAGAAATACAATGAAATGCTTTTGCATCCCTAGAATGACAATTGTCATAAACAAAATCACTTTTTTGGCATCTTAAAATAATATTGATACATACCTTACTAATATGTTTGAAAACCTAATCACATACACAGTAAAAAAAAACGCACCCCCCCCAAAAAAAACCCTGTTTTGTGGGCATATGGTTTTTCTGTGTTGAGCATATGATCCTTGAATTTATGATACAGTGAATACTCAAGGAATTTAATATTTGAAACTGTAAACATGGCTTAAATGTTTAATGTTTATGCTAATATTTGTCTGCCTAAGATTAGAAACTATTGTCAAAAGCATACATCTACTCCAACTTCAGAAATAAATCAAGAAATCTCATAATTTTGAAATCCATTTTTCTCAGAAACAATAGAAAAGGTGGGGAGAGCAATTAAAGATATATCTCAAATAATACAAGGAATCAACATTAAAATGCTTCAGAAGGTTTGTCTAGAACAGTGGTTCTCAACTTGTGGGTCCCCAGGTGTTTTGGCCTACAACTCCCAGAAACCCCAGCCAATTTACCAGCTGTTAGGATTTCTGGGAGTTGAAGGCCAAAACATCTGGGGACCCACAGGTTGAGAACCACTGGTATAGATTATTTCAATAAAGAGAACACTTTGTTTCTAACATAGAGGGATATATTGAAGGAGTATAATATGGAGCCAAAGCCAGGCATTTCTACCTAGAGATCTCATCAGGGGAGCTTCTAACTACGACTTGGAGCAACAATTTAGTATATGAGCCATTTTCTTGTGATTCATCCCTCTCATTGGACAGATTTGCTATCTTTTCATTTCTCAAAGCCATGACAGTTCAATAACAGAAATAATGCATTGCTTGCGATGATGGCTTAAGAGTACAGCTGTCATTGGTGACCTACTGCTCTTTCCTACTAAAGCAGGGGTTCTCAAACTTTTTCAGCTGCAGAGCCCTTTTAGAAGCAAGCATTTCTTGAGGCGTCCCGAGAAATGTTTAGATATATTCTATATAACTTATATATATCAGGCATGGGCCGTTCCAGTGGCAGATAGATAGAGAGTGTCTGTGTGAACTAAATCACACAGTGCAAAAAAAAAGAAAGAAAAAAGATCAATACAATATTTAAAATGAAGAACTATTTTAGCCAACATAAAAACAGAATTTCAGGGGGCGGCGTGGAGTAGTCTGTGCCCTAGGAGAATGCTGCTGCTGTTTCCAGTAGCTCAAAACTTTAATTTCCCTGCATTTCTCAGGAGGAGGAAAGAGGAGGAGACGGGAAGCAGCATGGAACCGCGGAACCCTTGCTATCACCAGCAGAGCCCCAAGGGCTCCATGGAGCACAGTTTGAGAACCCCTGCACTAAAGAATAAACTATCTGTTATAATATGCAGGAAAATAACTATGGGAGAGCAATAATTTATCTAATTATGAGGGGAAATGAATACAATCTATGATAGTATATTTTTAAAAGGTTTTACGGCTTTGTTGTGTTGACACAAGAACAGTCTTCCAGCATCACATTAATGGCCGGTCTAGGCTAGGAATTATAGTTTCTCACAGTGGTCAAATAGATGTCTATAGGAAGCCCATACGTAAGACATTAAGTTACTATATTCCATTTTTACCAACTATTAGTTTTTTAAGGTAGCCTATATCTGATCCAGGAAATTTTATACATTTTGTACAGTCCAATGAGAGGGATGAACCTGCCTTAGTCCCATTTTAAAGACACTTATGTTGGCAGCTAACACTGTTTTGCAGCAGCAAATTCTAGAGTTCGCCAATATGCTGTGCAAAGTAGAACTTGCATTTGTTTGATTTACCACTCAGCTTCAACGGACAACCCTAGGTTTTACTATTATGATAGAGAGAGAAAGCCTGACCATTCTCTCTACCCAATGCATAATGATATACATCTGTCTTGCCTCTCTTTACTATTTCCCAAAACTTATAAAAAATATCCAAAGATAGCCTTCCCAAAGGAGAGCTACTCCTGTCCTCTGATTACTTTGGTGTCCTTTCTAGTATATTTTCCACTTTCAGGATATAGTTATTGTGCTATAGTGAATCAGACTATGACATTGATTCATAAAGACATTACAATATAAATACTTTTATTTTCAGTCCTTTTCCCAATGATCTCTAAAATGCAATCCACATTTTTATGGATGCTAAATAATGTTTTCATTGAAATATACCCCCAAACATCTCTTTGCTTTGGTCAGTCACTCCACCTTCTCTTTCAGAATAACACAAGAATTAATTGAGTGAGGAAAATTTAACCCACTTGGGTTTCACATATTCACACTGAAAGGGACAGCATTGTATGTCCTATTCCCTGAACAAATTTATTCTTGACCATATCTATACTATACTATACTATGAAAACAACAAACTCACAATAAGAATGAATTCCTATTTTGGTTACTGCATGACTAGAAATCTCTTTCATAATGTTCTTTTCTTAATCCGCTTTATGTATTAATCTATGCACGTGGCAGGTAACCAAGTGGGCACAGCCTTGTTACTAGCACAACAAACTATTATTAGATCATTCAAAATTACAATTAATATCTATAACCAAGAAGCCAAGCCAAATATCACAACAGCAAAACTAATGGCTTTTAAAATGTAAGAGAAAAAATATAATACTCTCATCTTTCCTGAAAAATTCTACTGTGGGAACATATTTTCTAAATATTTTTTGAAGTTTAGTGAAAGCTTTCTGCAGTTTTTGCACAGAAAAGAAATTGTGTATATACATATTGTAAAATGAATCTGTTGCAACTAAATTACATCAATTCATGTTTTTACTAACTGTATTAATACAGCATGTTGGTAGCTGTCATGGAAATATTAATACCTTTTTGAGATCATAGTTCACAAGTGGTTACCAGTAAGCAGAAAGACTAAAGAACGTGTCAACATTTTGTTGGCTTTACAAAACAGCTACAAAGGTGATAAATGTATATTTTAATATACCATGCACAATTTTTGTCATTGATTTCACCAGGTATGAACTAGATTATGTGAAAAACAAGGCAGAACTACTATATCAATACCCTTTTGCTTGCTATTGTACACAAGCAGCTTTACAGGAATCAATAGGTCTCCTTTAAAGGAACCAAATCAAGTAAGTCTTTACAGAATTCCAGACTAAAATGATTTCTACACCAAATATTTTCCGTAATTTAAATGAAGCACAGTAAATCAATTATATTTTAAGAAGACATCATAACCTTCTTTGAATGAACTATTGCACTTCTAAGAAACTTAATCTCTGACAGATTTCAGACACTTAAATTTCCATGAGCATAGTTTATCTTATTTGAAACCCTATTTTTTCTATATGAAGGGGATGCAATAGCCTTGTTTTATTCACACTCTAGTAAATAACTAAATGATAAATTGCAGTGAAAGCTACAGTATATTGTGAAAAGGTTGAGACATCTTTTTAAAGTAATCAAGGATGAAGTTCAGGTTTTGTCCACTTGGTTACATTCAATCTGCCTTTCCATCCCAGCCACACTTAAACCAAGACAAATTACCAAGGCTAATTATCATTATTTTCCAAACATTACATCACATGATATTGAGAGATGCTATCAACAGCATGCACTCACTAATATAAATGAACATTGATGCTCTTCCAAAATTTGTGATGTCTTGTTTTTTTTTTTAAAAAAACACTAGAACTAAACACTAAGCTATAACTAAGGCCCCTTCCACACAGCTTTGAACTAGAATATATGGCAGTGTGTGTGTGTGTTCAAAGGAAATATTGTGGGATTTTCTGCCTTGATATTTGGTTATATGGCTGTGTGGAAGGGTCCTAAGAAACCTTAGAAACCTAAGAAATTTTAGTCTCTGGACATAGAGTTTGTTATAGGAAAACACATCCTGTTATATTTCAATACTGCATAATACTAAAAAAATATAGCAGGAGGTTCTAATTTGAACAGAGAGCTGAATGCATTTGAACAATTTCGGTCTTTCCCCAGCTTCTTCTTTAAGAGAAGGGAATGACCCTCCTCTTACCTTTGCTTCGTTTTCTTCTGGGGCTCTTTGGCAGCTTTCCACTCAATCTCCTTGAAAAACAACAAGCGAGTATTTTGTCTGATGCCTGGAAGTTTCACTAGCGTGCTCCTTTCCTTAATGTTTTTTTCTTACAAAAAGTACCCGTATTTTTCAACGATGAATATGAAAAAAATCTCACACGGCCAAGAAAGTCTGTTTTTTTTCTCTTTAATATATATATTTATAGATTTTTTTATGCCCGTTCCAAATAAAAAATAAATCACCAAAAATAACTTGCCACAAAGGTGAAGGGAAAGATTGGGGGAAACGAGACAAGAAATCAACAGTATCCAGAAGTAAAAGAGCTAAAAGCTCCAGTTTGATTCCAGCCCAGAGGAGGAGTTTAAGTGCAGCAGATGCAGGTCCAATTCTATATATATATATATTGTATTTCCAGTGAAGCAAAACTTAACAGTTATGAGTCTCTAGCTGGAGTTTTGCACACAATTTTTTTAAAAAAAATTTAATGTGATTGCAGAAGAAGAAGAAGAAAAATTACAGTCGGGTTGCGTTGCGAAGAGTGTGGAAAAAAAATAAAAAGGTAAGGTCAGGCTTGGTAGTTGATCAGAACAAGGCTTTGAAACCTATGCGTCAGGAGTGTCTCAGTTTCTGCGCATCTGGAGATCTCGTCTTCAAAAGTGCAAATTAAAAGGGAGAGAGCTGAACCCATCCGAAAGTTTTAAGAGCGGGGCGGGGATCAGCTCAGGAAAAGCAGAATTAAGGAAACAAGGGGGGAGAGAGAAAGGAGCTACAGTAGGGGGTCCAGCAGAGTCTCACACAGGCGTCCAGACAGTGCCCAGCAGAGTCTCGGAAAAGGAACAGGAATTTGGGGGGTGGGGAGGGTCCCTGCAGTCTCTCTGAGGAGAAGAAGAAGATCCAGGGAGGAGGGTAAAGAACAGAGCAGGGCCTCCTCAGAAGGCAAGGGTCCTCCACAAGCGCCTCGGATCTGCGCCTCTCCCAGGGAAGAAGGGTCCTGGAGAAGAGCTTGGTGCTGCTGGCTGAGGCGGAGGAGGAGGAGGCGCCGCGGTCTCTCTCCTGGGGATCCACCCAGCTGCACCGGACATCGGGGGATCCAGCCCGGTCTCTTTCTCTCGCGCTCTCCCTCCCTTCCTCACAGGCTCGGGGGGCCAGGCGCGGCGGCTGCTGCTGGGTTTCTCATCAGGCGGTGGACGAAGCGCCCATCCATCCGCCTCCCTCGCTTCTCCTTCCCCTCCGCAGGGAAGCCAGGCTCTCTGAGGGGACGAGGGGAAAGGGGGCTGGCTGGGTGGGTAGGCGGGGGCAGGCAGCAAGGGACAGCTCTTCGGACGGTAAGCGAGGGAGAGGATGGGCCGCGGGCTCAGGGAGACTGCCGGGCCGGCCCTCCGCTGCTGCTGCTGCTGCCCCTCCTCACAGCCGCCGCTTCTTCCTCCGTCGTCCTCCGCTTCAGGAGCAGAGCTGCTGCTGCTGCTGCCACCGCAGCCATTTTGTTGCTAACTGACAAGAGCCCCGCCAGGCAGGCAGCGCGAGACCACAACAGGGAGGGAGGGAGGGCGGGGGGAAGGAGGGAGCGCGAGGGAGGGAGGGACGTAGCGCGAGGGAGGGGGGGAGCGGCGCGAGAATAACCTCCCTCCTCCTTTTCCTCCTCCCTCTACTTTGCTGCCTGACCTCAAACAGGAAGTCCCGTCCGCCTTCACGAGTCACGTGACGATGGAGGCTTAAGGCATTTAAATTAAAAAAAAAAGCGAGCTCGGCGACATGCAAATGAGGTGGGTTGACGAGCCAATGAGACCGGGGAAGGGGTGAAAGTAGCTCCGCCCTTTCGAGGGAGGGAGGGAGCGGCAGAGGCGAGGTTCCTGCGTTCTCCCTCTCTACGCTGTTGCCTTGCGAGGCTTCTCGGCTCCGTCCATCTTGTGTGTTGTGTGTGCTTCATCTGCCGGGGAAGGAGACGCACGGCGCATGCGCACCTCCCGCTTTGCAGGTAGCACGCAAGCAAGCAAGCACACTTTGGTGCTGAGCTGGAAGGAAGGAAGGAGGGCAAGCGCTCCAGCTTCAAGGGAGAGGAGATATGTTGTCGAACGTGGCTGCGAGTTTTCCCGGCTGTCTGGCCATGTTCCAGAAGCATTCTCTCCTGACGTTTCGCCCACATCTATGGCAAAGCATCCTCAGATCTGTTGGAAGCATAGGCAACCACCATGTCAGGCTACAAAGGGAAGCCATTGAAACCCACAAGCATGCGGACAATTTCAACAGAAAGGATGAACCCATGAAAATGAACACAATAGGACTGTCAGTCTTTAAGGAACTCTAACATCAAGGCAGTAAATAAAGAGCAACACTCGGAAAAAACAGGAAAAATTCCAGACAGGACACAATCAGGGCCAGCTAAGCACCACCCAACAAAGGATTCCCTCAGGCAGGAAGCAGCCAGGCTTTGAAGTTGCAAGGCCGTTAAGGTGGCCAACTGCAATACTCACACTTGCCTCAAACAGACGAGAGTTCTTTCTCCCACCCTACTCTCTTTTTTTGTCCTAAGAGAAGAAAACTTTCTTCTATGGAAAGGTTAAAAAGAAGACCTCTATGTGCAGGGCCGTAGCCAGGATTTTGATTCCGGGGCTGAGTTTGGTTCGAGGGGGCTGAGACTGGGTGGAAGAGGGTCTACCCTAGCAAACCTTTTGTATTGTTATCCCAATAACCCCATTAATGTGGGATATATTGAGCATGGTGATCAGATCATGATATAAGTGCACATAACAGTTTAAATAATGTACCAGTAAGGCCTTCTCGCGGATCACCCTGAGAATTTGGGGGGGGGGGCTGAAGCCCTCTAAGTCCCCCCCCCCCCGGGCTACATGCCTGTCTATGTGTCAGATATTACAGCGCTTGCCATAATTACACTAGCAAGGCTGCTATATAGCTTTAAGGATGTTCATATAACATTTAGGTTTTTTATGTTTATGTGTTATCTGCAGTGTTGAGTAAGATGGGCAAACAGCCTTGAGAAGCTCACCCTGAAAAGGAATGAAGCTATCTAATCTATTCAAACGTATGAAAGACTGCTAGAGTATTATACCCCACTTTGTGTTGCTGGAGGTTTAAAAAAATCAGGACAGTAAATAAAGAACACTAAAAAGGTGTATTCCAGACAGGAAACAATCAGGGCCAGTGAATGCCTTCCAACAAAGGATTCCCCCAGGCAGGAAGCAGTCAGGCTTTGAAGCTGCAAGGCCATTCAATGCTAAGGTGGCATTGCAAAATTCATACTTGCCTCAAGCAGCAAGGGCTCTATCTCCCACCCAGGACATTATTCCACAGATATATAAACCCCACTTGCCTAGTTTCCAAAAGACCTCACAACCTCTCTGAGGATGCCTGCCATAGATGTAGGCAAAACATCAGGAGAGAATGCTTCTGGAACATAGCCCTACAGCCTGGAAAAGTAATAGGAACTCATGGGTTCATTTCTTTGTCAATTATTCATGGATTCACTTACGATGGGTTTCAGAATAAACATGTATTGAATCGGGTTGTGTTGTGTCTCTTTCCCCCCCTCCTTTGGGAAGAAGGGTGTTTCCCCAAACTCACAACATTTCTATCCCTTCTACACAGGCCCAAATCCCGTGATCAGCCTGAGGCGTCCAAACGACATCCAGATTAATCCAGAATAAACCTGGATTTTCAGGTTTACCCCAGGTTAAAACAAAACACCTGAAATGATCCAGACCTTTAAGTAATGAGAAGGTTGGGGAGCAGAGGAATCACGTAAACAGAGTGGGAAGAGACCACAACGCCCATCTAGCCCAGGCCTGGGCAAACTTGGGCCTTTTGGGTGTTTTGGACTTCAACTCCCACAATTCCTCACAGCCTCAGGCCCCTTCCAAAGGAAGGGGCCTGAGGCTGTGAGGAATTGTGGGAGTTGAAGTCCAAAACACCCAAAAGGCCCAAGTTTGCCTAGGCGTGATCTAGCCCAACCCCTATGGATATGGAGCTACCGTATATATCTCTCCTATAGCAATCCTTTGTCTCCATCTTCCCAATGTTTAGGTGGAATCTTTTTTTTTTCTACAAAGGTCATTTTAAAAAGAGATTTTTAATCTCAGCAAAAAGCAATCATTAAACATATTTATGACAAGCTAAAAGCAGCAACAATATTGACAAGCCAGAAACTAGAGAGAGGTGTGACCTTGGGACTCATTTACGGTCTTCTAAACCATGGCATCAGAGCAGAAATGTAGCGGTTTAGGACAGGTCAGGTCAATAGGTTCCACCCTAGACCTGCTCTGCTTATCTACACCAGTGTTTCCCAACCAGTGTGCCGGGGCACACTAGTGTGCCGTGAGCGATCATCAGGTGTGCCGTGGAAAATTGGAACCTCCGGGGGGGGGGGGGAGTCTGGTGTGTTGAAGTATAAAAACCCTAAGAAACCTACCTCGATAAAGGCACAAAATTACAAACACCACCCCCTCCCCACCTGTTGTCTACTTGGTCTCTCCCTCTCCAGGCATTGGGAAGGCCCACCTCCCTTTCCCCAAGTAGAGACCTCCTCTTGCCTCCTGGGGGTTCTGTGTGGGAAGTTTGGCCCATTTCTATCATTGGTGGGGTTGAGAATGCTCTTTGTAAGGGAACTATAAATCCCAGCAACTACAACTCCCAAATGTCAAGGCCTATTTCCCCTGAACTCCATCTGCGTTCATATTTGGGCATATTGAGTATTCATGCCAAGTTTGGTCCTGATCCAACATTGTTTCAGTCCACAGTGCTCTGGATATAGGTGAACTACAACTCAAAAACCCAAGGTCAATGCCCACCAAACTCTTGTAGCATTTTCTCTTGGTTATGGGAGTTCTGTGTGGGAAGTTTGTGTCTTTCTGCCATTCCTGCCAGGATAGCTATGTTGTGTTCATCGAAACAGGCCCAGGTTTCACACTGAGTGTATAAATACATTTTTAAAACATATTAACTATATGTATTACTGTGTTAGACTGTCATTTTGTGTCATTTTAGTTGGTGGTGTGCCCCAGGATTTTGCAAATGTATAAAATGTGCCGCGGCTCAAAAAAGGTTGGGAAACTTTGTACTAGGCTGACTAGAGCTTATAAAGGGAGTTGTGTTCCAACAACTTCTGTGTCAGGACCACCACTACCTGTGCTCTAGAGAGGTGTGACCTTGGGACTCATTTATTTCTTCTAATCTAAACCATGGAATCAGAGCAGAAATGTAGCTGTTTAGGACAGGTCAGGCCAATAGGTTCCACCCTAGACCTGCTCTTTTTATCTACACTGCCATATAATGCAGTGTAGACTTATATACTTATACGAATCTAAGTAAAGGTAAAGGTTTCCCCTGACATCAGGCCCGTAGCCAGGATTTTGATTCGGGGTCTGAGTGAGAGAGGGTCTACCCTAGCAAACTTTTTGTATCGTTATCCCAATACCCCCATGCATATGGGATAAATTGAGCATGGTGATCAGATCATGATATGAATAAACATAGCAGTTTAAATAATGTACCAGTAAGGCCTTCTCGCGGACCACCCTAAGAATTTCGGGGGGGTGAAGCCCCTCAAGCCCCCGGCTACATGCCTGCCTGACATTAAGTCTAGCGTTGTCTGTAGACGCCTCAAAGGTCATGTGCCCAGCATGACTGCATGGAGCATCATTACCTTCCCGCTGAAGCGGTACCTATTGATCTACTCAGATTTGCACGTTTTCTTACTGCTAGGTTGGCTAACAGCGGGAGTTCATCCCACTCCCCAGATTCAAACCGGCAACCTTTTGGTCAGCAAGTTCCACAGCTCAGTGATTTAACCACAATATCTACACAGATCATGTCATGCAGTTTGGTGCAGTCCCTGCCTATCCTACCCTCCTGGTAGTGCCATCCCTAAAATATTCTCAGTAGATCAGCCTCCCTTCCTTCGTTTCTCCCTAGCCCCCGATGTTATGAGCAAAGAATTGCAACCGTTGGGTTGCTGTATCACCAAAACTTTCTGTCATCAGGTAAAGTTTCTACAACTATGACAATTCACTGAACATACCTTGTCTTTTTGTGCAGACTGAGTAATAGCAATTCTCTGTTTTAAAAGCAAATTGTGAAAAGGCAAATTTGATAAGTAAATCAGCCACTTTAACCAGCAGGAGCAATGGCGGTGGCAGCACAGTTTCATGGCAGATCTGACAACATTTGAGAAAACAATTAAAAATCCATGGCAGCCCTACACAAGTCCAAAAATTATTCCCAGCTTAGAGCTTTGCCAATGAAGGGGGATTTAGTAATGGCAGGGGGTTAGATGGGATAGCTGTTGTGGTCTCAACAATTTTATGATTCTATGATTTTATTTGTTTAGTTAGGATTGTTCTATGAGTTTTCTGCTTCAATGACATCTGTGAGCCCTTTGATCTACTTTGATCTAAATGTCATTGCTATTTATTTGTATTAGGTAAATGTAAACTTTGGATGCATTTGCATTGTAGAATTAATGCAGTTTGCCACTGCTTTAATTACCTTGGCTCAACACCAGGGAACTCTGGGAGTTGTAGTGTGGTAAGGCACTAGCACTGATTGGAAGAGAAGGCTAAAGGCCTTTGGTAAACTAAAAATCCCAGGATTCCATAACCAGGGCCCACTTGACCAGGGCCCACTTTGACCAGGGACCATTTTGACCAGGGACTATTTTGACAAGGGACCACTTGACCTGGGCCCACTTTGGCCAGGGACCACTTGACCTGGGCCCACTTTGACCTGGGCCCATTTTGACCAGGGACCACTTGACCAGGGTTCACTTAACCAGGACCCATTTTTACCATGGACCACTTTGACCAGGGCCCACTTTACCAGAGACCACTTGACCAGAGACCACTTTGACCTGGGCCCATTTTAACCAGGGCACACTTGACCAGGGCACACTTTGACCGGGGACTACTTTGACCAGGGACTACTTTGACCAGGGACCACTTTGACCTGGGCCCATTTTGACCAGGGACCACTTTGACCAGGGCCCACTTTGACCAGAGACCACTTGACCAGAGACCACTTTGACCTGGGCCCATTTTAACCAGGGCCCACTTGACCAGGGCACACTTTGACCGGGGACTACTTTGACCAGGGACCACTTTGACCTGGGCCCATTTTGACCAGGGACCACTTTGACCTGGGCCCATTTTGACCAGGGACCACTTTGACCAGAGATCACTTTGACCAGGGCCCACTTTGACCAGAGACCACTTGACCAGGGACCACTTTGACCAGGGCCCTCTTGACCAGAGCCCACTTTGACCATGGACCACTTGAACAGGGACCACTTTGACCAGGGACCACTTTGACCAGAGACGACTTGACCAGGGACCACTTTCCAACATTTGTACCAAAAGGGGTGGGGATGGTCAGCTCTGCAGAAAGGAGTGGAAATAAAATTAAATAAACAAAGAGGAAGGAGATTCAAGGACCAGATTTTCATTCTCACTGCTGAGCCACAGCCCACAGGTGGGGAACCACTGGCGTAGAGGCACTCTCTGACTCTGCTGATATTTTGGACTGCAACTTTTAGAAATTCTTACCTTTGGCCACGCCATACCTGCCCACTATCCCAATTTCACAGGGACAGTCCCAATTAATTCTCCGTCATCTCACCTTTGAAAATGTCCCATTTTTTCTCTCCTCTTATTTTCCCCTGTATCCTGGTTTACTACAATGGCTGCAATCAGAGTTCAAACTGCAAAAGCATCTTCCACCCAATTACCGCAGCAGAGGAGAGAGGGCAGAATGTTACCCTTCCTGGTAGGCTCAGGCAAAAGCAAATTACGCCTGCCTCTCTAGACTCTAGCTTGTGTGTTCTTCATTCTGATGTTGCTTGGCCACATCTCGGTTTAAGTAAATGAAATATTTGGGGGGGGTTATGGCATGCATGCAATGCAACTCAGAGTATCTCAGAGGTGAATTTCAGACATTTGGATGGCCAAAGCGCCCCAGCCTTGGTGTTCTTTGTTAAAAAGTCCTCAATACATGTCTGGTTTGAATTCTAGTCAATGCCTGCTGGTGTTTTTGCACTCTGTCCTAAGAGGCCTTTACTGAAGCACAAAGAGAAAGAGGGATGAGTGTATACTATAGGCAATCATACCCGAGTAACAAGCTGTGAGTGTGAAGTCCTGGAAAACCCTTGCCCCATCAGTGGACAATAGCTCTATATTTAGCCTCCTGAGGATCAGTCAGACAGTGTCTCTAGTTCACAGGAATGGGAATATAATTAGAACCATTTTTGCCACTGGAGGGAGACCACATTGTTCACAAAAACCATTGAAAGAGATGTCCAGAACAAAGCGAAGGGGGGAGAAACCCACAAAAAAGATGAATACCAGAGCTTTATATTTAGAACAAATTGTTTTCTAGGCCAGGCAACAAGATTTATGTGCATGAAAAGTATTTTGTCAGCTAGATTTGTCGTTCACCTTTTGCTCTTTCTCAAAAAGTACGAACCATTAAGTGTAAGACTTATTAAAGCCTTCAATACCCTAAAGGCAACTGATCCTGTCTGATCTTGGAGACTAAGCAAAGACAGCCCTGGAAAATACTTGGATGGCAGGCTGCCCTATGTGCTTATAGGGCACATATATTTATAGGACTATATTTCAGAGGAAGGATCTTGGGGGGGACGGGGACCCTATACTTCATGGGGTCATCATAAGTCGACTGGTGACTTGAAAGCTGGGAAGGCATAGCCAAACATTCCAATAATTATTCGTCCTGCTAGCATGAAAACCTAGCTGGGAAAGTTACTCAGGAGGAACTGAGCAACAAATTCAGCAGATAATTTGCTCTACTTACCACAATGAGCCAACTCAGAAAGCCTCATTAATATAGGTCAACACCTGCAACCCTACCCTCCCATACCCACAATCAACCCAAAACTTAAAATAGTAGATTGTGTCATTGATACCTTCAGAAGGGATTCTGCCTCTGACATAAGCCGCAAGCCTACTAAAACAGAATGGGCAAAGCCACACGCTTTGTTGCTGATGCAGAGCACAGTCTAATTAACGGCCCGTAATGTGATTGCAGTGTCACAAATGAAGTATAAAACTGCTCTCTGACAAAAATGGTTTGTTTTGCTGTATTGAAAGAAAACATGCCAAGCATTACCTATAGGATAAGATTTACCTCCAGCTTTTCTTCCAGTTATGATTGCTGTGAGTTGGGTGCAGTTTTAAATGTATTATTTAAAACACTAGATACTACAGTCTTATGCCCTGCCTGTTTCTTGGAAGCTAAGCAGGATCAGCACTGGTTAGTACTTTGATGGGAGGCCAAGGAATACCAGGTGTTGTAGATTTGAGAGAGGAGAATGGCAAAACCACCTCTGAGTAACTAAATCCCATTAAATTCATGCAGTCTCCACAAGTCATACACAACATACACATGCTTCATAACAACTAGATACAAAATGGAAAGAAAAAAAACCCCAAATGTCTAATACAGAAGGCAGAAGCTATCCAAAAGGTAACTCTAAGGTGAGTATTTACTCTTATCAAGTTTGGAACTGGATTTCCAGATGCAGTGGGGACAGGAGGCATGCATTTTTTGGAATCTTCCAAAATGGTGACCATGAATCACAAATTAACTCACATTAGTGATGGAATGCTTTCTATGAGAAGAGCAGTGTCCTCCCTTCTTTGCTTCTGGATCCTTTTCAAGGCCATTGGTCTCTTGCAATGTCTTTTGTGACAGCTGAGTTTTGAGCTAATGTTTTGTTTGTTGCCATAAAACAAGATTATTGTTTATTGTTTATTCATACCTTGAATTGTTTATTCATACCCTGTATTTTTGTATGTTTGATAGGTGTGTATTCCACATTATTAACTCTGTGGTTCGGTTGATGTTTCTTTGAACCTATACTCCTTTATGTATTCCCCAGAGCCCCCGATGGCGCAGTGCTGCTATCAAACAGAGCTGCTAAACTTGCTGATCAAAAGGTCGTAGATGCAAATCCGGGGAGCAGTGTGAGCTTCCGCTGCTAGCCCCAGCTTCTGTGAACTTAGCAGTTTGAAAACATGCAAATGTGAGTAGATCAATAGGAACCGCTCCAGCAGGAAGATAACGGTGCTCTATACAGTCATGCTGGCAACATGATCTTGGAGGTGTCAATGGACTACACTGGGTCTTTGGCTTAGAAATGGAGATTTATTTATTTACAACATTTCTACCCCACCCTTCTCAACTCCTGGGGCGGGGCGGGGGGGGGGGGACGGGACGACTCAGAGCAATTTACACTGGCAACAATTCGATGCCGTAACAAATAGGACAAATATAACAGCAATATAAAACAATAAATAAAACAATAGATTGAAAACAATTAAAACATTATTATCACAATCATGTAGCCATTTCCATTATTATCACAATCATGTAGTCCAGTTCGACATCCAAGGTGTTGTCACGCCTGCTGACCAGAAGCCTAGTTCCAAAACCATGATTTTAATTTCTGCCTATAGGAAAGGAGGAATGAAGCCGACCTGATCTCCCTGGGGAGCGAATTCCACAGGAGGGCCCCCCCCTACTGAGAAGGCCCCATCCCTTGCCCCCACCAGACGCGTTTGTGAAGCTGGTGGGACTGAGAGCAGGGCCTCCCCGGACAATCTTAAACTATGAGGTGGAACGTAGAAGGAGATGAGCACCAATCCCCAGAGTCGGACAAGAACGGACTTAATGTCAGGGGAAAACCTTTACCTTTACTTATGTATTCCCCAATTCAAATCTGTACTTGCTCTCTTAGCCTCTTTAGTTGCATCCGTTGTCATTGACATTCTTCACAAGAACCTGTGGACCCGTTCACACAACTCTGCTATAGCACTATGATTCCATTTTATTTGCCATGGTGTATTCTATGTAATTCTGGGACTTGTGGTTTGGTCAGCAGGCACTAGTAGAGGCTTCTGGCCGAGGGCTCTGAATGTCGCTCCACAAGCTGCAAATCCTGCAGTTTCATAGGATGCAGTCAAGGCATTTAAAGTAGAATCATAGCATTCTAACTATGTGATGTGAACTGACCTTTAGTCTATTTTGAAAATTTTGTTTGTATTTGGGCGTATGCATATGCTCTAGCTGGCATAAAGGAAAGAAAGCAACAATTTCATGCAGTGGCTTCATTGATAGCACTACAGTATAATATTTTGCATACATCTAATGCCAACCAACTGCTTATTTACAATTCCCAACTATGTGTGTATAGGGAACTGAGCTGGCAAAATTTTGATGTAACTATAAGGACACATTAAAGCTATCGATACAAGTACCAGACAAGCATTCTTAAATTACCATAATTTGGTGTTCAGAACAACATTTTCTTCAGTTGCTTCTTTTCCCCACTGGATTACAGTAAGAGAGATTTAAGTTACCCATGCTTATAATAAATTTATCTGGACTATCAAAAATATCCATATAGAAAAAGTTATCTTGCATAATACAATATGAGGAATATGTGGAGTTTTTTTTAATGGTGTCTTTGAAAATGGCTTTTAATACAGTAAGTTTTTGCTTGGCATGTTAAATCAGTATTTTTATATCCAGCGTACTGGAGAAACCCTGCAAGTGAACTCAGTGAAAGCTTATAGCCTAAGGGGCTTGCTGTTGTTGTTATGTTCAAGTCATTTCTGACTTATCCCGACCCAAGGGGAAAGCTATCACAGGGTTTTCTTGTTTTCTTGGTAAGATTTGTTGGGAGGGGGTTTCCTTCCCTTCCTCTGAGGCTGAGCAAGTGGGGATTCGAATCTTGTCTCCGAGGTCATAGTTCAACACTCAAACCACTACCACACACTTTCTTTAAAAAGTGTTGGGCAACAAGAGGGAAAGAATATCAATGAGTCTTGGATTTCCAAAGCAGTGGTTCTGCCAGGAACGTTGAGCATTGTTGCCATTTCTGTGTTTTCATTTACAGAATCCTGCAGTATGGTACTCATTTTGCTAGTTTCCAGGCAAACCAAAGCATCTTTCCCCATATTCAAATCCCTGCTGTCAATCTCCTGCCTTGTCCAAGATTACATGCAGTTTCTATGATGGCTGGGGATTATGGGTGCAGAAATCCCCAACCAGAGTGTTTCCCCCAAACTCTGCTACAGAGTTCTCCTTTGTTTTTCCATAGCTGTTAGATTGGTCATTGTTACTGTTGTGTGATCTCAAGTCATTTCCAATTTATGGTTGACCCTAAGGTGAACCTGTTGTTTGGTTTTCTTGGCAAGCCTTCCTCTGAGGCCGAGAGAGTTTGACTTGTCCCATGGTCATCCAGTAGATTTCCATGGTCAAGCAGGGATTCAAACCATGGTCTCCAGAACCTCAGTCCAACCTTCAAAGCACAACATCACATTGTCTCTCTTTGAGCTGAAGATTCAGGTTCAATTTCCCACAGAACCATAAAAATCACTGGTAGCCTTTGACCAATGACTTGTTGGCGGATGCAAGGAATCAGGGTGTGTGTGTCAACTGCAAAATAAGATGCATGAAGTTGATTGGTTGGGAAATGCCCAGGGAGATGGTTGAGCTTGGGACTTTTGGATACTGTTAGATTATTGTTCAAGCTTGAGCTATGCCGGTGCAGAGAGAAGAAGAGAGAAACAGAAACAGATAGACAAATTGGCTTCTTGGCTGTTGAAAGAAGGTCTCTCATATGGACACAGAAAGGACCATTTTAAATCTCTCATAAAAGGGCATTGTGTGAGTAGGTGCAACTGATCACATTGTACATATGTTGTTCTGAACGAAAAAGAGTAAACTACTTGTTCTTTGTTGTTCATCTATGCGGCATATTTTCTTTCTCTGACGAGGCAATGTGTGGGCTGATCCAACGTGAACTACATGCGGTTTATTTTACATTATGCCACATGACTGTCCACCTGACCTGCCTCCATTTTTGAGAAGCTATAATAGGGAGGGAGAGCCACACATACTGCCTTGAGTTCATTGTAAGAGGCTGGGATACAAATGTAACATAGTGTAATCTGTAATGGAGCCTTTTGCTGCATTTGTACGCCATAGCTATGTATTCCTGTGCTTCCAGTTTTTCACCTAAGCCTGCCTAGTTGTATCTGCTCTTTTTGTTACAAGCCCTCTGGGGAGCCCTTTGGGAATGAGGTGGGGACAGCCCACCCCACCCTCCCTTTGTGATGCACAGCTTTCCTTCCAACCGCATCTAGCACTTCTGTCAGACTGGTTTTTGCTATTTTTCTCTATCGCTGTTCTTCTCCATAAAGAAGCTCTCAATTCTCCCAGCTCTGTCACCTCTGTTGAGTGATGATCAGATAGGTGGCAAGCTTGGCAGGAGAAGCCTATTCTAGGGTCAGTTGTTACTATTAGTGTCATCCGTGAGAAATAATACCTGCCTGCTATGTGTGTGTGCGCGCGCGCGTGTGCGTGTGTGTCAAATGCATAGAGGTAGTGAGAAACACGGGATATCTAATGTGTGCCAAGGCTGGATCAGCAACCTGGTCTAATCTAGTATTTTTCCTGAAATTGAACTTAGGTGAAGTGAGTGCAAAACATATGCATAACCTCATGTGGTTTATCGGTTTCTAAAAGGTAGCATTTCAGACTGCAGGCATAAGATTAAGCGTTGAAATGTTTTGCATTTAAAGGCCGCCCCCCCTCCACTGCAAATCCCAGGTGCCAACATTCTAAAGGTCCCTCCCTCCGCTCCCAAGGTTCACATGGCAGTTGAAATTGAATCATAGCACTTCCACTGAGTGGTGTGAAAGGGTTCCAGATCAGGAGAAGATGTTGGCCTAGTTTTCTATCTGATTGGTCATATTATATACTGAGGGAGCGATTTACCGTGGCTTCTTATAGTATGAATTAGATCATGTTATAGATAAATGATTCCTGGCTCAAAAGGAGATTTTTCCATCACCATTTCTCCACTGTCATATACTTGACCTTGGATTTGGTTCCTGCCAAACATACACTGGCCATTTCCATAGTGCACCAGTAATATTAGAGATTATTTACAGGTTGAACATTAGTATTGTGTGAAATATTTCATCACCCACCTCTTCCTTCCCTTTACTGATGGGACATCACACTAGAGCAGTGGTTCTCAGTCTGTGGGTCCCCAGGTGTTTTGGCCTACAACTCCCAAAAATCCAAGCTAGTTTACCAGCTGTTAGGATTTCTGGGAGTTGAAGGCCAAGACATTTGGAGACCCACAGGTTAAGAACCACTGCACTAGAGCTTTAAAAGTAGATAAAGAGTGTGCATCCCACTTTCAATCCTATGGCTGCCTTCTGCAGAATTCTAGGCTTCCACTTCCTTTAGGGAGGCCCAGGACATTGAAGGCAAGATAATATTGTACTTGGAATTCAGTTTGCAGCAACTGAAACAAGCTGAGGACAAAGGGAGAAACTGGTCAGAGGTTAGAGAAACTGGGACATTTTTAAACCACAGAAAATTAGATGACAGAGATTAATCAAAGGGTATGACTCATAACCTCCAACTAACTCAATTTGACAAGGACAGTTCCGATTAATGGCAAAAGGAAAAAGAGCTGAGCCAGTGATTATAATCCAATCCATGTTAGGGCTCAAAAATACCTCTTAGACTTTGCATATAGATATATTATTTCTGTGGAGGTGTAATTCACAAACCAGTACCCCTTGCAGTAGCACCAATCCCAGTCCTGCTTCAGTAAATTCATAAATTGCTCCAATTCAAGATAACAAAAGCCCCAGCAGCACAATTGAGCCATATTCCATATGAGGAAAAGAAACAACGAGTAGGTAATATTTTTCCCACACAGAGCCAAAACACAGTCTTTAAGGTATATTTTTCGTCCTCTGGCACCTGCTCAACAACAACACTGTAAATTCTTAAATTTGGTGGAACCAGTTAAAATAAAGTTCTCCTAAGAAAACCCTATGAAATCTGTGAGTTCGCCAATGAGTCAATGGGGGGACTTGAAGGCACATGCTCACACACACACCATCACATTATAGCCCCCCCACACTACCATATTTGTTATATGAGTAGGTGTGAGTTAGATGGCAAAATTATAAGCCAGGTGTTCTGGCCATATTCCAGAGCAGTTATATAGGAACACTGGAATTCCATTGCTGTACTTGGCCACGCTGCAGGAAACACAAAAGCACTACTAAGAATTTAGAGAGAAGACAACTACAAGATTTGTAGAGGCAAAAAGCTGAGTTGAAAGGATCCTTAGCTGTGATCATCCCAAACATATTGTCTCTAGGGATGAGCTCCAGAAAGTGGGTTTGCAAATATTTCCGGTGTTCTTCTAAATAATAAAAATAGCAACATATGAGGTCAACATGCACGTGGTGCTTTTTTAAACAAGCATATCATCTCCCTGGTGAATGTAATGGTTAAGCCAGAACCCAATGTAGTGTGAGATATGCTTGTTGCAATTCTGATGTGTTGTAAGCTCTCATAGAAACAGACAAAAATATTGTCTTGAACTTCTAGTTTCTTTGCTGGACAAATCAGATCTGGCAAAATTTACTTGGGACATTGTGATGCAAGGGCTGAGATTACATTTTACCTTTTGTGAGCCACCTTGAGTTCCATTTGGGGGGGAAGGGTGGGCTACAAGTGAAAATGCATTTTTGTTGTTCTTGATGATCGTATTGATGAAGAAGCGCAACTCCCATCAGCCCTTACCAACACAACCCATAGTGAGGGCTAATCTGAACTGGGGTCCAATAATATCTGGAAAGTTGCATGTTGTCATGTTTTTTTTATTTGTTTATCCCACATACATGTGCGCGCACAACTCGAAGCAAGGAAGTGAAAGCCCAACAAGGACTACCTTTGCTGTGAGCTTGTCAGTCCAGTCCAGGGAAAGGGGTGCTGAGGAGGGAGATGGACTCCCTGCGTGTCCTACTGGCGTTGTGCTTTCAATACACATCCCATCTTTCAAAAGCTATGACTTGCCTCTTGCCAGATTCTGTCAATTCATCTCTGAATTGTCTTGCGGGGCCACTTTGATTTTCCAGAAATCACTGACCCACATGCACCAAGCTAGAAATTTTATGGAAATATAGATCATTAGAGGTCTATATCTCAATGATATTAAGATAATGAAGGGGAATATAGAGGCAACCCACACCTTTGATCAGCTCCTCTAATCATAATATACTGCTCTAAGAGCAAGGTATAATTCAGTCATTTTAAAGAGGGTAACCAATTAGCCACAATCTCAGATATAGGGACAATGGGTTCTCTAAAGAGAATTTTCAAAGGAAAGCCACACTAAATCATTGTACATTCCTTTCATTGCTGGGATGGTGTGGATTTGCGGATTAAGATGATCTGGCATAACCCTATTCAACACATGATGGAGACAAAAATCACATGCAAACAGGCAGGCTTGAGGAATGTTGTTTTGTTGAGGTCCCTCTGAGAAGGGAGAGGGATTTTCAAGTGCCTGCCAGGTCACACAATGTGGTTTGCCAGAGCTTAGGAAAGTTACTTTGTGGATGACAGGTTCCAGAGTCCCCTAAGCCACATGTTTCTTGACTACACTGGTGACAAGGTTGTGGAAATTGGTTGCCATTGGCCAGTGGATTTATTCTTTTTGCTTTTATTTATGGTGTTTAATGTATATCTTCTTCTTCTCCTAAAGTGGGACCCAGGGTGGCTTATAAAATAAGTTGAAACAGAAACTGTTAAAGCAACGCATAGACAAAAGTTTTTTAAAAACCCAATTCAATTATTTATTTACCACATTTATATCTTGCCTTTCTCACCCCGAAGGGGACTCAGGGCGGCTCACAGCAAAGGCAGAATTTAATGCCTTGAGTATGTAAAAAATAAAACAACATATATGCCTACTTTAAAATATCATAAGTATTTTAAATAATTACTTAAAATCACACGATCCAAAAGCATATTCCAGAGTCACTCCAATTGTCATTTGCATTGTTCATTATTGCACGGAGAAATCATTGTTGCACTGGGAATCATTGTAAAAATACTTGGTCCCAAAACCAGGATTTAACTTTCTTCCTGAAGGTCAGAAGGGAGGGAGCTGATCTAATTTCCCCAGTTGAGGGAAATCCATAGCCGAGGGGCCACCATTGAGAAGGCCCTGTCTCGTCTCCACAAGTCATGCCTGCAAGGGACATGGGACCGAGAGCAGGACCTCTCTGGACAATCTTAACCTCCGAGATGTTTCATAAGGGGAGATATGTTCAGACAGGTAAGCTGGGTTAGAACCTTAATATACCTTAAATCAGTAGTTCTCAACCTATGGGTCCCCAGATGTTTTGGCCTTCAACTCCCAGAAATCCCAACTGGTTGGGATTTCTGTGAGTTGAAGACCAAAACACCTGGGGACCCACAGGATGAGAACCACTGCCTTAAATGAAGGTATATTAAATATAAACAAGTAAAGGTTTCCCCTTGACATGAGGTCTAGTCATGTCGGACTCCAGGGGGCAGTGCTCATCTCCATTTCTAAGCCAAAGAGCCAGCGTTGTCTATAGACACCTCCAAGGTCATGTGGCTATAATGACTTCATGGAGCGCCATTGCCAAAGTGATACCTATTGATCTACTCACATTTGCATGTTTTCAAACTGCTAGTTTGGCAGACACTGAGGCTCACCCTGTCCACGGATTTGAACTGCCACCCTTCCGATCAGCAACTTCTGCAGCTTAGTGGTTCAAACCGCTGCGCCACTGTGGCCCATACTTTGCAATAATTTAGAAAAGCCATTGATAAAAATGCTCCAGTAGTTTCACCATGTACTGTAAAAATATGGCACATAACCAGTTGTTAAGGACCCGGGTAAACCTGGCTAAACCAGACAGCAGAGAAGGGGTCAATTTAGCCTGATGAGGGAGCAGCTGCCAAGAAGGCTCTCTCACATGTCCTCAGTAAAAATGCCTATGATAATAGTGGGGCCAAGAAAAAGCTCTTCCCTGACAGGTTCATGATATAAACAAAGAATCTCCACTGAGTCATTTTTTCCTCACCCAGACCATCAAAAAAATAGGGCTAATAAAAAAATTCCTAGATTTAGTGGTCGTACTTTGGGTGTGTCTACCTTCATTTTCTCAGCTGTATCCTTTAAATCACTGTGGGTAGTTAATGCTATGCCATTCTTTTGTCATTTTAATTTTATTCTCTCTCTCTCTCTCTCTCTCTCTCTCTCTCTCTTTCTCTTTCTCTTTCTCTTAGGGGCCTGCTCACTTAATTACCAGCATAATTTCCAATGCCTTTCAGCATACCTTTGAGTGGAGTCTGGGGAATAAGTAGATGTAGTTTAGTCACCACCACCAAGAGGATGATGAGTGTACTCACGGTGGACTGAATGGAACAAGACAGCGGCACAGTGCACACACCAAAACACAAAAACGATCCCTCTTTAAAGCAAGCCAGCTGACAAAATCATCATCAGCATCATCATCTTGTTCCTGTATCTTAAATGGCTTGGCACCCTCGATTAAACAAGGAAATAATGTCTAAAGTGGGCAGTAGCAGGACCAAATCTCATCTATTCATGGCAGCCTGGCTTCTGTTAAAGGTAGGGGGAAAGGTGGCAGTGGGATAAGAGGTGGGGGAGACCACACGGGACAAATGAAATTGAGCTACAGAGTGTCCTGGTGTTTTTGAGGTGAATCAAAAGAGCTCTGCTGACAGATCTCTGAGGTTGAACTTTAGATCTTCTTCCTACAAAACAAGTGTTCTACCATTTGAGTTGCAGCCTGACTTAGGAACGGCTCTGTCAGCCTGCTGTAGCATAATCACCCCACAGCGTTCTATAGCACACGGAAATGTTATAAAGAAGTAAGGAATCCAAGTGGCTCTGTGTCTCCTAATGATATATCATTGTGGCTTGACGTTACACATAGTACATCAGATGACAAGAAGCTTTTCCGTAGAAACCACAAAATATCTGAGAGTTTGCTCTTACCGTCCCAGGACATGTTTGTTTTGCTGGTGGTGCTCTGTGTAAGTATTATGTACAGTGGCAGTGCTGTATAATTGGGAACTACAATGCTCAAGCGTTTTTTAAAATCCTTCTCATGTGGAAGTGATTTGGAGGATCAGTCCTGTGAATTAAAATCCCAGTGTGGGAAATGGCCTAGTTTTAAAATGCTACAGATGCACGAATAAGGGATGCCCATTATATGTTCTAAAACAATTATATTCAGAGGGTGGTCCATGCACTGGACCCAATCCTTGAGTAATTGGCTGCAGGTTTCTGGGGGGTTTACAGGAAGGAAGGAAACAATTCTACCCAATGAACCAGTCTCTGGACAAAAATAATGACTAGCCCCTTGCATCAAGCAGCATAAGAACCATTGTTCAAGGGTAAAAAGGGACAATGTTTTGGAAAAAAATAAGACCTAGTTTACATTGTCAACTGGTTTCGGTTGATTTTTTTTTCATGTCAGGAGTGACTTGAGAAACTGCAAGTCGCTTCTGGTGTGAGATTGGCGGTCTCCGAGTACGTTGCCCAGGGGACGCCTGGATGTTTTACCATCCTGTAGGAGGCTTCTCTCATGTCCCCACATAGGAAGCTGGAGCTGACAAAAGGGAGCTCACCCCACTTCCTGGATTAAAATCGCTGACCTTTCGGTCAGCAGTCCTGCCAGCACAGGGTTTAACCCATTGCACCACCATAGGATATGAATTTGCCCTGCTAAAAATCCATGATTACATACTTGACCCGGGCTTCTTAAACTATTTCCACGAATGACGTTTTTTCACCTGAGAAATTTTAAGTGACTCCAGATATATATAGGCAAATAAAACAGGTAAAATATATCAAACTTTTAGTGATAATAAATCTGCATTTGTAAGGCTTGCTAGGTTGGCTTTCCTTTTTGTGGAATCCATTTTCTGTGGAGTCCTGCATGTTGTTGCTGACAGATTTGTGTAAAGGGGTGGCATTGAGACATCTTTTACTTGTGGCCAATTTTTCTTAACCCCAACATTGAGTTATGGGGACACCATTTAGCTTCTGGACCTACAGTTTAAGAAGCAGGGCAATAGACTGTAATGTTTATGAAAAAGGTCTGGTAGGACAACTGGGTGTAACTGTCTTATTATCAGGTACCAGCTTCTTAAAGATATGCCAGATAGTGATGGCTCCTGACTGTGCTTTACAGAAATGCTGTGAGCTCAGTGCATGGCTCATTGCGAAGTGTGCCTAGGTGTGAGCATTTGAACAGAAGAGTCCCTGGGGCTAGAAGCCAGATAGCAGGGAGGGGAGGCTGGCTGGGCAGGCAGCAGGCGGCCAAGACAAACGGAGGGCTCCCATTGCCCGACCAAATCACTCAGACAGGTTTGAACTCAGGCAGGTTACATGATCCAGCCTAGCTGTAAATGCCTGACTGCTGATATCTCCTGGGGCACGGATCTTGCAAATGAACATATTTGTTTCTGCTTTAGGGATTTTGCTGTGCATCATAATGCATCTCTCATAATGAGAACTACAGGAGTTTTATATATTTAAATTTGTCCAATTAATTATCCAGGAATGTTTTAATAGGCTTTATCACTGTAATTTCATTCTGAAACAAATATTTCTTATTGGATCTAGGTTTGCTTTTGCTCTCTGTCCCCCTCCCAACAGTCTTACTATTTCTAGCATCACATTGCAAAGTATTCTTATACCAAGGAAATGTTTCTGGGTTGATGTGTGTTTTTACATTTAGCACTGGGTATATTAAATGAGCATCCTTTTTTTGGGGGGGGGGGGGAGTAAATAATTGAAAAGGTGCCATCAGTTTTTAAATTGCTTTACAATCAGTCAGGCCATGTAATCATGAAAAACTGACCACCCATACACACAAAAGGAAGTGCATGCTATATGCTGTGTGGCACTTTACATAGACCTAGAAGGTGGCTGGTGGTTAGAAAACAGGGTGAGTCACCATTATTCAGCCCTAAAACCATGGGGGATGCAAATGTAATTAATAATGTATTGATTAAAATAAATGTAAAGTAGGGCATCTTTCAAAGGAAGGCAATAGTAGGCTATTTCTGAATACTTTTTATAAAGTTCATGGGGTCACAATAAACTGACAGTTGACTTGAAAGCAGACAGGCATGTACACACATACACACATGTGTATGCAGAATATGAAGAATAGATATAAATAATGGTAGAAGCCATCCAGTAAACTGAGAGGCTTACAGGACAGTATTGAGGCCTTAATCCCACCTCCACCAGTCATGAATTAGGCGTTCTGCCCCCCCCATTCATATGTAAATGTTCTCCTTTGTTCAATCATAGTGATTTCCTTAGAGTCCATCTGAACAAGACTAAACACAAATTTAATCTTTTTTTGCACGGGGTCCAGCTAAGTGCCTGGAGGAAACCATGAACACAGAATGAAGAGACCAACCTCCTGCTTCCCAACCTCAGGCAAAACCTACTTCCATGGCATGTTGGCTTTGAATGTCCCTATTCCATAAAGTTGTCATAATAAATAGCCATTAAGCAGTTTTCTTCCCTAAACTTGTCCACTCTCCCTTTAAAGACATCTAGCTAGCTTACAGGTCCTCATTATGTGTAGTGACTGTCAGTACCATCAGAGTGGTTTATTTCATGACTCAGAAGCTCTCTTATATATTTTGTTATAATAAGCAAAGTTAAAGCAATGGTATTCCTCGTAGTAACCTATGGATGCAAGAGCTGGACCATAAGGAAGACTTAGCGAAGGAAGATAGACGCTTTTGAACTGTGGTGTTGGAGGAAAGTTCTGAGAGTGCCTTGGACTGCGAAAAGATCCAACCAGTCCATACTCCAGGAAATAAAGCCCGACTGCTCATTGGAGGGAAGGATATTAGAGGCAAAGATGAAGTACTTGGCCACATCATGGGAAGACAGGAAAGCCTAGAGAAGACAATTATGCCAGGGGAAATGGAAGGAAAAGGGAATAGGGGCCGACCAAGGGCAAAAGGGATGGATGGTATCCTTGAAGTGATTAGCTTGACCTTGAAGGAGCTGGGGGTTGGCGACGGCTGACGGAGCTCTGGCGTGGACTGGTCCATGAGGTCACAAAGAGTCAGAAACAATTGAATGAATAAACAACAAAGGCAAAGTTCAGGATACTGCTCATGTGTGTGGAATCTGATATCATAATTATGATTAAGATATCAAAAACTGTATTGATATGATAACAGGCTTCTGTCCCTTATAGGCATTAAGGATGACTGGCATAGGCATTAAGGATGACTGGAACTTAATAAGTCCTCACAGCATTGTTTCTGATTTTGCCTTGTTTCTAGTAATATGAAACTGGATTTTTTTCAGCCTCTGTAGTTTTCTGAGGTCACTCTGTTCACTCCAGCCGCATACAGCTATCCAGGATTTAAGAATATGCTAACTCCTCCAAAAGCCACAGTGCTAAAACACTTCATTCAAATCAAGTTAACATAAGTAAATATTACTTACTGTTTATTCCAATTATGGTACTTGGTTTGTGATTACCGGAAATGAAGATTCAAGTTTAGAATTCAACATCTATTATTCATGTAACATAAATAGATCTTGGACAGCACAAAAGTCTAAACTGACTTCTAAAATGTGTATGATTGGAGAACAGCTTCGTATGTAAAGCAGGAGTAAAGCAAGTTAGTTGAATATAATTCTGATTGACGAGGACAAGGCCACAACTCAGCAGGGCCAATGAGGTCCCCGCCCATCTGGATTCTTGCCTCAGATGTTAGATCTGCTTTGGATCAGATCTATCCAGAAGTATTTTATCCGGTGTCAGTACAGCCTTAATCTGGACCCAAAACATTATATTTTGGGGGGCAGTGAGGGATCGCATCTTGAAGTGAATTCTTAAACTTGCAACATATTCACGTGACCTGCATATTTTTGCAGGTGTGCTTGCAAGGGAATATTTGGTAGAAGCCCCAAATACCTGGCTGCAAAACCAGAGCTAGAATATTCCCTTGTATACTACA
The DNA here is from genome assembly GCA_030556195.1 of Anolis apletophallus. Taxonomy (NCBI): domain Eukaryota; kingdom Metazoa; phylum Chordata; class Lepidosauria; order Squamata; family Anolidae; genus Anolis; species Anolis apletophallus. The sequence continues at coordinate 112,869,041 of JARBWK010000001.1, forward strand.
GCTGTCAAAATCCCTAATCAGCCTTCTCCCTGTGGATTTGGGGGGGGGGGATTATGAGTTGAAGACCAAAAATATAATTTTTCCAAGCTCTAGGCATGTCCTGGACTTTTTAATGTAATATATGGACCAGCTGTACATCATCATTAATATGCTGGGTGCCCTGGGTGACCTAAAGGTTTAATATTCCATATTTTTCTCCCCTCCCATCATCTTTCAGAATATTGTTTTTCCCACGCCAACCATTAACTATGTTAAAATGTAGCATATCACATGGTTATAAAGACATCTAAGCAATTCTCCTCTCCCTCCACTCCCCGCGAATATCTGGGAGTAATAACTAAACATGAAAAGCTTGCTGGTTGGAGGACCTGCTTTATTCATTTGTTTTTCCCCTGACACTCCATGTGTCTGGTTGTGCAATAATGTTTGTTTTGTATTCTCTGAAGTGGTTAATCTACATGCATGCAATGAGAAGGTGGCTTATTAGGCTAATTGCTGGTTTTAAAAAAAATACTATGAGCAAATATTACAAAACAGTTACAAAAGGCTGGATGGCGGGGAGGGAACAACAAACACATTTCCCCCCTGGTGACGTTTTCCCACCAGAAACCAGACAGTCCAAAGAGCCGTCCAGATAATCTAGTTCCTTCAGGCAGTCTAAATTGATGCGCTTCATTAGCAGTCTCATAATTCTACCTTGCAGAGCTGGATTAACAGAAAGGTGACTAAGGAAATTGTCCAGAGACTCGCTAATGTTTGCTAAGCCCTTCGAGGGCCCACTCTTGCTGGCTGTAGAGGCTCCCACAGAAGCTGTGCTGCCTGCAACGCAAAGCCACACTGCCACATTACAAGGAACCCCCTTCTTGGAAGGTAAGAAGGAGTCCCGCAGGTTGGCTCCTTGAGACCAAAGGGATCGGAGAAGGCAAAATAATTGCATGCCTATTTTTTCCTTCCCCTAATACTAGCAAGGAGAGTCCCCCAAGCTCATTAAAACAGATGGAGTTTTAAAACCTGCATTACTTCAAAAAAATTAATTTACAGCTGTAGGGCTCAGTGGCCCAGAGAACATTAAAGTGATAAATCCAGAAAGGTGATGTGATTAGAAAAGAAGCCTTATTTAGCTGCAGCACTGAGTGCAAAGTTAGGAGAGAGCAAGGAGTTTCCCCGAACAAGTCCTTCTTTCTGGAATTGTCTGATCCTACAAGGATCATGGAAGCTGACAAGAATCTATCATAAAGTCAATTAGGATGCACAAGGTAGGCAGGGAGTATAGTCACACATACTCTCATCAGTCTGGCCACGGGTCAATGAGCTTGGAAGACAGCTTGGAAGATTACTCTGAAGCGACCTATAACTGAGCAATGCAAAATTGATGTCCTGGGACCCCACATAACACCATTTTATTCCTGCTCAGGTCACTACACTCTTTTGTTGTTGTATGCCCTCAAGTGGTTCATTCATGACAACCCTATCACAAGGTTTTCTGCCACTGAGAGCGTGTGATCCAAGATTACCCAGTGGGTTTTTATGGCTGAGCAAGGATTTGAACCATGTTCTCCAGAGTCATACAACACCATAATGGCTCCATGCTCATCAATTATTGAGTGTATTGTTGAAGGCTTTCATGGCCAGACTCACTGGGTTGCTGTAGGTTTTTTGGGCTGTATGGCCATGTTCTAGAAGCATTCTCTCCTAAACACAATTTTCCTAGTTTCCAACAGACCTCACAACCTCTGAGGATGCCTGTCATAGATGCAGGCGAAACGTCAGAAGAGAATGCTTCTAGAACATGGCCATACAGCCCGAAAAACCTACAACAACCCAATTATTGAATGGATGGAGATAGGTAGGTGGGTATGCTTCTGGTCCAACCTGTCTTTGAGACCGCATCACCTTCTACAAACTGGTGTGGGCATTAAGATCTGCTGGGGAGGCCCTTCTTTCAGTCTCACCACCGTCTCAAGCACGGTTGGTGAGGATGAGGGGGGGGGGGCTTCTCGGTGGTGGCTCCCCAGCTCTGGAATACCCTCCCTAAAGAAATTAGATTAGCCTCCTCTCTTCAGGCCTTCTGGGTGAGTCTAAAAACATGGCTCTTCAGGCAGGCCTTTGATCCTGAGTAATCCATGGCCATTGTGATAAATAATTGACAGTGTTAGCCTGCACTTTGATTAATTGTTATGACAGATAGCTGGCTGGCAGGTTCCACTGCGTTTTAGGAATTTTATAATTTTTATAATTTTATAATTTTATAAATGAGATTTTTATGCGCTGTTGATTGTACATATGCCATTGTATTTATACTTATGTATTGTTGTCTGCATGTAGCACTTGGAGAGCTTCCATGAGCTTCCCCAAGTCCCTTCTTTTCTCATTTCTCAAACCAAGGGTCAGGACCCGGGGGGGGGGAGTCGCAAGGGGGTTTCAGAGGGATCGCCAAAGACCATCAGAATGTTCTGTTGGGAATGAGGGTTCTGTGTGGGAAGTTTGATCCAATTCTGCTGCTGGTGGGGTTCAGAATGCTCTTTGATTGTAGGTGAACTATAAACCCCAGCAACTACAACTCCCAAATATCAAGGTCTATTTTCCCCCAAACTCTACCAGTGTTCACATTTCGGCATATTCAATAGTCATGCTAAGCTTGGTCCAGAACCATCATTATTTAAATCCACAGTGCTCTCTGGATGTAGGTCAACTACAATTCCCAAACTCAAGGTCAATGTCCACCAAACCCTTCCAGTATTTTCTCTTGGTCATGGAAGTTCTGTGTGTCAAGTTTGGTTCAATTCCATTGTTGTATAAATTCCAGCAACCACAACTCCCAAATGACAAAATCAATTCGTCCCTCCCCTCCAACCCCACCAGGATTCAAATTTGGGCATATTGGGAATTTGTGCCAAATTCGGTCCAGTGAATGAAAATACATCCTGCATATCAGATATTTACATGACGATTCATAACAGTAGCAAAGTTACACTTTTGAAGTAGCAACGAAAATAATTTTATGGTTGGGGGTCACTACAATATGAGGAACTGCATTAAGGGGTCATAGCATTAGGAAGGTTGAGAAACACTGCTTTGGGGAGATGGTGGTGCGGTACAAATAAAGGTTATTATTATTCTTATAGGTGGATAGGTAGGTAGATAGATATTCATTCTGAAAAGTCCTTATTTGGGCTAATCATTACATTGTTTGATACATCAGTCTTTCTCCCTGCTGTTATCATTTAGCTATTTGTTTTCTCTAGACACACCAGGGCACCTGTAGCTAAAAATAATAACAGTGCAAGCCATGGAAAGATGCAGTGTTCATATTGCTCTGTATGGCAACAGTTGACCCTTGAACAGTAGGCATGAAAGTGCCTTTTCTCCCTTACTCCCTCCTGCGCTGAGCTTGAAAGACACTGAATAGCCTTTCAGAGATATCCCAGAAATAATACACTTGGTTTGTGCAGTGCGAAATTCCTTATTAGGAGAAAGAGCACTACCTGGTCATTCTTTCATTCCCGCACCTGCATGTCCATTGCATTATAACTTGTCCCTTCCTTCCTTCCATCTTCCTTTCTCTTAACCAAGGAATTAACTCCAATAGTAAATTAACTTTACTCCTCTGCTGGATAGCCCTTTTGGAATGAGTGTGAATCACATTCTTTGCTTTCCTCCTATTAATGGAGGCCCATCCCTCATTCAGCAGGCAAGCGTGCGAGGAACCACAGGGCTGCAGGCTGCTTATTCACTGCATCGGGAGGCTAAACAAAGACCTCATTCACTCCTGCTCTCTTTCTGCCAGCTTTCCTTTGAGCTTGGCTTCCATTTCGCTCTCCATTCTCTCATTTCCCAAACAGCGTTTGCTAATTTCATTGATAATATTCATAACATTAGGTTGGGGGGAATCTCTCCTTCCATTCAGGGAAGATCTCTTGGTTTTCTTTTTTCTTTCTTTCTTTCTTTTTCCAGGCTTTCCCTCCATCCTCTATTTAAATGGATAGACATTTACAGATCTGAAGCCTAGCAAGGAACAATGCTGTGAGAATGAATGAACGAACCGAACCAAGGAACTGTGCATATACGTGGGTGCAGTATGTGACTGGAAAAAAAGCTTATGGACATCTGTGTGTGCTTAATGCATGCTCAGGGGTCACAATTAGCAGTTTTGAAATGACTGTGTGTCATATAATCAAATTGCCTTATAAAATATATGATAGATATAAAACGTACAGAGGCTTGTTTAGTTTTTACGGCTGGTTGCAGACTGCAAACCACTTCCTTGATAATAATCCCATTGACCGAAATACCTGTGGAATAAGTGGTTTACAAATGACAGCTTTTGTCAAATTGGTTTTGAAAATCTACCCACTTTCATTGAGCAAAGAGACCTGTGGCACCTTAAAGGCTGTTTTGTTGTATACCAAGCTTTTGCCTCATAATTATCTGCTCACCACCAGTCTGAGATCTATTAAAATGTGTGAAACAGGGACTTGGAAATTGGGTTTGTTGATCCCTGGCCAGGTACTCTAAAATACTTCTCGCTCAGTCCTGAAGCTGAATTTGAACTCCCAGAATGCTCCACTCATTCTCTGGACTTTTTCACACTAGCCTGGTGTCTCCAATCAAGTTGTTTAAGCAAACAGAAACACTGAAATGACCCTGGTGGAATTGCATGATGGTGGTACTTTAACAGGGTGAATGTCTGTGACCAGTCTTCCGAGCACCTTTTTTCTAATCCACATTTGCCCTACTCAATGCATGTGCATTATGGTTTCTCTCTCTCTAGTTTTCTTTATCATCACTTCCTATTTGCCACAACAGTGCAGTTATATGATTTGGGCATTCTCACAAGACCTTCCTCTCCTTTGTAATATGCAGATTGCAGTGGAAGGACATTATGGCACAAGTACGACTGGCAGAATGACAGCGTTAAGGTATTGGCGAAAGCTTTCATGGCTGGAATCACTGGGTTGTTGTAGGTTTTTCGGGCTATATGGCCATGTTCTAGAAGCATTCTCTCCTGACGTTTTGCCTGCATCTATGGCAAGCTTCTCCAGAGGTTGTGAGGTTTATTGGAACTAGGAAATTTGGGTTTATGTATCTGTGGAAGGTCCAGGGTGGGAGAAAGAGCTCTTGTCTGTTGGAGTTTGGTGTGAATGTTTCAACTGGCCACTTTGATTAGCATTTGATGGCCTGGCAGTTTTTTTGGTGTGGCTTGTGCAGCAATGCCCAAACACAAATCAAAGAACATGAAAGGCACTGCAGACTACTTCAACACAGCAGAGCACCCGATGAACCAACCTGGGCATAGCATATTATTTGAGAACACATAAATGCTGGACCACTCTAACAACTACCATGCCAGGCTACACAGAGAAGCCATTGCAATCCATAAGCATGTGGACAATTTCAACAGAAAGAAGGAAGCCATGAAAATGAACAAAATCTAGCTACCAGTATTTAAAAAACCTCTAAAATTATAACAGTAAAACAACAGGCAAACACAGGGGAGCTCCAGAGGGGAGACAACCAGGGACAGCTAATCATCTCTCAACAAAAAAATCCCCCAGGCCACGTATTTCCTCTTCAAATTCAGTTTGAGGCTAGTTCCCCCCCCCCCCCTCTGTCTACTTGGAGCTACTGCCTTCTTATGGCTGGGCCTCTCATTCTGACTTTAGAGCAAGCTGCTTCGCAAGCAGGGCTCTGCTGAGGAGGTGCTTGGCAGGGAAGGCGGTGATGGTGCTTTGGTGGATTTGAGGAGAAAGACCACTTGTTTTGCCTTTTCAATGGCGAGGGCCCCAGTCTATGCATCTGGAAAAAATTATGAATTTTGGCATCCACCATATGCCTCTTTGATCCAAATAATGTTGTAGACAATCCCAGAAGCCTAGTTTCTGGCATTTCCAGCTAAAAAGGTCCCAGATAGAAAGTGATAAAGGAGATTACAGGAAGTCACTGCCAATCTGTGTAGAGAAAACTGGGCTTGGGAACAGTCATTTGAGCTGGTCACTGAAATCATTGAAGCCGTTTCCTATGCTTTTGGAGACAGTCTCAGAATGTAATGCCAAAGGAGCAGTCATACTGTGTCCTTTTACACTAGACCAACCCTGTGTTTTCCATCTCACTAAGCATTCCCAGTAGAGAATCTTGCTCTTGTTCCTATAGCAGTTTGATTTCCTGCGGAGAGGCAATGCTCTGAGAGAAGGTATGAGTTTTTCAGTCTGCAGAGCAAGTGATCTGCTTCTCTAGCTTCAGTGCCAGAAAAAAAACCAAACAAATGGAGCCGGGCCGGGAGGGGGAGAAGGTGTACATACCTCAGCTTCCTTCACCCTCAAGAACACCGACAAATTGCATCAGCTGAGTTTGCTCAGCCAGTTGCAATTATTCTGCCATGTGTCGGTGCCAAGCTGACAAGAGGCCAAGCTCTTCAGCAGTGCTTTGTTTCTTGGAGCATAGCAACGGGAATAAATTCCACATTCCCCCCATCTCTGCCTTGTAGTCAGCAGAACTCAAAACACTGACCTCCCGCCCCCACTTTAAAGGCACCAAATAAAACAAATATCTAGAAAGTTACATTTTTGTATTTGGAAATATATCTTCAAAAAGACTTGGCATCTTTCATTTGGCAGCATTCTCAGCTTTCAATAACCTGCATGTTTGGTGTATCGAACTGGCCATGTCAGAAAAATGCTTGAGGCTGACCAGTCTATTAAAAAAACCAAACACTTCCATTCACTCTTTACTTCAAAGTATACTTTTTTTCTTCCTACTAAATAGCATGCACACACAGCGTACATCTACATATATCTCCATGGCTAATCCAAAATATATTGCTGCCTGAGGCCATGAACAAGATGGTGCACACTCCCAACCATGTATCAAAGCTGCATGTATATCTCACATTTTAAAAGTTGGCACTTCTGCAGCTAGTACAATATTCATTGTTTAGTAGGTTAAATGTATTATTATTATTATTATCTACAGTATATCACATATCTCAGGGCAGCATAAAACAAATTAGAAAGTATTGACCCATAGAATAATTACATAAACTAAAACATATTAAAGAACAAGAGTACATTAAAAATTAAAGCTTGAAAAATTAACAAGGCTCTAATGATTTTTTTCCTCCTATGCAATGACTAGAAATGTAAGGTTTGAACTAGCCCTGCACAACAGACTAACACCCCGTTCCCCAGCAGCACGTTTTGTGGGTGGAGAGATGCCTGCCAGCCTTGTGTTTCTGTGCCACATTCTGTTTTGGGATTAGCAATTTACGTGCTTTCCACTGTGTCCCTTCTTCATTAGTTGTAAATTAACAGACAAGCAGACATTCACAGTATTCAGGATTCTTGTCTCTCATCCAAATAGCTCCTGCAAAAACTAGCTCTTGCCTTTTGGTGGGACATAAATTAGTCCCCCCAAATAAATAATTAGTACATTAATTAGCACATTAATAAACACGAATAAATAATTATGACTTTTTACTCATTTTGTTTACCACCTGGGGCTCTCAAAGCCATGTACAACATAATGGATGCAATAATAATAATAATAATAATAATAATTTTAAAACAGATTCAAACCAATTTTCAAAACCGGTTTTAGAGAGATCAAAGGCTCCAGACAACAATACAATTTTGACTACCTTCCAGGAGCTCTGCCAACCTCACTTCCCTTGGAAGGGAGTTCCCAAACCTACAGAGAAGGCTCTGGCTCACTTACTCATGAACCCACCCTTGTGGGTAGTAGGACATGACATACGTTTTTGCATTTTGGGCAAACTCATAATGGGAGGAGTTGTTTGGCCATGTGCCATTTAGGTCAGATCAGAACCTGAACTCAAGAATACTCTGGAAACCACTGTAATTGACTTAGCATTGGTAACATGTGCTCTCCAGAAACCTATCAGACAGGTTTGGCCACCTCATTTTAGACTAGTTGTAGCTTCTCCACATTGTTCAAGAACAGCCCCTGCAAAACACAGCAGTTTAAAGGAGAGGTTATCAGAGGGTGGGTCCCTGTGGGCAAGTCTGTTTTCCCAGGGAAGGGGTAGAACTAGGGCACCAGCTGAACCTTCCAGGATGCTTAGAGTTCTCTCTTCCCCAGTCTGCAGGGAAAGGGAAAGGATCTCATGGTGAGAGAACTGTCTTGAAAACTGTGTACATGTATACATTTGTCATCATTTGTCTGTGTATATATAGTTTTAAAAAAAAGTATACTTAAAGCCAAGGCATCTTAAGCTTTCTCCGGTCATAACCCGGTAATATAGGTGTACAAAATAGGTACAAAAATCAAATGTTTACCAATAATAAATCAGCATTTGCAGGCTTTGACAAATAGGCTGATTTTCCTTTTGTGGAGTATAGAGCAGTGCTGTCCAACTTCTTCCGGCCCAAGGGCCGGAAGAAGTGTCACTGATCACCTGGGGGGCCACAGGTGATCAGTGCGCGGGGGGTGGGGCCAATAGCGGGGGGGGGCAGGGGCGGGCCAGCTGACTTCCTCCTCCTTCGCCCCTCCTCCTCCCCCACGGATGCGCGCGGTGCGGGGGGGAAGGAGGAAGGGCGAAGGAGGAGGAGCCAGCTGTCTTCCTCCTGCCTGGATCGCCCCCTCCGTCCCTCTCTCGGCACCGCCATTGCGAGGCAGTTCGCAGCGGCGCCGCCGAGAAAGGGAGAAGGGCGATCAGGCAGGAGGAAGATAGCTGGCCCCTCCTCCCTGTACCGCCGCCTTGTCCCTTTCTCGGCGGCGCCGCTGCAAACTGCCTTGCAACGGCGGCGCGAGAGAGGGAGAAGGGGCGATCCAGGCAGGGAGGAGGAGCCAGCTGTCTTCCTCCTGCCTGGATCGCCCCTCCGTCCCTCTCTCGGCGCCGCCGTTGCGGGGCAGTTCGCAGCGGCGCCGCCGAGAAGGGAGAAGAAGGGCGATCCAGGCAGGAGGAAGATAGCTGGCCCCTCCTCCTGTACCGCCGCCTTGTCCTTTCTCGGCGGCGCTGCAAACTGCCTCGCAACAGCGGCGCCGAGAGAGGGAGGAAAGCGATCCAGGCAGGGAGGAGAAGCCAGCTGTCTTCCTCCTGCCTGGATCGCCCCTCCGTCCCTCTCTCGGCGCCGCTGCTGCAAACTGCCTCGCAATGGCGGCGCCGAGAGAGGAGAAGGGCGATCCAGGCAGGAGGAAGAGAGCTGGCTCCTCCTCCTGCCTGGATCGCTTCTCCGTCCCTCTCTCGGTGCCGAAAAGGGCAGAAGGCGGCGCCAGCGACGCGCGTCACAGGCCTGGCGTGACGCGCTGCCCCTTGGCACCGCCTACTCCTCCCTTTCGGCGCCCCTCCTTCCTAGGCCGGGGGCCGCGAAAGGAGGAGTAGGCGGTGCCAAGAGCAGCGCGTCACGCCAGGCCTGCTCTTGGCGCCGACTTCTGCCCTTTTGGTGGCTCCCCGCCTAGGTAGGGAGGGCACCCGAAAAGGAGGAGCTAGCTCTCTTCCTCCTCCCTGCCCCGCCTCCCCCTCCCCCCCAGCCGCCATTTTTTTAAAAAAAATCATTTTTTAAAAAAAATATAAAAATGGCGGCTGAGGGCATAGGTGGGGCCGTGTCCAACAGGCTACGGGGCCGGATCCGGCCCCGGGGCCGTCAGTTGGACAGCCCTGGTATAGATGAAGCAGTTTCTGAAGAGACCACTGTGGAACACTGCATGTTGTTGCTAACAGATTTGTGTAAATGGGTGGCATTCTGAAAACTTTTATTGTTGCCAGATTTTTCCTGACCCCACCATGGAGCTAAGGGAGCCGTATTTGGGGTTGGGATAGCAGTCCTCTAAGCAACTGTGGTTCATGCTCAATGCCTCATGTTAATATAGAGTTGCTAAAGTGAAAACGGGAGAAGGCTCTGGTGCCTTTAGTGATTGCGCAGATGAGGGAATTTCACTAGCACTGCTTGTTACTTTGCAGCTTGAGAAGTAACATCTCCTGAAACTTCCCCCATTACATAACCATTCAAGATACAAACTCCATCTCTAGTTTTCACTCAGGGAACTGTATGTTAATGGCATCACAATGGCTTCCTTCTTGTAATATCAACTTTGCAGTATCACCAGGATCCTTGTGGCTGATCTCACAAGTCCCTATGTCTCAGGTTTGGGCCTTGACATCTCAAGGCTTGGGATAGACCTGGTATAGGTTCTTTTCAAATACACAATTTCCATGCTCACATTCCACTTTATAGTCCCATAAAATCCTGGGATTTGTAGCTTTTGGAGATGACTTGAGAGCCCTGAGCCAGAGCATTATAGTGCCTCGCCAAATAAAATCCCTCTAAATTGCATAGGCTGGAGTTACATTGGTATAAAGGGCATAATACTATACTTCTATAGTATGAATGTGTTCCTGGCAGTCCTAATATTGTCTCCATGATTGAATCCACTTCCACTGACCCCTATCCTATCAGGTACTCCCCTTGCCGTGTTCACTGGGTCACTCATTGCGTTCCATTGCCAAATAGGGAGAAAAGTAGGTGAGAGGATCAAGGACGAACTGGGCAGCCACCTCATTCAATATTTCACGGTCTTTAAAGGGCTAGCCATGGTGTCCAGGCAACAAGGGCCTGGCTATCATCCAAAAACCCACTGGGGAATTGTATTAGGAACAGAGGGCTACTCCCCTGCAAACATAATCTTCCTTTAAAAACCTCTCAGGCCTACAGCCCAAAACCTGATTGTACAGCTTGCCTTTCTAATCTGAGGAAAGACTCCAAAGCTTATTGTATGCCAGCATATCTTGCTCCTCTAGAAAAGGTCAAGCTTTGCTCCAGTTTCAGTCAGAAGGCAGACGGTTGTCAAGCAAGCATTAATAATTATTTAGCATTCATATTCACCTACTAAGGATCCCTATGCTGCAAACATGTCTATGAATTAACAAGGCATCTGGCCTCTTTTGCACAATATGGACAGCTTGGATCATGAAGTGTCTGAGGCAAATAAAAAGTGCCTTCCATCTGTCTCCCCAAAACATAGCTTGCTATCACCAAAGCAAACAAATTGCTCTTCCAAACCTGCCCTCCCTCCCGCATCATCCCATGTGTTATTCAAACAAAAACCAAAGTGTTTCACAGGGAGCATTTCATGCATTGGAAATTTCTTGTAGGAATGGCTTCTATGATTTGATAGAAGGACAAAGCAACGGAAAACAGAAAGAAATCACCCTGGCTTGGTGACAAAAGAAATGTGGAGGGCAATTTCACAAAGGAAAAAGGAGAGAAATGGCACCACTGGTGTTGCTATTAAATTTTCTAACCCACCTGGGCTGTCTATAATTAATAGACCCCCCCCTCCAATATTTGAAAGCTCAATTTCAAAGGCCTACAGAGACAGAGGAGCAAAACCAGGTGTGCATCCATCCCCGCCTGCTGCCTTCTTCCGGATTGGTGATGGGGTTTTGAAAAAGAATTGCTTTGTGTGACCTCCTCTCTTGTCCTACTTTTGCCTCAAGCAAAGAGGTTGGGCAGGTTTTACTATTGTTTCAAATCTCTCCAAAGCCAGCTGCATCAGAGGAAAGAGTGAGACAAAAAAAATTGCATACCATTCAACATCTCACAGATGAAAACTGTACCACGTGTGGCCAGGCAACATAGAATGGGCTCAAAGTTTGTAATAAGGAAGAACACACAAGTTAGGACAGGCAGTAGCAGCTTGATTTTGTCTGCATCTCCTGGGAAGAGCAAGATCCTCTGCTCTTGGCCTTGCTAGGCTTGAGAGCCTTGAGAGCAACCTACTTTTGCACATCGAAGTCAATTTGCAGAAATGAAAGTAAGCAAAAGATGAAGAGTAAGAATAGGAGGAGGGGGAAGACAAAAATTGGGACATTTAAAAAAACTGATGGAAAAGTGGGACAACAGAATGAACTGGAACTGTCCCTGCCAAACTGAGACAATTGGAGGCAATAGGGATATGTTGTGTTTCTTAGGCATTATGGAAAATGGTGTTTTTCTCAAACAGCTTAAATGGGCTTCCCATTTATTGGACTAGTTATTAGTTTTGGCATGCACAATTGGCTCAAAGAGATTATCAAACCTAGTGGTGTCAAACTTGTGACCTTCCAGGGGTTTTAGACTTCAGCTCCCAAAATTCCATGCCATTGGACATGTTGGCTAGAGTTTCTGGAAGTTGGAGGCCCAAACATCTGGAGGGCCACAAGTTTGACACATCTAGTTCCCCTCCAGCCCCAGCAACCAGAAGGCTGGGATGCCCTGATTTTGGGTGAATTTGCAGTGTGGAATCAAGTCAAGCAGGAACAACCTTCCTGAGTACAGATGGTGCAGATGGTTAATCCCCAATCAGCCCGTGAATCCCCTCCTGAATTGGACTGCAGGGCTATAAATGTTTATCTCTGTTTCCTCAAAAAATACCCCATGGTCACGTAACATCCATAGAGAAAAGTCACCCTCCCATACACTTTTTTCATTGCTTCTCTTCAGAGTTCAGCAAGTGCATATGTGGTCAAGGGTGTCTATTAATTTCCCCCATCTATACAAAATTCACAGCAGTATGGCAGTCAATCTTAATCTGATTTTAAGGTGCTATCCAATGTATTGATCTCTTTCCCATCTAATAAGGTTCAGCACCAGTCAATAAAGGATAGCTCCTTTATAGTCTAGGCCAGTGGTTCTCAACCTGTGGGTCTCCAAATGTTTTGGCCTTCAACTCCCAAAAATCCTAACAGCTGGTAAACTGGTTGAGATTTCTGGGAGTTGTAGGCCAAAACACCTGGGAACCCACAGGTTGAGAACCACTGATCTAGGCTAACATCCCAAGTGAATTCACCACTTCGTTGAAATGGAGGCCACCACCAATACAACCACATAATTACAAAGAGGGAGGAAAAACACACAAGTAAGAGAGATTGAATAGTTTCAACCTGGCTAGCTATGCTCAGAGATTGCTCAGAGATTGTTTTTCCTAACCCCCTCCCCCTGTCCCCCTTCCCTTTCCCTCCCCTCCCCTAACTGTTTGTGATTTTGTGTTATTGTTTCTCTCAATTCTTGTAAACCGCTCCGAGCCTTCGGGGAGTGGCAGTATAGAAGCTTGAGGAGATCGAATGTTTTCCAATTTTTTGAAAAAAGCTGATTTCTTGCAGGAGGGTGCGGGCCGCATCCAAGGGGCTGGCGGGCTGTGTGCGGCCCGCGGGCCACCTGTTGGACAGCCCAGCTCTAGAACTTCTTTCCTAAATTCTTCTTTGCTTTGCAGAACAAACTGGGTATTTCTCGTTGAATGAACCCCTGCAAAGTGCACCGAAATGCCAATTTCAGGTGATTGCTACTGTCCTATATGACACATGTCACAATAAAATTATTATTATTATTATCATTATTATTATTATTTATTGCCCGCATTTCTATCCCGTCACTTCTCAATCCCGGAAGGGGGACTCCGGACGGCTTACAGTGGGCACCGTTATGAGGCTATTACATAACAATTACAATAATAAAATCACAAATTTAACATATCATAATTTAAAAAAACACATAATTAAAACAATACATAAGCCATCATTAAAACAGTAAACCAGTCTCGTCAGTCATATCATCATTCCAGTTCGTCCCTTTAAGGTGTAGCTTACATCTATTGTCCAAAAGCCTGGTCCCAAAACCATGCCTTTAATTTCTCTCGAAAAGCCAGGAGGGAGGAGGCCGATCTTACCTCAGTTGGGAGTGTGTTCCATAGGCGGGGAGCCACCGCCAAGAAGGCCCTGTCTCTCATCCCCGCCAGGCACATTTGTGCTGTTGACGGGAGCAAGAGCAGGGTCTCCCTGGATGATCTTAGGTTTTGAGGTGGGACGTAGGGGTGGATGCGTTCGGACAAGTATGCTGGGCCAGAACCATATAGAGCTTTACAGGTGAAAACCAGTACTTTGAATTGGGCTCGGAAATGGACCGCCAGTGGAGCTGACATAACAGGGGGTGGTATGTTCCCTGTATGTCGCCCCAGTTAGTAATCTGGCTGCCGACCGTTGTACTAGCTGAAGTTTCTGAACCATTTTCAAAGGCAGCCCCATGTTTGTGATTTTGTGTTATTGTTTCTCTCAATTCTTGTAAACCGCTCCGAGTGTGTTGCAGTAATCTATGTATTTGGGATGTAACCAGAGTGTGGACTACCGTGGCCAAGTCAGACTTCCCAATGACCCCTCCCCAACATTAATATGATTGTTAAATGAGCAGCTTCAACTTAACCTTACCCATTAATTACTGTGGCCATTGCATTCCTCTAGCACAGCATTTCTCCACCTGGGGGGTAACAAAGGGGGCGTGTCAGAGGGGTCGCCAAATACATACCACCAGAAAACACAGTATTTCCTATTAGTCATGGAGGTTCTGTGTGGAAGTTCGGCCCAATTCTATCGTCGGTGGGGTTCAGAATGCCCATTGATTGTAGGTGAACTATAAATCTCAGCAACTACAACTTCCAAATGTCAAGGTTTATTTTCCCCAAACTCCACCAGTTGGGCACCACATTTGGGCATATTGAGTATTTGGTCCAGATCCATTATTGTTTGAGTCCACAGTGTTCTCTGGATGTAGGTGAACTACAACTCCAAAACTCAAGCTCAATGCCCACCAAACCCTTCCAGTATTTTCTGTTGGTCATGGGAGTTCTGTGTGCTAAGTCTGGTTCAATTCCATCATTGGTGGAGTTCAGAATGCTCTTTGATTGTAGGCAAAGAATAAATCCCAACAACGACAACTCCCAAATGACAAAATCAATCCCTCCAATCCCACCAAATATGGGTGAAATTTGGTCCAATGAATGAAAATACATCCTGCATATGAGATATTTACATTACAATTCATAACAGTAGCAAAATTATAGTTATGAAGTAGCAACAAAAATGATTTTATGGTTGGGGTCACTACAACATGAGGAACTATATTAAGGGGTCGTGGCATTAGGAAGGTTGAGAACCACTGCTCTAGCAAGTGGTCACACAAGATAGTGGGGAGAAATGTACCCTTACATTATAGTACTGTGAAATTACATTACTGTTGTTCATCTCAAAATGCAAGCAGCAGCAGTATTTCTGCCAACATTTCTATCTTCTTCCCATGAAGAGGGACTGCTCATCGGAAATAGCCTCCTTCTTCTCTCCTCTATCCCTCCCCCATCAATGATCCCCCACATCCTCATTCTACCCCACTCTGTGAAGGACAAGAACTCCATGAGCCATATTTAGCCTTGAGGGTGTTGCCCTTTGGGAAATCTGTTTCTTGACCCCAATCCTGCACCCAAAGAAATCAATGTTGGCTTTGTTACTGTCTTGAGAGCAAGCAGAATCAGGCTCCATACACACACAGAAAATCTTTCAAGCATGAAAGCTAATTTAAAAGAAGCCGTCCTCCCTGCATTGGTTGAGGGAGGGGGGGAAATCATGACGGATTTTCAGTGTATTTTAACGGAGTTATTGTCCATTGGGGATTGAGCTAAGACCACAAACATTATTTCACTCTCTAGCAAGCCTTCCATGATGTATTTGAGTTTCAAAGCAGAAAGCTGGGAGGTTTCGGCTTTTAATAATAAGAGATCTACCGTCATTCCTCAGATGCAAACATGTTAATACTGCGGCGTGTGTCTCTTCAGACAAAGATTCTTTATTATAATAAACAAACATCTTAAATGTAAATGTGTTTCAGCCTCACAGAAGATAAAGGCAAACTTCCACAGAATTTTACACTGGGGATCTGCTCAGAATATTCTGTTTAATTGATTTTTTTAAAAAAAAATCTATTATGTTGCTCCAGGCATGGTTATTGATCGGCAACACTGTGGAGGTAATGAAGGAGCCTTGGAATCAATAAGGCAAAAGTATATCTCAAACTGTATCGGCTTCACTAGCACATCAAGGATGCAGCTAGTCAAATTCCCCAGACAGAGCTGGTGGCGCAAAACACCTCTCCTCCGACGGCTGAGATTTATTTCTATTGGCATAAACATAACTAATGAAACCCCTTTGACTCTTGGTTCTCTGGGTGCCCATAATATATTGCATCGCCCGTGACAAAATGAGCAAAGATACAATCTGCAAAAATAAAGGAAAGAAATGGATTAAATCCTTAGGCGCTTATGAGTGGACAGGTTCATTTGTATGTTCACATGTTTGGGTTTGGTCTCCATCCCAGCCTTGATCCAAACACATCCCTTATGTGGGCTCTTATCAAAGCATTTATCATTCTGAGAATAGCAGCTTCCCTCACTTTCCCCCCATGTTCTGCAACAACATAATGCAGGCAACAGAAAGCAACAGCTGATAAATATGTCAGGAGCCAAGCATGTTATCTTATCTAGTTTGCAATAATATTTTCCTAGATAAACCACCTGGATTAGATGAAGACTGTCTCTCAAGGAAGTGACCTCATTAAAGTTCAGGAGACCATCAAGTGTCAAGAGAACAGCTGAACTGCTATAAAAATAATACACACTCCCATCCTTCCTTATGGCTAAGTTTTTTTCTCTCTCTCAGCCTTCTTCCCTCTTTGTGTCTTGAATTTCATTCTTCAAGGCATGCGGTCCCTTAAGCTGGGAAATTGATAAACAATGTCCCTTTGAAGCAGGAAGGAGAACTTTTGTCTCTCAAGGATCAGTGATTCAAAGGGGGGAATTTATTTATTATTTATTTCAGGAGTTTACCCCGCTCTTCTAAACCCCCGAGGGGGGACTCAGTGCGGCTTACAGTACGGCACAATTCGATGCCTACATAATAACAATATAAAACCCCCAAAACCCCTTCAACAGTTAAGATACATTAAAATACATTAAAACATTAAATTGTTCTAGGGTTCAGAGCCCCAATATAAGACACAAGAATCTGTAGAAAAGGGTTTATCCATACACATGTTAGGTCACTTCCAGGACCAAGATTAATATAAAATCAACTCAGAAACCCACTTTTTGTGATTTTTGATGCTATTTACACCTGTTCTCAAGATTTGCACCTGGTTTTAGAAAAATCAACACTAAAGTATTTCATAATACTCCCTTCCTTAGTACTCACATCCTATGGTTCAGTTCCTAGGCATCAAATCATATAGTTGGAAATTTCCATCTTGCCTTAAGCTGTTAACAGTAAAACCAATATTGAAGAAGATCTCCCTTGACCCTACTGTACTGAACAACTACAGACCAATCTCCAACCTCCCTTTTTTGGGCAAGGTGCTATAGCGGGTGGTTGCCTCTCAACTCCAGGGATTCCTAGACTACACTGATTTTCTAGACCAGTCACAGTCTGGTTTCAGACCTGGGCATGAAAGTGGGCATGGTACCGAAATGGCTTTGGTCTCTTTGGTGGATGACCTCCACAAGGAACTTTGTAAGATGAACGAGCAGGCTGGTAATTGCAACAAACACAAAACAACAGTGTGTAAATACCAGATGGTGGTTAGACTATATACGCTAGAGGTAAGTAAGGACACAACCCCGTCTATATGAAAATAGCACTCTATTATCGAGTGGAACAATTATGTAAACATACAATTAGAAGCATGGAATTAGCAGTTACAAACATGCAAGAACGGCGCACATGATATAAATCCCCCAATGTACTTGCACAATGGCGATGGTCGTGCTGTGAGGTGTCCGCGGCTGGTTGCAAAAGCAAAACAAAGCTGGTAGGGTTCGGTGTGGGTGGGCGCCGCAAAGGCGAGGTGCTCTGTGATGACATATAGCGGCGCCTGCAGCGGCCGTCGTCTGCGTGATGAGATACGCAATGACAACAGCACGTAGAGGGTGGGGGGAGTGGCCCGAGGGGTAGTGAGTTTGAGGATTCCTCGCGAGAAGACGCCAGGGATTGCCTGGGATTTGCCATTGGGGATTCCCCGTTCATCATTGCCTTACGTGCCCAGGCCTCCCCCCACCCTCTACGTGCTGTTGTCATTGCGTATCTCATCACGCAGACGACGTCCGCTGCAGGCGCCGCTATACGTCATCACAGAGCGCCTCGCCTTTGCCGCGCCGGCCCACGCCGAACCCTACCAGCTTTGTTTTGCTTTTGCAACCAGCCGCGGACACCTCACAGCACGACCATCGCCATTGTGCAAGTACATTGGGGGATTTATATCATGTGCGCCGTTCTTGCATGTTTGTAACTGCTAATTCCATGCTTCTAATTGTATGTTTACATAATTGTTCCACACGATAATAGAGTGCTATTTTCATATAGACGGGCTTGTGTCCTTACTTACCTCTAGCGTATATAGTCTAACCACCATCTGGTATTTACACACTGTTGTTTTGTGTTTTCTCCACAAGGAACTTGACAGGGGGAGTGTGACCCCATGGCTCCAGTGTCAACACAGCATCTACTAGGAGGGAGATGCCCACGCCGCCTCTCCTCAGCACATCCTGGGAATTTCCCTGTTGGAGCATTTTGCTCCATTTCCAGGCTTCAGTGCTTGTGTTCATGGATCATACCCCGCCCGTTTCAGTACCTCACACCCCACCCGTGGACTATTTCCCAACTTTTGGACTACCTTTGGATTATAGCACGAACTGGGACTCCGTTTGGTCATGCTTACGGACTTTTGCAGACTGCTTGTGGGACTAAACTGATTTATTGGCAACTTGTTTACATTGGTTTTATACCGGGTTTTCTCAAATGCGACGGAATTATTGTGAAAAATACATGTTTTGATACCAACAAACCGTATGTATGATCCTGATATCTTTCGCAACCACTTAGATATTTATCACCTAGTTATATTAGATATTTTCACCGTTGTTTTTCTGATGGGACTCAGGGGCACATCTTTGCTGTGTCTCCGGTCTTTCTTGGAGGGCCATTCCCAGTTGGGGAAGCTGGAGGACACTTGCTCGGACCCCTGGCCATTGACCTGTGGGGTCCCACAAGTTTCCATTCTGCCCCCCATGCATTTAAACATCTACATGAAACTGCTGGGAGAGGTCATCCAGAGTTTTGGAGTTCGGTGCCATCTCTACGCAGATGACACCCAACTCTACTATTCTTTTCCACCTAAATCCAAGGAAGCCCCTTGGATGCTGAACAAGTGTCTGGCTGCTGTGACAGTCTGGATGAGGGTGAACAAGTTGAAGATTAATCCCGACAAGAAGGAGATCCTCCAGGTTAGTTCCATGTCAGATCAGGGTATAGGGTGGCAACCTGTGCTCAACAGGGTTGCACTTCCCATGAAGGCACAGGTCCACAGTCTGAGGGTCCTCCTGGACTCAGCGTTGATGCTTGATGCTTAGGTGTTGGTGATGGCTGGGAGGGCCTTTGCACAACTAAAACCCGTGCGCCAGCTGCGACCGTACCTTCTGAAGTCTGATCTGGCCACGGTGGTCCATGCCTTAGTTACCTCTAGATTGGACTATTGCAATGCACTGTACCTGGGTCTTCCCTTGAAGACAGCCCGGAAAAGATCGGCAGCCAGGCTGCTAAGTGGAGCGAACTACAAGGAGCGGTCTATCCCCGTTTAAGGAGCCCCATTTGCTGCCATTCATTTTCCGGTCCCAATTCAAGGTGCCGGTTATCTATATATATAAAGGAGACGTGGTCGTGCAAAGATGGGTATGCACGGCCAAACCATAACCCCCCCAAACACAAAACCCACGACACACATTCCCCCAGACCACGAGGTACAGACATAACACAAAAAACCCACCTCAAGAAATTGCAACCCCCCAAAAAACAGCCCCCAAACACCGCCCATAGAATCCCGTTCTGCGCTGGCCGCGAGCGCAGAAGAGAGGAAGAACAACCGCGCAGGCGCACAAGGCACCCCCCTCCTCCCCAAACCCACCAACCCATCCCGTCACCCTCTCTCCCCACTCACCGGGACCTTTGCAGCCCGGCAACCCAAAAACCACCTCCTCGCCATGGACCACACGTCCCCGGTCCCACAGCAGCTCTAGGCTGCAAAACTACGCTTCCCAGAAACCTCCGCAAAACCCCGAAGTGGCCATGCCGGGGTTTCTGGGAAGTGTAGTCCAAAACGCCGCACTTCCCGCAGCAGACAATAAAAGGGGCGGCCCGCCTCCGACGCTGCCCATGCGCGCCAGGGCGGGAGGCAGGTCCGGAGATCGGCGCTCCGCCCTCCGCCCTGTCCCAGCTGTTCCAGCTGCAACACCTGAAAGAAGGTAAGCTCCCGAGCTTACCTTCTTTCAGCGCCGCCGCCACAAACACGGGGACACGGAGGAGGCGGAGCGCGCGATCTCCGGCCCTGCCTCCCACCCTCCGCGTATCCAACACGGTTGCGGTGGACGCGCCTGAAATAAGGTAAGCTCCCGGACTTACCTTGCTTCAGGCGCGCTCGCCGCCAACGCGGGAAACACGGCGGGAGGTAAGAGACAGGGGGGGAAAAGAGAGAGGGGGGGAATGACACAGACATCCAGAGGGGGGGGGAAGGGGGGAATCAGGCAGCGAGAGAGAGAGGAGGGGGAGAGAGAGAGAGGGGGGAAAGAGAGACAGAGAGAGAGGGGGAGGGAGACAGACAAGGGGGAAACAGACAGATACAGGGGAAGGGTACATACATACAGACACATACATACACATATATACAGACACACAAACAAATACATACTCACATACATACACAGACACACATAAACACACACAAACACACACATACAAACACACACACATACAAACGCACAAACATATGTATACACACACAAAACACATTGACCACTCACAACCTACCCTTACAAACACACACTTCCACACATCTCCTACATAGGGCACAAATACATGCACACACATACAAAACCCAAACACACACACCCCCAAATACCCACACACACCTATATATACATGCACACACATACCAAAACACAAACACACATACCCCCCAAAAAACCACACACACATACACACACACATATATATACAACCACACACATACAAAAACACATACACACATACCCCCCAATATCCACACACACACACACACACACACATACCAACACACAAACACACAAACCCCCCAAATATCCACACACACATATATATACATACACACACATACCAAAACACAAACACACATACCCCCCAAAAACCCACACACACATACACACACACATATATATACAACCACACACATACCAAAACACAAACACACATACCCCCCAAATATCCACACACACATACACACACACACATATATACATGCACACACATACCAAAACACACACACACATACCCCCCAAATATCCACACTCACATACACACACACATATATACACACAACACACATGCTCACATCATCTCAACAACATAGATACCCAGACTTCCTCGAAACACCTACATAGGGCACAGCAACGCGTGCCGGGTTCAGCTAGTCACCTATAAAGCCCTGAATGATTTGGGACTTGCCTACCTTCGTGATCGCATTTCCTCCTACAAACCTGTGTGATCCCTTCGATCTTCAGTTAAGTCCCTCCTCTCGCTCCTGTCACCGTCTCAAGCATGACTTGTGGTGACGAGGGAGAGGGCTTTTTCTGTGGTGGCCCCTCGGCTCTGGAACTCACTCCCCAGGGAGATCAGGCAAGCTCCCACCCTGACAGTCTTTAGCAAAAGTCTAAAAACTTGGCTTTTCCAATATGTTCTTGAGGAATGAACTGCAAATCCCCATATCATGGTCTTCCCAGTACAATTTTTTTTCCTTCTCATGCACTTTATCTCTTCCCCCAGTGAAGAAACCTTATTGTATGTCTTACCCGAGTCTCCTACTAGACACATCATTCTATTTACTTACCTCACTTAGGGGTTTTATAATTTTATAATTTTACCCTTTGCATTTAGCCCAGCTCGCCTTGTTAATTTTTTCCCACTTTATACTATGTGTTATTATGTTACTGTCATTACTTTATTGTATTATTTAGTTATTTTATTTTATTGTTTTTTGTATGTATTTTATTTTTACCTTATTGTAATTTTTGGACTTGGACTCATGTTAGCTGCCCTGAGTCCCTTTGGGAGATGTTGGTGGGGTATAAATAAACAAATAATAATAATTATTATTATTACTAGTTGGAAGATTCCTCATGGGCCATCTAGTCCAACCCCCTGCCAAGAAGCAGAAAAATCACATTCAAAGCACCCCCCACAGGTGGCCATCCAGCCTCTATTTAGAAGCCTCCAAAGAAGGAGCCTCCGTCACAGGAGAAGGCAATAAAAGCCTCTCCTGGGTATAAAACAGCAAGGAAGTTTTAAAAAGCCCAGAATTCCCCAGTACCCTTTAAACAGTATGGGGAATGTTTTAAGTGAAGAAGCTGAAAGCGAAATCAGCAGAAGAAGTGGTGTGCTGGTGGTGGTGAGCTACAAGGCAGGTGGACAATGCACCCCAATCCACAAATCCTGATGGGTGTTGATCTCCGCTCTACAATGTTATATAGTTGCTTTCTCATTTTGACCCCTCCTGGTCAGGGTTAGGGATTGTAGAACTGTTTTCTTATAATGCAGGTCTACTTTCATTAGTGTACCCCAATTTTTAAAGGAGAGAATACATGAGAATATATTTTGCATTTTTCTTTCACCTTTAGCCATCTCCTGGTATACATTTGCTAATATCAAATGTCAGGTCAGGCTCTCATATTTCTGACTTTCTCCATTTCAAAGCATGTGAAAAGTCCACTGAGTATTTCATACAACCCAACTATAGCAGTAGTCCATCTACTTTGTAAAATTAATGCAATTGATTAATTGCCATGGCTCAATGCTATGGAGTCATGGGATTTGTAGTTTTACAAGGTCTTTCCCTTCTCTGCCAAGAGTGCTGGTGCCTTGTAAATAAAAAAATCCCAGAGTCCATAGCTTTTAGCCATGACAGCTGTGCTAATATCAAGCTGTGCTAATTCTACAGTGTAGATCACTGGTTCTCAATCTGTGGTTCGCCAGGTGTTTTAGCCTACAACTCCCAGAAATCCCAGCCTGTTTACCAGCTGTTAGGATTTCTGGAAGTTGAAGGTCAAAACATCTGGAGACCCACAGGTTGATAACCACTGGTATAGATGCACCCTGTGATGTCACTTTGAATGGAATCTTGTGGACCTCTTGGGTGTTGTAGTTCAATCTCCAGAAAAGCTCAAACACATAAAAAATTATACAGCCCAACAACAATTTTGTCTTGGTGTCTTGGTTTTTAGGCTTGTTTCTGTGGTTATTTGGGGCACTGATACAGAAATTTGCCAAACCACATTCACTCTTGTTTCTTAGATATGGTTATCATGGTTTTCTATGGGCAAGTAGATGACATATGTCTTGTATTTCAAAAACGAGAGCTGATAGGGAGAAGTTGGTGCCATTTTTTTAAATCAGTAAGACAAAAAATATCCAGAAACAGGGCTAACATTTGAGGTATCAAACTGCGTGTGGACCAGTGTTATCAATCCCAGGATTCTGCAGGTTGTTGCCATGGCAATTAAAATGGAATTATTGAGTTATAGCTATGAAAGTTTGCTTTAGCAGCAGCTAGGAAAGGAACTTTCCCAGAGAGAACATTTTCTTTTTCAGGTCAATCCACCCAATTGATAGCGGAAGAGAGGAACCCTAAAGGGGAAAATCTCTTGTTCAAATGAAGCTGAGACCCTGCCAGCTAGGAAATTAATCTGATTATTTTGGAAAATGGCTAAACCGATTCTGCATCTCCAAAGTTTAAAAATATGGTAATGCAATTAGTAGCTTTGGCTGTCTAATGAAACCCACTTAAGACCCTGCAAAAATACCGTTAAAAGAGAAGGCTGAAGAGCCTCTTCAGACTCCCCAAAAATGTGAAGCACATTCTTATTCAGAAGATGCCAATCTAGTCTCTTTCCTTCCAGGGTTCAAGATTAATTAGGGTCTTGTTTAGTGCATGAATGAGGAAACAAATGAAGTCTTGCATCGCACACCACTGGAACCAATTTTCCAATCTCCCCCTTCCCCTTTTACAATTACATTCATATCATGAAACTCTTCATTAGACTTTTCTGTCAGATGCCTATATTAAGTCAAGCAACTATAACAGCTGCTTCTCGTCTGGCCAGATTGAAGATTATGAATTTCTGCACAAATAAAGGCAAATAATAGGGTTGAAGGCAATAACAGGAGTCACTCAAATATAACTGAGTTTCTGAAATCATATACATATTGTTTTCTCTCTAAAGACAGCCATGGAAACCTTGGGCAGGTCATACACCTGAACATAACCAACTTTTTGCAGACATAGTGCAACTGCATTGCATAAAATAATTTTGTGAAAGTGGGGACACAGTGCTGATTAACAATGTAAATGGGCTTTGAAACATAGAATATACACTGGCATTACACATTTCAGATATTTTAAATCTCTGATTGCAAACATAGGAGGTAGACATTTAGAGGAATGTGACCCATAGAAGTAGAAGGACTAGAGATGATTCTGTGGGTTTGTAGCTATGGAATCATTCTGAAGCTTCCATCCAGTTCAGTGATTGTGAGGAACAGCAATTAGAGTAAAGTACATGGAATAGCTCTTATCAATCCCGCAAGGAGATGTGTGATGGTGGTAGGGGACTCCATGTTGATGGGAACAGAATTGAGAGTTTGTGGGTCTGACAAGATGTCCTGAGAGGGATGCTGTTTCCCTGGAGGGGAAATCCATGATGTAACAGAGAGATTGGCAAGACCTGCCAAACCCATAAATCATTACTCCATCCATTTGAAAACCGATGCCACAGTAAAGCTCCATGGATGATCACACCAGGAACAATTTGGCTTCTAGGATTATAGTTCATGATGATGGACTTCTGGCAAGTGATAGATTGCACTTCACAGCAGTTGATAAAAATGTATTTGCTGAGAATTTAACAAATTTGATCTGGAGAGTTTAAAACTGAGTTAATAGTCCAAATGTTAGTGAGAGAACTGGATTATCATTATTATTATTATCTCTAGAACCACAGAATCATAGATCTGGAAGAGATTACAAGGACCATCTAGTCCAACTCCCTACCAACCCAACAGTGGGAGATAACAAAAAACACCTTAAGGGGGGATTGACCATGAGCTTAGATGTCTCTACACTAGTGCATAGAGCATGGAAAATAAACAAGATGAACTTGAATTCTTAACACATCAAAACAAATATAATAGGCAGCATGAGCCTAATGACTGAATGTAGCAATAGAGTGTTATAAGCTATTTCCAGGAAATAAACCAAACAGAAAAGGAAGGGGGGATGTTTCCTCCTTAGTTCTCCGGGCTTTTGGAAGTCCAAAGAACTGAGATGGGCTGTGCCCATACCCATACCCCATTACACACGGGCCTTTCAGGAAGGGCCGGGTCTAATGAGGTATCAAATTAATTTGGGAGAAAGTGGGGCTTTCCTGCTTTGTCCTGAATTAATTCTCTTTTACCGGAGGTGTCGTTTAGATGCCTCTGGTTAAATTCTGACAGGGCTTGCACTTCGAGCCTTGTCTGGAAGGACCCTAAGAGATCATGGAACCAATCTGGTTTGTGGTTCCCAAACAGAATTTACGTGATTCATTCATTTCTGCAATTATAAAAATCCATATTTGATTTCTTTTTGGGCATGCATCAATGGTCCGAATCCATTTTTAATCACCTCAAAAATGCCTGACAACTCTGATTAAAATTCCAAGTAACCTGTATCTCATTAGATTTTCAAAATATGTATTCCTCTTATCATTTCATTTGCTGTTTTAGAATTGAATTGAAACTTTTTCTATAGTAGCAATTGTGTGTGGAAAGCTCCAGGACAATAGAGGCTAAGCTTCAGCACTATTACACTCAGTTCCACACTCAGAGTAACAATCTGGCTTGACTTCAAAGGGTTTATTCAAGTACTAACAAACTTTAGCTCTTTCTTGCAAAGCAAGTATTTCAACTCTCTGATACTTTTTGTTCACTTTTCCCAGCACCTTTCTTAGCTCTAAAATACCCTGTTTTAGTTGCAGTGACAAGAGTGGAATAGAGAATAAGTTATATGATATACCTGCACTGGCTTGTATTAGCCTTTCGGATCCCTTCCAGCCCCACAGTTTTGATATTTTATAGGTTCACATGAGAGCAAATCCCAACATCATAAGGCTCATGTGGTCACCATGAGCTAAGTGCAGCCTCTCAGCTTAATATACTTTACAGGATTGTTGTGAAGATAAAAGTGGGAGCATGGTAACATCAAGCTCCAATAAAGAAATCAAATGTAATTACTTAAAATACATATGAAAAAACATGATGACATAAAAAAAACCCTAATGATGTCATTCGTGTTGTCTTATTTAAGCTCCAAACCCATATGCAATTACTAGGGACTAAGTCCCACTAAACTCATTTGGACTTACTTTACAGTAGATAATGACTTTATAGCAGTTTACCATATTCACAGGTTCTGCATCCATGGATTCAACCAACCATGGCTTGAAAACATTTGGAAAAAAAGGAATTCCCAAAAGCAAACTTTTGCCACACACTGAGCACAAAGGACTTCATTACATGGAAGGTGTCATCTATTTCTACACACTTCAAAGACAAAATCCCATCAGCATTCTCAAGGGTATTTTTTCATGGGATGGGAAATTGTGCTGTTTTCAGTTTGTTTTGTGATGTTTCAGTATGGTGTGGGTGGTCTTTTCATGCCCTTCAATGCTCCTTCTGCTACCATTACTCTTCAGACACAGAAAATGACTGGTTAATAATTCTGTCCTCCATTTTTAAAACAACAACAAAATGTTGCTGTAACTATGCAATTTCAAACCTTTGAAATTCTGTAATTGCATCATATTTAGAAAATGGGAAAACAGCTGCCTCATCCCATTCTGTTGTTCATAGCATGCCCACCCCACACTGACCTGTATTCCTGAGCCAATCCAGAGTGGCAAATGTTGAATCAGCCCCACACTATTACTACCACCTCAGATGTTGTGGATTCAGGAGCAAGTCTTGACCATTCAGTGGTGCCAAACGTAGTTTGGTGCCAATGGATGACCGTCCCTACTGTCTCCTTCCTGTTCTCCTTGTTGCAGGAGCCAACAAGCTACTCACACACATGGCTTGTGTCACTTTGAGTTTTGTTGGCTAAAGCAATGCAGGAAGGGATAAGAAGCGGTAGCCTTTCCCCTCTCTCCCCCTTCTCTGATCACCTCATTGCTCTGGTTACCATCACTGCAAGCAACAAGAGACCATGCCATGCCTGATAATCACCATGAAGAGTGCCCAAGCCCAGGGAATACAGGATGCCTGTCTCAGCACTGGCCTGATTGTTTACATCGGGGCAAAGTAGCAGATTCTCAAGGAGAAGCTGATCAACCTGAAATGTTGGTTAACACAATTCAATGCTGCATTAAGGTGGCCTTAAGCACCTATGGAGCTGATTCAACACCCTTTGAGAAAAATGGACAGTGTGAATGTGCCCCAGTCTAATTCTGAATTGTTGACTGCACTTGCCATGCAAGGTATGGAAAACCTTCCATAACAAGGCATAGAACTATTTCAATATTTTCATTGTGTATTTTAAAGTTATGCAAATTATCTGTGGTCATTCTTTTTTTTATTTCATTGGACTTTATCAGGCATGTGGGGGGAAAGTGGAGGGAACCATCTTACCCCATTCCCTACTGTCTTTCCATCTTCTGGGATGGCCAGCCAACCAATGTCCTATCTGTGTCTTCCTCTGTCTTCTCTTCATTTCCTCCCGCTTTCTACAGTTTGGAAGATAGTTTTCGGGGCGTTTCCATGTGCTTAGTAAATGGAGCACCATGGAATCTCATTGTAAGTGCCCTTACCTCATGTGATGGCCTCCGTGGGAAACAGATCCCAAAGATAGTTTAATGAAGTCCTTAATGTTAAATTGTCAGCTTATATTTTTACTTTCTTCCTTGATAATCTTCAGTAATCATTCCAAGTCTTTGCTATTTTCTCCTAATACTATGGTGTCATCTTCATATCTTCAATTGTTAGCCTTTCTCCTTACAAGTTAAACAAAAAGATGGGAATTTCTCAATTTTCTGTGCTAATAGTATTCTATTGTCCTGAGTACAAGACACTCTTCAGGATAATCAAATCTCGTGGCACACCCATATCTTTAAAAGTGATCCACAGCTTTACATACGGACTGTAATTGGGATTAATTTTAATTACTATGGAAGCAAATTTGTGCAAGTTGTGGCTTTATTTAACTAACCAGTTTTCATGTGCTGGGCTTTTCCAGTTTCTGTATGGAGATAGTCTTGGACTTTATATTCATGATTATTTTAGAGACAGAAGCTTTTATTATTGGAAAAAATCATTTTCTTTTGGCCACATCTGGTAAGGCTAAAGATGCAGGGATATGGAAACTAATCTCTTTTCTCTTGTGTTTGTGATGAGAGTACTATGGGAAATGGGGCACATGTAAAACAGAATGACAGATGTACTTACTCTTTTCCATTAGTATCAATTTACGATGATCAAGGCCTCTGCCAGACCTAGCTTATCACATTTCCCTACGTGGAATGGTAAAGGTATAATTTTCATAACGGATGTGCCCCTTCTACCTGTTTTATGTCCATTGAACAATTGCAATCACATCTATGTTCTCCAGGGTTTGCTTGTATGAGGACTCTTTTCTTTTTAGAAGCATATGCACTTTCTCATTCATGTTTCATATCTTCATTCCTACTGGGAAAGACTAAATAGAAATCACATGCAAGATACTATCAAAGGAAATCTTCATTACCATGCTTTAACATATGTCTTCAGTCAAGTGCAAATCTGTGCTCCAAATGGGATTGTGCATAGCTTCAGATTCATGCTAAGTGTGAAAACTCATTTTGCTTAATCACACAATTACCTCTAGCTAAACCTAAATGATCTCTGGGTCTTTCACCTTTGCTATGCAAGCACATGTGTGTGTGTGTGTGTGTGTGTGTGTGATGGAGAAGGGTATTCCCTTGAACTCATGAGTACCTATTTCAGAATAGAACACCCTCCCCCCATGCCCAAAGTTGTTTTTTGTGTGTGTCAGGAACAACTTGAGAAACTACAAGTCGTTTCTGGTGTGAGAGAATTGGCTGCCTGCAAGGACATCGCCCAGGGGATGTCCAGATGTTTGATGTTTTACCATAGGGTTTAACCTATTGCACCACCGGGGGCTCACCCCCAAAGTAAAGGCCATCTAATTCCTACAAGAAAGGAAACACATCTAAAGATGCCAATGTATTATATTTAACAATTAAGAAGCCCAACCCTTTTTGGTCCATGTTTTCAAGGCCTTCTTTTGTGTGTGTGTGTGTGTGTGTGTGTGTGTGTGTGATACAAAGAACATAAACAACAACACATGAATGCATACTGGTGAACAGTAATGAAATGTAAAATCACATAGGCTAAGGCTATATTTCAAACAAAAGTATTGAAAAAACTAACTCTGAATATTTTTGGCGTATGAAAAACCTATTAATATAATGGGTTCATCATAAGACAACAGGAGGTTTGAAGATGTGTGTGTGTGTGTGTGGACATTCACACTTGTATATTGCCTATAGCCTATATGTACATTTACATCTTTTCATAAAGCTTGCAAAACTTTTCTGTTTAAGCAAGCTTTTTAGTCTTAAGATTATTTTAACGTATACTGTTAAACTGCTGAATTATTTTATTGACCTCTGTAAAATGCCTCGAGCCCCTGGGAGTGGGCGGTTTATAAATCGAATAATAATAAAAAATAATAAAAGTCTGAAAAAACCTTTGACCTGAAAAACTGCAATCTCTGATGATTAATTGCTTATTTGTGAAAAAAACCAACTGCACATTGACAGAGGTGTTCACTTTGATGTGTTAGTTCTGTGCCACTAAACATAGATTGTAGGGCCATGGTGTAAGGATTTTATTGTGCTATTCCATGACAGTTTTGCAATCGCCAATAGTGGGAACATATAGGCATAGGCACCCTCATTACCATATTTCTTTCCATTTCTTTCCATTTGCGCAACTGGGCTGATTTGCTGATTTGTGGTCCTGTACACCCACTTGTTCATATTTTGTACCCTGCTTCCTTCTGCACTTGTGCTACTCCATGATTTTAAAACGATTTTTAAAGTAATTTTGTAGTTGCAGCTATTGTTAACTAAAAAAGCCAAATAGTTTTGAAATAAAAAAAATAAAAATAATGACTAGCTCAGGAATAGTGAAGGGAAGAATGGGAAAGAAGAAGAAGAATCCTGCCCACTGATGTCAATTCAGTGCCAACATGAAGAACAGCCCTATTGCACAAACTAGGTGACAGGAATGTTGTGGGATTGGCAGCTGTTGACATGTTTCCCCATCAATAGCAGGGAGCAAGTTAATCACAAGGAGGAGGCAAACTGGTGGCAGAAAGAGCATAGTGTCATGCAATAGGGACCATCAGCAAAAGTCACCACGTTTCAATTTGCTTTATTTGTGCAATAAAGGCCTTTTGGAGGGTTTGAATGTGCTGTTTTTAAATTTTAATATCTTCTAGGTTTATATATTGGTAGCTACCTTGTATATTTTAGGTTGGTTTTCTCATTATTCTGGAAAGTATATGCCAAGAGGAGGACTCGTTGGTCACAAACCACACAAATGTAATACCTTGGCTATATCACCCAAAGGGCATAAATATGTGCAAGTTTTTGATATCTTACTTGACCACATTTACATAACAATGATAACATAATATTCTGAAAGATTCGACTTTCCTTTCCTTGTAAGCATCACATCCAATACTGTTTAAAACACGGTAGACTTGTATGAAGCCTTTCCATATTTTGGCTGCAGTGTGCATTTTGTCTCACTAACATTTCTTTGCCTGGTAAAGCTAAAAGGTGTAATCATGTGTGTAATCTCGTTTGAAGAGTTGGCTGCCTGCCTTCATAAATATGCACAGACTGATGAGCACAGAAGGCATTTGGCATAAGGTTTCAAGAGAAAAATGCCAGGGTCACAATGTTCTCCTCTTGGCACCTCAGTTCAAATGTTTTAAAAGGAAGGGAGCAAGGTTTAAGGGTGCAAGGGGGTGACCACATGTTTTAAAAAAAGCATTTTCAGAGAAAGGCTCTTTAAATATAATGTTGGGCTACTTACTTATGTTCTATGCAATAAGATGAAGTGCAAGACCCCACTCCTGGACCATATACAAAATCATGGAAAGCGGAATGGTTTTTAGGCCACAACCATAACCTCAACTCATCCCCAGTCAACATGACCAGTAGAAAAATTGCCAGATTGTCTGGAGGTTTTTGGGAGAAGCAGTCAAAATTGATGATGATGATGTGGCACCATTGGTGTACATGGCGCCGTAGAAAATAAAACAATATACAACACATCCCTATCAATGATATCCAATTTAATATTAAAAAAGAAAATAACAATGAAGCCAGAATACTTTTTATTGTGCATTACAGATGAGGAACTGGACTTGGACCAAAATGAGGATATCTTATTTTCCTATCTAACAACCGCAGCCAGAATGGTTCATGCGAAGAAATGGAAATTAAAGGAAGTGGCCACTATGGAGGATTGGTTGAGCAAGATAGACGAGATTAAAGACATGGACAAGTTGACCTATGCATTAAAGACATCGTATGGAAGACCAATAAAGAATACAAATTGGGACGTCTTCCGGTTGGTGGCCATTAGGAGGAAGACGGTTCTCCTCGGGGCTCCGAGGGGATCTCCAGGGCAAAGGCTGAGGGATTGAGTTTTCCCTCCCCCGTAAGCAGCGGATCGAGGCGCTTGGGGTTAGGAACCAGGGGGGGGTCCGGCCGATGGTGTCACGGCTGCCTCACCCTCAAGGTGGGACCGCCAGCACACCCGGCAACGGCCCTCCTAGGCAAGCCAGTGCCCTAGGAAAGGAGGCCGACAGGCCTTCAACTATTCCTCCGGCTACCAGCACAAGAGACAAGAACAAGCGCCAACAGCGAAGCGTGAGGGCGAACGCGAGCCTGTCTCTGAGGTCCCGAGATCCCGAAAGACAGGAAGACAGAAACAACTGGACTGAATCGACACCAGGAGACAGAGTGAGACAAGACAAGCTAGCACTGCTAGCACAGACAAGACAACGTAGAAAGAAGAAAGAAGGTACCGCCGGATCGGCCCCAACATCCCCTCCCACCCCCCCCCACCATCAGACAGGAGAAAGACGGAGAGAGACACGCCGGGTGGAGAAAGAGAAAGAGGGAGAGATAAGGAGATAAGGAAGAAGGATTAAGAAGGACAAAGTGGTGGTAGAGGAGAAGCGAGAAGTAAGAAAACAGTGGGCCACTGACCTTGAAAACGCTGGGACTCCGCATGGCCGCATGATTGCCCGACCGGAACAGGAAGTAGACGCGGGAGCTTCTGGGGGAGCGAGGGGAGGCCGAACTCTCGAAGGGGCCATTTGAAGTCTCGCGAGAGGGAAAAAAAAAAAACAAAAGGCACTATAGAGATAGAGAAAGAGGAACAGAGGAAGAGTGCCAAAGCAGAAAGAAACGTAGAGAGAACATAAGGACAGCGAGACAGCGAGTCGGCGGGATAGCGTGATCCAGGAAAGATCCAGGAAAGAGAAAGGGTGGAAAGGGAAAGGGAAGAAACAAACAACAGGCTGCAGAGGAGAAAAGCGCTGGAACCAAAACTGCCCAGTGGGGCCTAGCTAGCTGTGGTGCGGAGGTAAGTGCTCCGTTTCGCCCGAGGGATTGGAGAAAAAGCCCACTCCCGCTCGGCAGCCGAGTCACCCCCCCCTCCACCAATAGAACTAAGACAGAACTAAGCCGGAGCCAGAGTGGAGTGGAGAGGAAGACTGGTTCAAGATTATACAAACAAGTATCCAAGTCAACATAAAGTCAACATAAAGAAGATGGCCAACCGTGGAAAGGGCAGTCAAGGGGTCAGGATTCAAGGGACACATGACAGAAGAAGCTCGCTCCCGGAGGACACAAGTTTCAGGGACACCTTGCTACAAGAAATCAGGAGCATAGCACAGACTCAACAAAAACAACATCAGGAATTGCAGATGGAGCTACAAAGGTTAAGGAAAGACATGAAAGAGGACTTTAAGACATTGAGGGAGGATATGGATAAGATAAAGATGGACAACCAAAGACTGACGAAATCCCAACAGAAGCTAGAATGCAAAGTGGACAAAAATGAATTTGCCACGCAAAGATTACAACAGCAAGTAGAGACTCTGGAGAACAGAGCTCTGGAATCGCAACTAAGAATAAGAAACTTGGCAGAAACGAAGGACGAGAACATCAAGCAGATAGTAATTGACGTCATCACGGACGTTACGGAGATGGAGGGAGCAGCAGTCGAAATGGATGTCGATAGAGTTTTCAGACTGAACACAGAGTTTGCCAGGAAAAACAACACTCCAAAGGACACGATCGTTACTTTCGCCCGCAAAAGTCTGAGGGACATCGTACTACAAAAAAGCTCTAAAACCGCAATATATTACAAAGACAAAAAAATAGTGATTATGAAAGAAGTCTCACGACAAACTCTGGAGAGAAGAAGGCAATACAGTTTCTTGACGGATGAATTAAAAAAAAGAAACATACGATTCAGATGGGAGAGACTGGAAGGTCTTACGGTCACACACAGGGATATACGATATTGGCTGAACTCTGTGGAGAAGGCAAGAGCTTTCTTTGAGGAACACATCCAAAGAAGTCAACAAAACAACGCCCACAGCAGACATAGACCAAGAGAGCCAATGACAAAAGGCAAGGGCAGAGCCCCAAGAAACGGTAAAGATGCAAACAAGGGCGAAGGGGAGATAGAGGAAGAAGCTGACGAGACGGAGGGGCAAGAATTGGAAGAGATTGACTCCCCGGGAAGATCCCTGAAACGACTACGGCAGTTCTCCCCACAGAATTACCAGTTGGTGGACATCCAAAACCAAGCCCTAAAGGACATCGGAGAAGAGGAATATATAGATGACCTCGCTTAGAATCCTCTCAAACAATATCAATGGATGGAACTCCCCCAATAAAAGAAGAAGAACTGTCGAATTCCTACGGAAAAAACACTACGACGTGATATCTTTACAAGAAACCCACATTGCAAGCCGCCATGTGAAACACCTGGAACAAAAACAACTAGGGAAGGTGTACTACTCAGCCAGCGTGGAGAAGAAGAAAGGGGTGGTCACTTATGTGAATCAGAACTTAATCTCCCACCTTGCTTTCAAAGATATGGAAGGAAGGTTTTTAGGTGTTGTTATTGAAATAAATAATTCAAAGATACTGTTGTGTAACATTTATTGTCCTAATGGAGCAAAACGCAAATTTCTAAAGGAATTAAAAACAGCGGTGGAAAATCAGAACTTTGACGAATTGATATTACTGGGGGATTTTAATGGAGTGGTGGACACCCAGATAGACAAAACACATAAGAGTAAGAGGAATAGCAAAAGTGGCCAACTCCCAAAAATGTTTATAACCTTTCTGAATAGACACAACCTGATAGACACTTGGCGGCATCACCAGGGGGACAGAAAGGACTACACGTATTACTCAGGGAGACACAAGATATGGACACGAATCGACATGATTTGGACTACCAAAACCATGATAACAAAAGTGAAAAAGATAGAGATCATAACAACAGGCCTTTCCGACCATAACGCAGTGGAATTGCAATTAAGAGGCAACAAAAAACAATACAGATGGCGATTAAAAGACAGCCTACTAAGAAAAGAACGAGACGTGGAATTACTAAGGAACCAACTAAAAGAATACTTTGACATCAACGAGGGAGAAGATACAAGCAAGACCACCCAGTGGGATGCCATGAAGGCAGTCATGAGAGGCAACCTGATTCAATTGAATTGTAGGAACAACAAAATCCGAAGAAAGAAGGAAGAGGAGATCCTGGAAGAGATAAGGAAGCTAGAGGACTTATCAAAAAAGAAACCAAAGGCCAACAGCATCCCTAAGGACGTAAATGCTCTAAAAAAACAACTACAACTTCTTCAAACAGAAAACTTGGAAAGACAAATGAAATTTACCAAATTGAATTACTTCCAAAACGCGAACAAAATAGGTAGATGGCTGTCCAAAAAACTAAAGGATAGGAGATCACAGAATTGTATTACAAAAATTAAAAGTAACGGATCTATATACACGGAAGAGACGCAGATCAGGGGAGTGTTTAACAAATTTTACCAGGACCTATACAAGAAAGACAACACTCCAAAAGAATTGATGGTCGAATACATCTGTAAATTAAAGCTGCCCAAAATAATGGAGAAACAAAGAGAGGGATTGAATAGTCCAATAACTAAAGAGGAGGTAGAAAAAGGTATAGATGCTCTTAAGAACAACAAATCCCCTGGCCCGGACGGCTTTACAGCCTCCTTCTACAAAAAGTTTAAAACAGAACTGGTCCCCAAACTATTAACGCTATTCAATGGCGTTAGAGAAACAAAACGCATCCCACAGACATGGGAAACGGCAAATATAGCGCTGATACATAAAGAAAATTCGGACAAAGAGGACCCAAAAAACTACAGGCCGATCGCTCTACTTAACGTAGACTACAAACTGTTTACATCAATTATGGCAGAGAGGCTAAAAGCCTTCCTAGGTGGATGGGTCTCACAGGAACAAAAGGGTTTCTTACCGGGGAGGTATCTAAAGGAAAATACGAGAACACTAATAGATCTCATCGAGTATTATGAACGACATAATGAGAAGAAAGTCGCCCTGCTTTTCATTGACGCGGAAAAAGCGTTTGATAAGATTGATTGGAATTTTTTCAAACTGCTCGCGAGTGAACTGGACATGGGCATAGCCTTTCAAAATACGATAGAGGCACTATATAGTAAACAATCGGCCACTTTAATTCTTAACGGCCAAGAAAGTACAAAGAAGATAGTAATGAACAGGGGGGTGAGGCAGGGATGCCCGCTATCCCCACTCCTGTTCATTCTGACAATGGAAACACTGGTCAGAGACATCAACCAGGACCCAGAGCTTAGGGGTACTCAGATCGCTAAGCAGAAATTAAAGGTAAGAGTATACGCGGACGACGTGGTCTGCATGATTGAGAACCCGACTCAAAACATTGAAAAGTGGCTGGCAAAAATTGAAAACTTCGGTAACAGAGCGGGCTTCAAGCTGAACAAGGTAAAAACGAAATTCCTTACAATGCATCTGGTGGACAAAGAAAAATTTCAGCTACAAAATATCACAGGAATACAGGTAGTGAAAAAAGTTAAGTATCTGGGGATCTATCTGACAACAAATAACACACAACTGTTAAAAAATAACTACGAACAATTATGGAAGGAGATATCAAGAGATCTAAAGAAATGGAACCAAAAGAATATCTCCTTACTGGGACGAATTGCGACGATTAAGATGACAATTCTACCAAAACTACTCTTTCTGTTCCAAGCTATTCCCATTATAAGAAATGACTATCTGTTCAAAAGATGGGAAAAGGAAATAAGGAAATTTGTATGGAACAATAAAAAACCGAGAATAAGCATGAAGCTAATGTCAGATGAAAAAAAACGTGGAGGATTAGGCCTTCCTGACTTAAAAATCTATTACGAGGCTAGTAACCTGGCAGCAATAAGAGATTGGGCCTTCCCCCAAAACTCACAAATAGCAATATTAGAAGGACACGACTTAAGAGCCGGCTGGCACGCATACCTGTGCTATGAAAAAAAGAAAACAGAAAAGAATTTTACTCACCATTTTGTACGTGCAGCCCTAATTAAAACTTGGGAGAAGTACAAAAAAAGACTTTTTAGACAAATTCCGCTGTGGACATCCCCGATGGAGGCAGCCCAGAACAAGGACCTGGTGGACGGAAGCAAATGGCTGACGTACAAACAACTATTGTATAAGGAAGCCAGTAACAGTTGGAACTTAAAACCGTTAAATGAATTAAGAGAAGAACACCCGAATCTAACCTGGTTCCAATATCACCAGATTAATGAAAGGTTTAAGTTAGACAGAAAGACAGGGTTCGCTGAGGACGAGATCTGGGAACCAATAGTAAAAAAGAAAAGGAGAAATATTAGTGCATTATACAAAATTCTGCTGAAATGGAACACGGAGGAGGAGGAGATCAAAGACTGCCAGATCAAGTGGGCGCAGGACCTGGGGCACTCGATCCTGATGCAACACTGGGAGGAGATCTGGACAAAGAAACTGAAATACATAACAGCAACTGAGATAACAGAAAACTGGGTGAAGATGCAATTTCGCTGGCACTTGTACCCAGCAAAGATGGCTAAGTGGAATAACAAATCTTCAAATAGGTGTTGGAAGTGCCGCAGAGAAGTAGGTACCTTCATACATCAGTGGTGGCAATGCAAAAGGGTACAACGATTCTGGAAAATGATCCATACAGAAACCCAGAAAATACTAAAAATTAAATTCGGACTTGACGCCCAAAACTTCTTGCTAGGAATAACCAACAACTCACTAAATCATAATCAAGATAGGCTACTGTTTGTTCTAAGCACATGTGCTAGAATAACACTGTGACACTGGAAGAAAAGAACGATACCAAGTCTAGAAGAATGGATTCGGAAAACATGGGACATATTCAGATGGACCTATTGGAGCAGAAGCTGGGCAACAAGAAAGAGAGAATAGACTGGTCAGACTTTCTAGGATACCTACAAACAGAAGGTCGTAAAATACGGATAGACATCAAGGAAATATGAGAGAATAGTTCTCAACAGAACACATACGGAGATCGACAGAGGGAAAGTGGATAACCAAACCCCCCCATCACCGCTCCCTTTCCCACCCCTTTTATTCCCTCCGGTCAAGTATTTTCCCAACCCCTAACTCCTTTAGGTAGGGAATTTTAGGTTTGGAAAATGTTAATAAAAATCTTTATAAAAAAAATGATATCCAATTTAATAAAACACATCTGCAGAGAGGAAATGACTAACATAGGGAGACAAAAGCTGGCATCTTTCATGGTTGCATCTAGCATTAGAGTTCAGCATGTGAATCTCAACTCTGGCTGTCCTATTACTGTCCCAGGAGCTCAGAATATCACTGTGGTAGTGCTCATCTTGGTCATTTTGTGGCTGTTGGAGAGTGAAAGGGGAAGGTTGGAGGCACATCCAGCAACTATTTCTCCATCTTCCCCAATTAACCTTCTTTCCTCTGGAAGCCTCAGCAGATAATAGTCTAGCTATGAGAAGGTAGCTAGATCCTTCCCTCTCATCCTTTTCACCCTCCACCAGTACTTAAATGGCCACTGGGAGTAAGTGTTGCAGCAACATGACTGGTAGGGGTAGTCTTTGGTTGCTGCAGAAGGAAGAAGTGAATATCTGGAGCAAATCCTGTGTCCAGTTTTGGCACCACATTTCAGAAAGAATATTGACAAGTTGCAACATTTTCAGAGGAAGGCGATCAAAATTATAAAAGATCTGGAAGCCAAGCCCTATAAGGGAGCTGCATATGTTTTAATCTGAGAAGAGAAGATTGAGAAGTGTTGTGGATTGCCAGCTTTAAATATTTGAAAGGATGTCATATTGAAGATGGAGGCCAATTTGTTTTCTGCCATTACAGGAGATGCAAAGTAATATATTCAAAGTACAGGAAAATAGATTCCTTCTAATATTAAGAATATTTCTTGATGGCAAGAACTCTTTAACAGTAAAATAGACTGCATTGGTTTCAGGCAGAGAGTCCTTTTTGGTAGGATGACCATGTCAGGAGTGTTTTTTCA